>JALJCO010002573.1:0-110000 GCA_023101725.1 Atherinomorus stipes
TGACGGCCCCATTAGGTGTGGCCTGTCATCAGAGCACCTGCTCTGGGTGGCTGGTCATTTAAAAGCTCAGATGACTAACTTTCTCCCCTCTCTCTGCTTCCCTCCGCAGCCTGGTTTGTACATGTACTGATCTGCATCCACATTACACCGCTGATTGTTCACTTATATATTTTGCACACACTTAATTTCCTTTAATAAATTATTTAGAAAAGTCGCCATTGTCGCCTTCCCTCTTTTTTGTCATGGCTTGCCATGCTGGTCGTGACAAATTGGGGGCTCGTCCGTTTTGTTTGTTTGTCGGCGTGTTGTGGTTTCGCCTTCCTTTGATCGTTGTGGGTGGTCGGTGCGGCCTGTGTTTGTTTGGTGCGCCGCCTGTCCTTTGTACTTTGCGCGTGGTAGTGTGTCTTTTCGGTCGGTGAGGGACGGTGTTTGGCTGACTGTTTTTGTTGTTTTGTTGGTGTTTTGCTGCGGGGAGTCTGGAGGTGTTTGGTCTCGACTCGGTGCGTCGCTTTGGAGGATCCAGTGGGTTTTGGTGGGTGTGTTTGGTGCGTGGTGGGGCGTCCCTGGTAGGTTTGGCGGCGTTTCCCTTTGATTGGCGGGGGGGGGGCGGGGTAAAGCCACGGCTTGGGGGGCACATCCGTGGATGCAGGGGGGTTTGCTGGCGTGCTAGTCGCCTTTTTCCTGTCCAGCGGGCTTCAGTGCGTAATTACCTCCCACAGAGCCGCATGAAGACTAGGGGGGAGCTTAGTTTAATGTTTGGTTCAGGCAGTTTGTGGGACTGCTTCATACTGCGTGTTTGGTTTCTTTTGGTGTTCCGACTTGTTTCTGGGTCCGGTTCTGGTCCGGTTTTTGTGAAGTCTTTGTGTGCGATTGTGGTCTGGTTTGGTTATGGCGGATGTCGAGGCGTTTATTGCTGCTCCATCTGATTATGTTTTGAATAAACTGAAGAAGGCGCAGTTGATGAAGTTAGCGGAGCATTATGAGGTTGATGTGTCAGATAAACCGCTGAAGGAGAGCATTAAGGCTGCATTGCGACGGGAGCTGGTGGAGTTGGAAATTTTGCCTGCAGTTCAGGAGGAGGGGACAGAGGAGTCTGTCTCAATGTCTGGTGGCTTGTCTGTTTCTGAGCAGGGTTTAACGTTTGAGCAACAGAAGGAGTTGTTGTTGTTGCAGTTGGAACATGACAGAGCTGTACAGGAGTCAAAAATTAAGGAATGGCTTGAGCTTGAGCGTTTACGCACACAGGTGGAGAAAGACAAGTTGGAGTTGGAAGCGCTGCGTCTGACCACGGCTAAACGTGATGATGCGGC
This sequence comes from Atherinomorus stipes, assembly GCA_023101725.1. Lineage (NCBI taxonomy): Eukaryota > Metazoa > Chordata > Actinopteri > Atheriniformes > Atherinidae > Atherinomorus > Atherinomorus stipes. The sequence goes on from JALJCO010002573.1 coordinate 1,311, forward strand.
GCTGTCAGGGAATGGACGTGAGCGTCCGCTTACTACTGACAACTTGCGTTGGTTGCCTCAGTTCAATGAGAAAGACCCTGACTCTTTTTTTGTGTTGTTTGAGTGGGTTGGCAACATTAAAAAGTGGTCTGATGATGAACGTGCGTTGATGCTTCCGTGCGTGCTTACTGGAAAATCGCAGGAGGCGTATTCCGCTTTGTCCAGCTTTGTCCAGCACTGACAGTCTTATTTATGGTAAGATCAAGTCAGCTGTGTTGAAAGCATATGAATTGGTTCCTGAGGCCTATCGGCAGTGTTTTAGGACTTGGGAAAAGAAAGGTGGACAGACGTATGTTGAGTTTGCGAGGGATCTGTCTTTACACTTTAAGCGCTGGTTATCGGCGTCTGATGTCACCAACTTTGAGGATTTATGTAACTTAATCGTGTTGGAGCAGTTTCAGGATGATCTGCCTGAGCGGGTTGCTACTTATGTTAAGGAGCAAAAAGCGACAACTGTCGAGGATGCGGCTGTTTCCGTGGATGAGTTTACTCTCATCCATAAAACCAGGTTTTGGGAACGGGGTTCTCCTAAACGCAGTGCGGCTGTGCGCGACAGATCGGATGGTACGTGTAAGTTTGTTCCAGCTAAACTGGACTCTAATCTTATGGCTGCAGACCGTAGTAGAATGTGTCATTATTGTCGTGGTTTGGGACATTGGAAAGGTGAGTGTCCAGTGCTGAAGACGCGACATAGGGCGGAACGACGTGACATTAAGCCGGCAGCACTTGCAGCTCCTGTCTATGAACGCGTTTCTGACGCAAATGTGTCCTCAGTGTGTGGTTCTGGTGTGTTAGCTGCCTATGCTCCATTCATTAGGAACGGATTTGTTTCACTAGTGGGTAGCAACACCAAAGTTCCCATTAAAATCCTGCGAGACACTGGAGCTTTTGATTCGTACTTGTTGGCCTCTGTGTTACCGTTGACTGCTGATTCTGATACTGAGGAACGCATCCTATGTCGGGGCATGGGTTTAACGGTTTTACCCATCCCAGTGCATCAGGTACACTTGGACTGTGATCTGGTACGGGGTAATGTGTCTGTTGGCGTGCGCCCTGGCCTACCAGTTGAGGGCATACATCTTATTCTGGGCAACGGTTTGGCGGGTAGCCGTGTTTGGTCAGATTTTTCCTCTTGTGAGCATGGTCGAGGAGCCAGATGGTCCTTGTAATGATCTGAACGAGGAATGGGCACTTTCTGGTGCGCTTGTGGTTTCAGTTTTGTCCTCAGGTGACGGTTCTTCAGCCTGTGTGATCACTCGCGCAGCCAGCAGGGCGGCTGCGACAGTGACGTCATCTTCTCAGGACGACCTGTCAGTGACCGGGTTTGATATGTCAGATTTCCCACTTAATGTGTCACGTGATGATCTGCGGCGTGAGCAGCGCAGTGATGTCACTTTGAAGAGTTTATTTGAAGGTGCAGTGTCATACTCTGACATTAGGAGTGCTGCATGCGGTTATTTTGTGCATGATGACCTGTTGTTCAGGAAATGGGTTCCTGTTGACGATGAGTCTGTGGGGGTTCCGGTGTTTCAGCTGCTGATCCCCTGCGCTTTTCGTGCGATGGTGATGAAAACTGCGCATGACGATGGTGGACATTTGGGTGTTAAGTGAACGTATTATAACATCCTTAAACACTACTTTTGGCCTCGTATGAAGCGCGATGTGTCTGCTAATATTAAAACATGTCATGTTTGTCAGTTGACCGGCAAGCCGAACCAAAACAGTAATGTTGCCCCCTTACAGCCCATTCCTGTGGTCTGTGACCCTGAACATCTGATTGTGGACTGTGTTGGTCCGTTGCCCGCTTCTAAGGAGCGGCTTTGTGTAGCCCAAGGTAAAATGAAACGTCTTTGCAACCATAAGGCTGAGCAGCGTGGTTTTGGTTCTTTTGTGGTGGCGGAAAAACCCCATTATCTGCGTGCGTCTGGCCGGGATGTTCGTCCTGCTCTAGCCATCTGTCGGGACACTGGGTTTGACAGAGTGCCTGATCCTGATAAGGAGTTACTGTGCGGTTGGCTCAATAATTTTGCAGCACTACAAAATCTGGATGAGCTGTTGTTCCATATTCCTTGTTCGCAGCGTGATAAGCTGACTGCGTTGCTGTGCGGTTGTCCTTGTTTGTTTTGGGATGTTCCCTCATGTATAACTTGGGTGGGACGTGATATTGACGTTGGGGTTGCGCACCCGCGCAATTTGCTGTTCTATCGTTTGTCCTGGGTAAGGCTGTCTCTGTTTTGGTTTGCCTCTGGCTTTGGTCTGGGCCCTCCAACTGCCTTATCTTGTCTGATGCTGTCATTGATGGTCCTTTACTTTGGTACTGTATTGTGATATTATAATGTTGGTTCTGTCTGGTTGCTCAAATGTGCTTCTCAGGTACCGGGGTTGCTGTGGCCACGTGGACCCTTCATTACCATCACAGCAGTGGATTTGTTGCTAGACCTGCTTTATGCTGTACTGGGTTTGTCTTGAGAGATTTTTTTGTGGGTGTCCTCCTTTTATGGGGGAGGGTGTGACGGCCCCATTAGGTGTGGCCTGTCATCAGAGCACCTGCTCTGGGTGGCTGGTCATTTAAAAGCTCAGATGACTAACTTTCTTCCCCTCTCTGCTTCCCTCCGCAGCCTGGTTTGTACATGTACTGATCTGCATCCACATTACACCGCTGATTGTTCACTTATATATTTCGCACACACTATTAGCTTAACTTATTAGTTAACTTATTAGCTCCATTTCACTAGCAAGGACCACCCCACAACAATTAGCGAGGATGATGATGATTTATTGAACAGAGGCGGAGGAGAAGGAGAGTGGATCGGGAGTCAAAGGGCGGTGGCAGACCTAATGAGGTGGCCTACGGCAGGAGGCATTGCCACCGAGAGGAGCGACTGCCTGGACCAGAGAGTGGCTGTGGCGTACCGGGGGAGCCTATGGCCAGGAGTGTGGCTGCCAGGAGGAGTGGCTGCCACGGACCCGGGCAGAGCAAGGACAGCTGGGGAAGCCGAGAGAGACACCGACCACCAAACCTTTTAGCCCTTTTAGCCCATTTAAGACTTTCTTTTAGTAGTTTTAGTTACTTTTATTTCAGCGGGCTACTTTTTACTTGGACAATTTTTAGGTTATTTATTTTATTACTTTTATTAGTGTAGGAGTTTTTTTTTCTTTAATAAAGCTTTTCATTTTTTTAACCACTACCTAGTGGCGATGGCCTTTCTTTTTCACCAATCTCTAGCAGTCGCCGGTATCAAAAGAATCACCCGTGACACAGGCTCAACAGCGTAAGACAATGGAAGTTTGGAAAAATGTTGTCTGGTCTGAAGAGCCTTGATTTCAGCTGCAACTTTCAGATAGTAGGGCCAGAATTTGACATAAAACACAGCTTGGATGCATCCTGCCCTGTATCAACACTTTAGGCTGGTGCGGGTGCTGGTGTAATGTGAGTGTGTGTTGTATCTTCCTGGGGCATTCTGGGCCCCTTGTAGTACCAGCTGAGCATGGTTTAAACGCCACAGTCTTTTCCAGTCATTGAACTTATAAACTCTGTACTGTAGAGGCAACTGAACCAAGACTAAAGTAAGGGGGGTGGGGGCATTTTCCTGAAACCCCTTAGAAAAATTACTTTGCATTTTGTACTGAATGGAGTTAAAGGGACACTGTGTAATCGGGAGCAGCTCCCTCGTACTTTTCATGCTGCATTCGCGTGAAACCGGGCAGACCGACGACAGCCGATGCATGTAAAGTTATCACCGGCCTCTATGTGAAGACGTGGTCCGTCAGTTACAGTGACATCAGTCCACATCTGTTCCGTTGTCATGGCGATGTCGTATTGTTTTCCCTGATCCATGTTTTACCGTCTTTCGCTCGGCTTCATTGATGAAAATGACATCTGGTTTGTTACCAACGGCCGTCTGCCCGACTGCACGTGAACCCAGCGTCAGTGAGACGCTAGTCTCTCCCCCCACTGCAGCACGGTGACTTTGCAAAGGCATTACCTCGAACTGAGCTGAAAACTCCGGTGTGTCCGGTGAGTTTCTGTGTTTTCCTACCGTCACGCTTCTCCCGAACGCAAAAACATGGCGATACGACATGGCAGCGTTCACCGAGCCGACCCGCTCGATGTGTAAATGAATGATACGAACGGCAAATTTAGAACATAGAGGAGCACTTCAGTTTGTTGATGGGAGTGATTACTGATTAATGAAAAAACACTTTTGAACCAAATAATCAGTTTTTGTGAATAAAACACAGGAGAACTTACACAATATCCCTTTAAGATCAGAACTGCTGTTGTCATGATTGAATATTGACATTGTATTGACATTTCAATGTTAGAACAGCATGTTTTCTTTTACATATTCATGCTCATATCAAATGAAATTGTGTTTGATTGTTTTGTACAGTTCAAACAGTACAATACAGTTATAAAATATATTATTCAGGTAACCATCTTTTTCAAATTTCCTGTTCCAATGCCTACACAGTGTTTTTTGTTTGTTTGTTTTTAAAATTATTTTAATTAGGTTATTTTTTAGTTAGTTTAATAATGCTGTTATTATGGTCTTATTTTGTCTGATTTTTGATATTACGTTTAAAAAAATTTTTTTTTTTTACTTCTTGATCTGTTATATGTCTTAATGTTTTAAAGAAGAAATGAAACGGTCAACCAACTTAACTTTATTTACAAGACTGAATCCTGGTCTTATCAATAATTATATAACAAATGTGAAAAATATAAGCACATAAGAGAAAAAAGTAGCTGCTTTTTATGTTTTAATAGTATAGGCGTGGCCATCTTGCTGTGCAAAGAGGTGGACGTTTTGGAGGTGACCGTGCTGTCCCTGAAGGATGTCCAAGCGGAGACATTGGAGCGTCCCATAAACAGCAGGTAGCTGTCAGTCAAGCTAGCTAACGTTAGCAATAAGAATCGCTGTTAGTTTACATCAAATAAAATAAATGGAGCTATAGTGAGACAGACAGACAATGGAAAAGATGCGAACAATGTTTCTATTTGTTGTTATCTGCCTAAACGTTGACGTTTTCACTCACTGCTAAAATCTAGCTAAACATTAGCGTTAGCCAACAACGATATGAACAAGGTTTGATTTGTGGAAAAACCAGAGGGAGGGATAATTTTGAGAAACATTTACAGGGTTCCCACTCTTTTCTTGAAGTTATTTTCCAGGACTTTTCCAGGACATTTTCAGGACTTTTCCGGCTGCTACAGTACGAGTCAAGTTATCACAACATAGACTAATAAATTCCACCCCAAGCTTTTAGAGAAGGGTTCTACAATTGTAGCTTATATTTTTTACAACGGAGCAGGGACGAAGCAGTGACGAAGTAGTGACGAAGCAGATACAAAGCCGTGACGAAGCCGAGATGAAACGGTGACAAAGCAGTGATGAAGCTGAGACGAAGCCGAGACTAAGACAAGACAAAGCTGGGACGCATCTGAGACGAAGCCGAGACGAATTAGAGACAAAGCAGAGGAAGGAAAAATTATTTTCCCGGACAATTCAAGCTTTTCCAGGACATTTTACTCTTTTTCTCATTTTCCATGTGTTGTTCATGTCTGGAAAAATGCTCAATCATTTTCCAGGTTTTCCAGGACGTGTGGGAGCCCTGATTTATTCAGAAAAATGATCATAACAGCGTGCCAACAGCAAAACAGGCTGTATCAAAACAGTTTTTGTTTTAACTTGAGGTGGAAATAATAATGCTCATACATTATAAATGAGGATCAGGTGGTTTCTATCCTCTTTTTTTCCATCAGAAAAAGTGAGGTCTGGAAAAGCAGTGGCAATAAATTCCCCTCAGAACACTGATTTTTTCAAATTCCTCTGTGGGGCTTTGCTGATGTCCAAAATTTATTTATTTATTTATTAAAGACACACAACGGAACTTTCAGCAGTTTTCTCAGTGACGCGCCCCCTATCGGCGGCTAAACTAGCATCCATCTTGTTCGTACCTGTACTGTGAGCTCACTCCAGCCAGTAAAAGACAGTCTTATCTTGACTCTTGTTTTGTCCCTTCCTCTGTTTCTTTTCCTCTCTTCCTCCGGTGATGTTTCCTTGCGTTTCTTTACCGAATTCGACATGATGCGCATTCAAAACACCCGCGATGTTGATACTTGGTTTACATCCGGTTGCTAGTGAGTGACGCGGTGCTGCAACCAATAGTTGGCTGCAACGTCACGGTCGCGTCCCGGATGGGAATCTTACATAGTGCTGTTTCTGAGCCCCGGGACGGCTCTGGGCACTGACAGCTCGAAAATGCGCATAATGAATGTTGGTGTGACATCAAAACGAGTCAGAAACACAGATTTTTAAGGTCTAAAAGTTACGTTGTGTGTCTTTAATACTAGTTGATTAATTTAATCATTTGAGCTATAGCATTACTATCATTTCTTGAGTTGATATGTATGAACCCGTGTTAAAACTAAATCTAACCAATATGTTTTCCCCATTCTCTTTAGGTTAACTGCTTACAGGCAGTTTACTTTTGGGGCCAGGGGACATTTGGGAAGGAAGAACAGGATCCCTATTCCAGCCTGTGTGGTCAACTCTGTCAGGGCTATTTTCTCTGTCATATCGTGGATTTGAATATGCTTATGATTTGTAAATATCGCATGCAAATGTTTTCTATCAAATATAATTTTCTGTAATAGTTTATTGCACCAGTATTTTAATTGTTTAAAATATGAGATCTACACTCAGTACTGACAAGGATTAATTCCTGGTGGGATTGAAAAACTGAACTGTTAAAGGTATGACATTCATTCAGATATGCATACCAAGGTGATTCTAACTATAAATGGAGGCAGGATTAGAATGTGAAAATGGAAATGATCGCAAAAACTGTAATAATAATAACAACAACCATAGTAATGATAACAATAATCATGATAAAAAACAATGTGTTCAATCAAAATAACATACGAATATACAGGTTTCCCACAGCAATGTAAATCCATATAACAAATAAATTCAACATTCATAACTTTTTGGCTCTAGGTTGTTAAATAGATGGCTGGATTCAAGCACATGCATGACAAATGTGAATCAGACCCCCCCCCCAAAAAAAAAAAAAAAACAACAAACTAATTCTGAATTGTACTCAGAACATCACAGAATTTACATTTTGCTCTTCACTGCTTTGTTTTTGCCATCTCCCTGTTCACACAGCAACATGCAGACAGCATTTTTTTCTTTTTGTGGCATATTTTGTGTACAGGGAGTGAAGACTTTCTAGCTGACCTTCTGAATGCCCATAAGTGTGGTCTTTTCTAAATTTTTCAGGAGCTGTTTGTCCAGGACTACTTTCTGCAGGTGCTGAAAGGCAGCAGAGCTTGTGAGGAGCCATGGTCCCTGACTCTCTTCTTCAGGCATGTAGGGAAGATGCTCACACATGGTCATTGTCTCACCAGATACCCAGTGATGCATGTTAGTGATGTGAAGCAGGTTTGAGGTCCACTTCTCTTTTAACTTTGTCATACTTCCCTCGCATGTTGTGGTACAAAACCAGAGATGATTCGTAATCATTCCATGTTGTGGCATTTCAGCAGACGTTTTTTTTCACATTTTCACAATATGCCAGAGGTCACATTCATGCTGTAAGCATTTATATTCATGATGCATGATTTACTGAACTGATGGATGGCAGTAAGTTGCCAGAATGGATATGGTCACATCCTTCTTTCCCAACTTGGAAAGGCATCTTTCCAGACCTTCCACCTCAAGCCAATAACTGTTCCTCACCTCCGTGACTTTTACAGTTTCCTGTGCCACCACCAAGTTTGACTTGATTTCAAGGAGGGACAAGGACGACGTTTTGATTTCAAAGGTGGGGGGGGGGGACACAAGTATTATTAATAAACCTGGCAGCGGCAAGTCAAGATAAACGTAACAAAAGGTGGAATATTTATGAGCAACTTCTAATTTTAGTAATTACAATAATGACAAAAACACTGACAAATGAACTAGTTCATGTCCCTACTGCGAGTTCCTGGCCAGCTCATGAACTCACTGCTAGTCGCTCACGACTATTTCTTACCAGTAAAATAATGCATTCACATGTTTACAGACTTTTTAGAACACCGGCCTGAGTAAAAACCTGTACCTGTCCAGTTTGCTTCTTTCATCTGACAAAATATGTACAGCGGTCCTCAAAATTATTCATATCCTAAAATTAAAGAAGAAAAAAAAATCAGTCGTCAGTAAAATAAGTTAAAATTGACAAAAGTAATAATAAATAGAAATTCTATGAAAATAATGACCATGATTTTGAATTGTGGTTTGAAAGAAATATTAAAAAACACACAAAAATTAAAATAAGTAAACAAGCATTATGAGGCTCCTGAAGTAAAACTTTGATGTGCAACACAAGAAAAAAAAAAAATATAAAAGGGGAGGGGTGAAAGTAAGGTAATCACTGCAATCGGGTGTTTTCAGTAATGTTTAAAAATACTTCTGCACCTGTTGACAGGTATTTTGGACCACATTTCACGGGAAAGGTGCTTTAATGTGTCTGGGATAGTTTTGTTTGTTTGCTTGTTTTTAAAATAAATAATTTTCATCTATAATTTATAAGAAAAAAATTATTTTACTAAAATATAATTTTGTAAATATTTTATTTATTTGTGATTAGTTTCTTAGGTTTCTTGTTATTTGAATAATTATTGTCAATTTAGCCTCTGCTTTATTTGGAGGGTATGAATAATTTTGAGGACGACTGTAGATGCAGGTGTTTGAACTTTAAAAGCTCTGATACAGATTATCTCCTAACATTTGTCATAATGCTTCATCACATGACTAATGTTTATTCTTAAAACCTCACCTGTGAGCCTCCAGCCTTCTCTCCTCAACCTTCTTCAGCATCTCCTCCTGCATCTCTACTATGCTTCACCTGACAATAATATATTCATGCACGACATCAACAGTTGGATTATTTGTGGTGCAACAATCATAAATTTCTATATGTAGAGGGATAAATATGTAGTTTCACAATTATCATGAGTTTGGATGTATAAAATCCTGTTTGTACATTATATATTTTCCCTTACATTATATTCATCAGCAGTGGGTCAGGGCTTGATTGGCTTCATACAATCTGGCAATAAGATTTCTTTTACATATAAGGAAGCAATAATAAGCACAAGTCTTCTGTAGAAATAAAGGAGGATTGGCTTTATTCCTAGCATAAACTAAATAGCAAGAGATGTGGGTAACAACGTCAGCATTGTTAACTAGCTAAACATGATTTATTGGTCCGTGTTAACTAGTCATTATCTAGCCAACATTATCTGCATGAAACAGCTTCTACTTACATGGTTTGTTTGGGGGAAAAACTGTGTGAAGTTTTTTTTGCTGCTCTGGCTGGTTTGCTGAACTTTCCTGACACCGTTCAGCAGCTCTGCTCTCACCTGCCGGCGCGAGCATGCGTGCGGCCACGGTGTGTTTAAAGACGGCTCGGAAAAAATAGTTTCAGACAGTAAAAAAGTGCAGGGGACCAAAACGGCCTTTTGAGAAGGTCCCACCCCTAAAATACGTCCGTGAGGAGGGAGCATGTTCCATATTTGGCATTATTTATGTATTGGTATTACTGTAAGTTCAGACCAAAAGCGGAAAGACGCCTGAGGCTGGGCGACAAACAGGGCAGCTCCCAAAGCGGCAAGATGTTTTTGCCGCTTTGGTCGCTCTTCACGTGACTGACACCAATGTTAAATTGCACCAGTTATTTAAAGGAGCCGCATAGGACTTCTTGACAGCGTCGTTGCCGTTGCCCTTCCCCTCAGTTAAAGCATGCAGAGCTGTAGAACGTTTTGTGTACAGGAGAAAAAAATTGCAGAGCATGAACATAAATTAAAATCACCATCTAATTGACACAAGCAGATTGACACGCCCTATTGAGCAGAATACTAGTGGCGTTATGATTTATCCACCACAGGAGGATTAAACTTTTACGACTTTGAAATACACTAAAATATGTCTGAAATAAACAAAAAAAAGCAGCGATGACAAGAATACAGAAACTTTGCAAGAGGGAAAAGATGGAGTCATCACTGCACGAGGAGCTGTTACAAATATACCAGGTGCGGACAACCGGAGGACACAGTTTCAGGAGAAAAGATGGAAATGAATTACTTCATTATGTAAGAACTGCCGAAGAAGATGAACCGGTAAGTAAAATTTGATAGAGATGTACGAGTTTTTCAGGCGTTAAAATGACGAAGTTTTTAGCTTCATCTGCAGTTTCAGTAGCTAGTGGCCTCCTGTTTCGTTGGTTAGCTTGCTACATTTCTCTGGTGGGCAGCTTCAGTGTAGTGAAGCTTCATTTAATGTAGAATAACTTATAGCTTAGCTCACTACATTTTCAAAGTAGCTTGCCTAACACTGCTAAAGACAGTCTTAGCAGTTCTGGGATGTTAAGTGATACAGAAGTAATATAAAATGTTCTTCTGTCTGGATATCATCAATACGGGGCGGCTGTAGCTCAGGTGGAAGAGCAGTCGTCTTTCAACCGGAGGGTTGTGGGATCGATTCCAGGCTTCCCCAGACTACATGCCGAAGTGTCCTTGGGCAAGAACCCTGAACCCCAAGTTGCCTCCCGATGTGCCTATCGGGGTTAACCTGATTTACATCATCTGGGTGCGTTCAACAAGTACACGCGGGGGCGTTCCCTTTCCTCACGCACTCCATCTGAGTAAGGCGACAGTTATAGGTGATTTCGTCTGGTTAGAGAATAGTAGGAGCCAATCACTAATCGCGGGTGGGACTTTTGAAGGATGGGCGGCGTTTTGGCCGGAGGTTTTCTTTGCACATTCGACAAAAGTCGTTCACAGACTGTACACCGCTCGTACTAGCTGTCGCCGCCGCCGCCATGTTGTTTGACTGAAGCTTTTTGAGCTTGATAACATGTTTTGATAACTCGATCCTCTATGCGTGGTGGCTCTGGTGTCGCTCTGAGTTGCGTCACGGGTTGCGTCATTCGGTTCAACGTGAGTGGCTGAAGTAGCGTGTCAGTCAAGATGACGGACAGATCTTCTATCCAATCACATGCAAGAGTTTTAGAAAAAAAAGACTAATTTGAAATGACATCGGGTTAACTCCCTCCCCAGATGGTATTGCAAATACCAGGTGGCGGGAGTCAGGTTATATCGGGGTATGAATGTGTGTGTGACTGGGTGAATGTGATATGTAGTGTAAAGCGCTTTGAGCGGTTAGTATGACTGGAAAAGCGCTATATAAGTACAGTCCATTTACCAATGCCTATACCAGCACACATGTAGTATAGTGATTATCATGTTTGCCTCCTGCCTGAAAGGTTTCTCAGTTTGAAAGCGGGTGAGAACAATTGTTTACCTTCGATTTCTCTCTTATTAACCCTTTTAAAGTTCTAAATTCCCTCATTTGTGCAATTTCTAAAACCATTGCCTACATGCAGTGAGTGTTCTGTCTAGTATAGTTTATTTTTTTGTTTGTTATTTACCCTTCATAAAAAAAAATTTATGGAGGGTTTTTAGTTTATGTTTATAGACACACAATCACCTAAAACAAAAAAAAAAAAAAACAGATAAAGTTATCGTGTAAACAGAAATTGGTTATTTAGTTACACCACAGCTTCTGGGACCAGACAAATTAGATGTACTTCTTAAAATCTCCACAAGATGGCAGTATTAAGTAAACTTACAATAATCCTATTATATCCTTGTCAGCAGCTTTGCTCATTGCTAGAGCCAGATATCTATCTATCTATCTATCTATCTATCTATCTATCTATCTATCTATCTATCTATCTATCTATCTATCTATCTATCTATCTATCTATCTATCTATCTATACAGGTACTACCCCAAGAACTGTTACTTTGAGTACTGTGAAAAAGTTCATGTTTTTCTATAATTCAACTTAAAAGGTGCAATTTACATATTGTATAGATAAATAATATGCAAATCAATATATTTCAAGCTTTTATTTGTTTGAATGTTGCTGATTAGGACTTGCAGCTTAAGAAAACCCCAAATTCTAAAACTCTAGAAATTTGAATATTGCATGAAATCAATTTAAAAATGACTTTAAATACAAAAAAGTTGGGCCTCCTAAAGTAAAACTTGCATCTGTACTTTAGTACTTGGTTGGAGCCCCTTTTGCTTGAATGACTGCCTTAACCCGGCGTGTCATGGATGCAACCAGCTTCTGGCATATCTCAGGTGTTATGGAAGAAAAAACATGCTTCAATCACAGCCTTGAGCTCTTCTTTATTGTTTAGTCTCTTCCCGTTCAGCTTTCTCTTGACAATGCCCTACATGTTTTCGATGGGGTTCAGGTCAGGTGAGTTTGCGGGCCAACCAAGCAAGGTAATCCCATGGTTGTTGAACCAAGATTTTGTACTTTTGGCAATGTGGGCAGGTGCCAAGTCTTGCTGGAAGATGAAGTCTGCATCCTCATATAGCTGGTCTGCTGAAGCATGCTCGACTTAATGAAGCTCACAGGTCCATTCCTTATGAAGTCCTCCAGACTTTTGAATGGCCCTTTCCTGACCATCTTCTTCAGGCTGCAATCAGCCCTATGGCTTGTACACTGTTTTCTTCCACACTTCTTCCTTCCACTTAACTGTCCATTAATGTGCTTTGAGACAGCACTCAGAGAACAACCATCTTCTTTTGCTGTCAATTTTTGTCTTTCCCACCTTGTGCAGGGAGTGAATGATGGTTTCCTGCACAACTGTCAGATCAGCAGTCTTCTCCATGATTGTGAATTCTTCTAAACCAAGACAAGGACTTATTTAAAGGCTCAGGGCACTTATGGAGGTGTTTTGGATTACTTACCTGATTAGAATGTGACACTCTGAGCCTACAATACTGGAGCTTTTTCACGTATTCAAATTTTTTGAGTTTTTGAATTTGAGACATAAGTAAACAAGTATGATGGGGCACCGAAACTAAAATTTTGTTGAGCAACACTTTGAGACAATCACTGCAATCAGGTGTTTTCTGTGATATTCAAAAAGACTTTTACACCAGTTAACAGGTATGTTGGTCCACTGTTCATGGGAAAAGTGCTGTAATGTGTCTGGGACAGTTTTGTTTGGCTGTTTTTTTTTTTTTTCTTAATTATTTCCCACCATGATTCAAAAGTAATATTTTATTTCAGTAAATTATAATTTTGTAAATTTTGTTAATTTTTTTATTTATTATTAGTTTATTTAGTTTCTTGTTATTGTGAGTTTAGCCTTTTCTTTAATTGGAGGGTATGAATAGTTGTGAGGACAACTATATATGTGTGTGTGTATATACAGTACTGTATATACAGTATAAAAAACATTATATATATATATATATATATATATATATATATATATATATATATATATATATGTTGTATGTGTTTTTTTTGTGCTTTACAATAAAACTTACTTCGGAAGACCTAGTTTGTCATTTCTGACTTAGGATGACAGCTAGATGTTAGATATAAAATACAGCCAAGAAAAAGCATCCAATGACCACTAAAATAAACTATGAAAAAAGTACATGGAAAATGACAAGATTCCCAGGAATGGATGATCAGCCATCCTCCAACTTATAGGACTGAAATTTCACTCCTTACCTGAGCCCAAAATGCGTAACATGACTACAAAATACTCTTCCATAACATGTTAAAAGAATTATTTAAGCTAACTGTGTCACACACACAACTTGCTAATGAGAAACACTTGAAATTTGTGTTTTAATTCCTTTTTTTGTTCACTTTTATTTAAATGAATACCTCTGCTCAGATATCTAAATCACTTTGCTGTTAGATCAGAGAAAAGCAACTTTGGTTATTAGAGGCTGCTGTCCTGCAGGTATTTGAATTTTCCCTTTTCAACACACCTGATTCAAATTATTATGTCACTTCACAATAGGGCTGCCACAAACGATTATTTTGATAATCGAATAGTCACTAATTATTTTGGCGATTAGTCGACTAATAGGATCATACAAAAACTGTATCACATTTAAGGTACCAGTCAAAAGTTTGGACACTTTTTCATTGAATCAAATGGAAAAATGTGTCTAAACCTTTGACTGGTAATGTGTGTGTTTATTTATCAGCATACAATTCAAGAAAAAACTGATATGAGAGAAAGGCCGACAAGGCAGCAGAAGGTACAGTAGCAATTTTGAGAAAAAAAAAACTAAGCTTAAAAACAATAAACGATTAGTCAATTAAGAAATTAGTTGCCGACTATTTTGATAGTTGAGAATTAGTTGATTAATCGACTAATTGTAGCAGCCCTACTTCACATCAAACTGTTGGATATGAACAGGTGTGTTGCTATAAAACCTGCATGGCAGTGGGAGGACTGGAGTTGCCCATCCCTGTTTTAGATCATGAGTGACACAGAAAGTCCTATACCTCGGTACTGTGAAAAGAAAGTGTCCAAAAAATAAGACCTTAAGATAATCAAATAACTAAACTGATTAGGATCAAATCATACAAAAAATTGTAATCTAATTGAATGTAATTGAATAAAAAAAGTTGCATTCACTATCATGACTAATTTATTTTGACACAACTGCACACGCAAACACAAACCACTCATTCCAAACTAATTCACAGCCATAGTCACTCTATAATTCTGAAAAATAAAATGAAACAGACACAATAAGACTCAAAAGTACTCTGGGAAATTCATTAGATTTTTTTTTTAATCGTTTTATTCTCAGCATGATATTCTTAACAAGTCAAAGTTTGAGGTGCATAGTCATGAAGGGAGCATGAGCAACATGGTCACAAACACAGACAAACAGCTGAACATTCAGGGGAAAGTGAACTTGGGAAAAACAGGGGGGTTGCGGATCTCATTTGCATGTGTGTGTTTGTATGTGTGTGTGTGGATACTGAACTGTCAGTGACATAAAAAAGAATTTAAAAAAAGAACGTTGGAGTCTGTTGCAAAATTTCAACCTACTCTGAAGTTATACAATTTCTACAAGATGTCTGATAGTTTTATTATGATAAAGTGTATAGATATAAATATGTTGCTTTTATCAAGATAGAATTAGTTTTTACAGCTCCTAGATGTCTAACAAATGTTGAAATAGTCTAATATTGTGGACCTCTTTGAGGAAATGTGGTTAATGTGAGCCTGTGCTCGTTAACCCTTTGCTAGCTTGCCTTGTCTGTAATTATAGGTAATCTGAGTTATTCTAGGCAGTTTGCTTGGTATGTAATGTCATGCTGACACAGAGTAGACCACAACATGCATCTTAATTTGGAATCGTTGTAAATCGTTTTCATTGAATTGTTTAACTGTCTCAGAATTTTACAAATGGAAGTGAGTGATTTCCTGATAATGAATGCATTTCTTCCATTTCTACAGCTTCCACTAATCCTCTCCTTGTTTTAGGGCTGTAAGACATTTTATTCTCTTAACTGAAGCAGAGATTGGTTGTTCAGTTGATTAGTGTGGAATAGAGCTGCAACTACTATTTTGATCATCAGTTAGTCTGCCAGTAAATTTTGTTAATTCATTCAAAATAGTTTGGTCTTTAAAATGTTTGAAAACAGTCAAAAATGCCCATTATAATTCTTCTTAATCTAAGGTAATGTCACTAAATATCTTGTTCCTCAAAACAAATAAAAAGCATCAAAAAAGCATCAAACTCTAAATATTTGACTTTTTTTCCCCTTGAAAAAAAAAAGATTAAAAAGTGATTAAAAATCATCAAGATAATTGGCAGTTTTTCTTTTTGTTAGGCTCTTTTAGTTTTCTTGCAGTTCACTCATTAAGTAACTAATTGTTGCAGCTCTGGTGTGGAATGTGGGAGGCAAGGAGCAGATGTCAGACTCTTGGCTTGGCAGTTTGAGTTTCACCTGCTAGACATACAGAAGTATTACAGAGCAATATTGCATGCGATATTGTATTAAATGGATTTTATACAGTGGTTGACGGTAATAAGTGTTCTTGTATCGGAGGTGTACTGAATGAGTTGTGTATTACTGTAGTAGTGATGTAACAACAGCAGACATGAGACTCTTGGACTGGCAGTGTGAGTTTCAGCCGCTCTGGCAGTATAGAATACTAACTCTAAGGAATTATAGTGGTTAAACACCTTATTATAGTGAATAATATTACACTATGAGTGTTTTCTAATCAATTTTCTAATGTCCACAACAGCTGTTAGCATTTTGACTTTTATATAAACTGATACATGTCTTTTCCTAGATTAATGTAAACTTGTTCATAATGCACAATCTCTTTTTCAATCCCTTTAATTTGGCACAGGGATATACTTTTCATTTTTACTTTATTCTTTTTCTAAGTTGTAACACTATATAAAGCAGTAATACGAAATGCAACACTGAGTACAGTTGTAAACTGCTGTAATAGAAATTATCAATTCAGATAAAACTGGATAAAATAAAAATTCAGATGTAGTTTTTAATGACAGTTAGTTACATTTAATTCTGCAGTCTGTCCAAATAAAAAAGCGATAAAGGTTTCTTGCTTGTTTCATTGGTTTAGCACTACACGGTAGATTATGCAATATATATTGATAGGCATTGATTTACCACAGTGTCTCCGAATCCTGGTCCTCAAATACTCCTGCCCTGCATGTTTTAGCTCTGTCCGATTCCAGCACACCTGATGCAGATTAATAGAACTCCTCGTGAAGTTTTTTGCAAGGTTGCCGATGAGCCATTCATTTGAGTCAGGTGTGTTCAAGTATGGAAATCTCCAAAATGTGCAGGTCAGGGGGGCTTGAGGACCAGGACTGCAAAACACTGATTTGCCACAAGGTGGCAGTTATCATGTATGCACTGCGCTGTATTACACCACTGCAGAGGAGCATTCTGCTGTACTGTTTTAACTCTGTACCAGCAGTTACTGGAAGCATTTGGCAGACTTCATGAGTCATGTGAACTTCAGGGCAGTCGTTTCTCAGAAGAAGGGATAAGGCAGATCACAATACCAAGGAGAAAACAAAATTCCTGCTTTGCAAAAGTAAAACCTACATAGCTGTTTATGGTTTCTTTATGTGGTTTAAGGTCATTGGATTGTGAAAAAAGCTGTTCCTCAGCTACAACTATCAACACATTGAAGTGGGGAGCAGGTTTATTTTTGTGTGGGGGGGGGGGACATAGCTAAGTCAGATCAATAATTTCAACTACCACATGATTAGTTTTCTCTTTTAACTGCTAAAGAATTATTTCCTGGTGGAGCTGACAGGCTTTCATCACAAAACATAACGATAAAGCTATGCATCACAATCCCTGCATGAAACCACCTACTGTATTTCCAGGGATAATATTAGGGCTAAAGATATGGGGTAAGGAAAGCACACTAACAGACACTCCACAATATTGCTTTTAACCTACAGGAAGACTTTGGATGTACAGTAGATATGCACCTTAATTACCAAGGGATCTGGGAATGAAGGGTTAGATAAGCGTGCTTTTGTGTAGTGTGTCGCTACATCCATAACATTCTCACTTTCATAGCAATGTATTACTTCTAACACTGTAGAGGAGATGTCACAGTGATAGCAGCAATTACAGTACTCAGAGTTTGGCTGATAAATGTATCAGCCAAACTTTTTGTTTGTTTGTTTTTTTAAAGGATTTTTTTGGCTCCAGTGCCCTTTATTTGATAGTGTTAGACAGGTAACAGGTTTAGAGAGAGCAGGGGAAGACATGCAGCAAGGGGTCCAAGGCCGGGAATCGAGCCTGGGCTGAGGTGCACTGCACTCAGGACCAGTGGCCTCTGTACATGGGGCAGCTGCTCAACCAGTTGAGCTAAACACTGGAAATTGTTCCCTATAGTGGCAAAAAGGGGTTACTGTAAAATTCAAAAGAGAAAAATGCGAGCCATTTATGCCAAGAGGAGAACAAGCCATCAGTTGTTTAGCATGGTATTATATTCGTGCCAAGTACAAATTACAGCTCGGCCTATTTCTTTGGAACTCATTTGCTGCAGAACCATGATGCCAAATCATGCTGCATCAGAATTTAGTCCAAATAAATATTTATAAAACAATAAGACGGAGAGGGTTAAAGCGCTTCATAAATCAATCTGTTTAGGGAATTTTATGCCAGGAGGAAATGGAACACATGATAGAAATATCCAGTGCTTTTCTTTCTTGTGTACATACATTATTCTAATGTCAATACATTATTAGTCCAACTGAAATGCATTTGTGTGGTGTGGGTACATACTAGGGCTGTAATGATTAGTCTATTAATCAACTAATCGTTGACTAATTTCATAATCGACTGATTGTTTATTGTTTTAAGCTTTGTTTTTCCTTTAAATATTGCTACTGTACCTTCCACTGCCTTGTCTGCCTTTCTGTCAGGTCATCTTTTCTTGAATAGTTTATTGAAATAAATAAACACACACACTACCAGTCAAAAGTTTGCACACATTTTCCCATTATTTTCAATGAGAAAGTGTCCAAACTTTTGACTGGTGCTGTAAATATGCTGCAATTTTTGCATGATCCAATTAGTCGACTAATTGACAAAATAATCAGTGACTATTTGATTATCAAAATAATCATTTGTGACAGCCCTAGTATATACATACAATGATACATGAAAAGTGCCTTAGACAGACAGTTTCCAGCTGGTCCACACAAGTTAGTAAAGTGCCTTGTAACAGGTTATTGCATAATCTGATGTATGTTTTATTGCTTCCATGGAAAGAAAGCGGGGCTAAGCCCTCCCATATTAGGGAGCAGCAGGCTGACAGAAGTGTACAGTTAAAACAGGGGGGGGGGGGGGGGGCACATTATGACAGTGCTGTTGTCAGCCACGTCCAGTCAAAAAAAATGGCCAACCAAATGTTTAAAAGTTGGATTTTGTTAGTTCACATAATGTGTTATCAAGTTATGTAATCATCTAAGTTACTCCTATTACTTTTTTCTTTCATTCTTCTTTCACTTTGAACTCTGACAAAGTGCTTTATTGTTTGAATGTGAGGCTGGTTTACTTCATTCTGGTATCAAAGTGGCTCTTAGGGTGTGGGTCCTTGTGCTGGTGTGTACTTCTCTGTTCTCTCTGTGTGTGTGAGGCTTTAAGCTGGCCAGCTGCTTGTGGGTGTGACAGGCCAAGTCTGCCGCTTTTACAGAAGCGACCTCTCATAATGTAAACCACAGAGAATGGGGACTGTAATTTTCCTTTGGGGTTTTAACACCAGGCTCACCTCAGCTGACTTATGCCAAGGTGAGATGTAGACTTTATTGAATTTTTCAGCTTTGAAATATGTACTGTATAATATGTTTAATGTTGCAATGCTTTTTGCATGACTTCAATTTCTCAATTTATGCCAAAAATACTAACTACCATGGAATGTTGAAAATTTTGGGGCTTAAATTTGTGTTTCAATTAGAAAGTCAATCTTTAGTATGCAAATTTATCAGTTTAGTCTCAGAAGGGATTTACTGGGGACACTTGAAGCATTTGCTATAGTTACAGCAAGAAATCTACTACTGACTGTATGGGATAGTCATGCATTCCTTTAAGAAAAATAATGCATTGAATAATTATTTTTATAACAAAATAAAAATCCCATTCAGATATTTATTTTTACATGTATTCCCTGACAATCTTTACATTCTTTTGCAGCCCTTCTTTTGAGGCTGTATTTATTTACTTGTTTGGCCTGTAGCACAAACGTGTTCTGCTTTTCTAAGGTGTATTGTTGAGGTAATCATCAAGTTTGTATTAGAAGCTAGCCAACTGGAGTCCACATATACTAAAAGAGTGGAAATGAGAAAGGAAACTGGTCTGAAGAAATCCCTATCTTTCTCTTCTCAATTACAATACATCCCACCGCCTCTAAGTAAATGACAACTTTTTAAGCTGCTAAGAGATTGTTCAATTATATGACTAATAACAACAGTCAGTCAAAAGTTCTTATAATTTGAATCACTGTCTATTGCCTTTCAACTGTACTGTCTCTGTAATACTAGAAAGCCAATGCTCTAAAAGTTCCCTTCAATCACCCTGACCTGGGTAAAGGGGTTACAAGATCACTGCAATGATCGGTGGGGGCAGGCTGTTGTGGAGGGTTAAATGAGACCATACAGAGACACACAGAGATGTTGTACTGTGGTGCAACATATACTCATGAAGTTATACAAAATGCGCACATGCTAAAAATGCATTGGTTATTAGTCAGAAGCAGCACGATTAAGTTCATTCCTTTCTATATGGAGCTGGGAAATCTGGGGATTGTCTTTAATGAAGGTTAGGGTATTTAGTTGTTGCTGTTTTTCTTTTCTTTTTTAAGTGATTTTTCAGTGTTTTTATCCTCCCACCATCAGAAGGAGCAGAAGCAGAACAGGCACCGGTGTTTATCTAAAGCAAAACAATAAAACTTGTGCAGAACTGGATCCTTCTGTCATCTAAGGAAAGCCTACTTGTCAGCCAGTAGGAACATCATTATCAACTAGAAACATTACTGAACCAAGCACCTTAAAAGTGCAATACCTAATTTTACACATTTTCGAACCCTGAGCGAGGTGAACAGTGTAGTTTGAACTGTAAGCCCCGCCCCTAACTGTTTCTTCCAGTGAGAAACGCTCCTTCTCCCCTTTTTCTCTCCTCCCACTCGACATGAATGAAATAACGTGCACATACGGTATCATACTCGTGCACAAAGAAACTCTCCAGAGAAAACTTGCATCTTCCAGTGAATTTACTGTTTTGGTTGCAGTAAATGGCTGCAGATCAGCTTAATGACATTTTCTGTCATAAACCGGTAGTTTACCATAACTACAAATGTACACAGATGCACAATTATGACAAGTTATGATTTTACAGGCGACATTACAACTTGACATGACAACCTAATATAGTATCTAATCGGCCACTGAATGGAAGTGATAAGCTTCGTCGCGGTACAGTGTAAATATTATTATGTATTACGGTATAGAGAGGAGGACGCAGTCTGACCAGCAGAGGCAGTGTGTGGACAGACGGCGTTGGAACGTCAGGTGTTTATTTTCAGTATTGTAAATTAGTATTGCCATCATCAGTGTTGTCCTGAATGCATTCAGTGAACTCATGAAGTCGCTGGAACGTCGCGGCCCCTTACTGATGCAGAAACTCCAGCTAAAACACACCATACACATACTGGTGGTTGAGAAAGACAAATATTATATATGTGACCAGATGTTCTTGCTGGTCATTTATGTGGAATAAATGTTACACTGTGGAGCTGTTGTGGTACGGCTGGCTGTGGTCGAGGAGGACGGCCGTACGTACTCAGTGGGAGGGATCAACGAGCTGAGAGGGGAGGGCTGTGAGGGGGAGCAAGTTGCTTTTTTTCAAAACTTCTCAACGGATTCTGAAATCATAGACTATAGCTTTTGAAATAGAAAGCTGGATATGGTACAATGTGGATTGAAAGTGGTTCAGTAATTCGATGATGGTCTACGTATTGCCTAACAAATGGGCTTTCATGTTAGACAGAGAGTGATCCAACTTTAACACTTTTCATACTTCCTAAGTCTCAAGCATGATTTAAAATAGATATTTACAAGTTGTATTAGTTAGCCGCTAGGTAAGATAAAACAGTCCACAAATAATAGCTTTTTCTCTGAGCGTGTACATTATTCTAACATGTATGCAAACATACAGACATACGTTGCATTTTGCTTAAGCCTTTGGTGTCCCTTTGTTGTCAGCTTTGGCTCCTGAAAGTCCATTTTCTGTGTTGTCATTCCCTGAGGAGCTCACCAGGCACTCTTTACTGCAGGGGACAGACAAACCAAAGGTTAAGATGAGCGAGAGGCATAAATTTGATTAGGGTTTTACTGAGGCTGTCAGCTACCGCTAAATCTTTACTTAGTTGCCAAACATCACTTTTCATGTTTTAACTTGAGCTTAGAAATTTAAACATGCAACAGAATGTCCCATAAATGTAGGCAACAGTGTCTTAACTCAGTTAAAATAACACATTTGCTAAAACTACATTTCTCTACCCACTGATTCCACATATAGTCATAGCCAGTTGCATTATCACATTTTGTCTCATTGAATTTTATCTCCCCAAAATAAACTTGCATTTTCCAGTTTAACAGCTTTTGACAATGGATATAGTACCAAAATTGATACTCTGCTTAACTGAATTTATATAAAAAAAATCATTTAAAGGGACTAGTGGCAGGGTTAAGAATTGAGACTTGCGAGTGGTGCTGCGGGTTACTCCAGCCACTAGCCAAGCAGACACGGGAGCATGCACAAACTGAAGCTATAATGTTGTTTACTACGCTGATAAAGTCTTTTTCTTCATAGTGCCACTTTTTAGTGTCTTCAATTGATCTGGATCATTTGCTGATGGCAGAAGAATCCATAACTATCCCCTGTAGTGTTTGAATTCACTGCAACCGTCTCCTTCCTGCATCAAAACTGTCGGAGTCGCATATGCAGCGTTAATTGACGTCGCATCTGTAGGAAAGCGCAGGAAATTTGGCCACTGAATTGTAGCACATTATGCAGCACACAGCCTGTTAAAGGCAACGGAGAGAGACGTGGGTGAGCTCATTCTTTTTGGGTTTTAACGCTTCATCAACCATTAGCATTAAAAAACTGGACATGTTTATTCTTTCACAATTCCTGCCTCTAGTCCCTTTAAAAGACAAATCCTCCATATTATTAAGAAATTTTGGGGGTAAAAAATAATCAAAAAGTATTGTAGAACTCTATTATTTTTCTTTTGATGATAACTGACTGAAGTTTTCACTGCATGGATAAAATATTTAAGTGATTTTCCAAATCATCTTTTTAAAAAATGTATTTGAGCAAGCTATTACAGAATACACATGCTGTGAGTGCAGTCTTCGTGATATTCATCTGGACCCACAAGTTCTACACAGCTGAAACAACATCCTCTTGGCTAAATTTCACATAATCAGAAAAAATGTTTTAACAGTTAAAGGTTGAATATGGAATATGGAAGAACAGCGACATCACGTGTGACTAGGTTGTAGTTGCAACGGCAGAAAAACACTCCAGCGCTGGGATGCAGGCTCGCTGCCGATACGCAAGTGACCACAGCCTGCAGCATGTTTAACAAGTAACGAGAGGGTTTATAACTGACAGCTAACGTTAGCCATGTTAGCAAACAAGCTAGCTTACCGATCAGCAGGAAAGTCGCTTTCAGTGTTTTACTCCGTGGAAACGTTTATGTGGGTCCATTTAGTGAAGTCTTCACTTAAATTCCTCCAGGTTTTGCCTTCTCAGGTCCTCCTCCTAGAAACAGATAACAATATCTCCAGGGCTCTGAAGCAGCTGCTTCACTGGTCGTCTCCGGTTTTCCCCTGTACAAGCCTGACTATGACCGAAATATTGTTTCCACAAGAGATCGATTTGGCAACCTGCAATGGGGCGTGTATTGGCTTATAGACGTAAATAAAATGCCATTATCGAACCCGAAAAATTTTTTTAATTTTTTTAGGCTAAATATAATTTTTCTGGGAAATGTTGTACTTTCATTCTGTACACCCCCAAACGACCTGTGGAGGTATTATTTTTGAAAAAATATAGCTTTTAATAAAAATGTTCCATATTCAACCTTTAATGTAGCTTGTGACACAAAGCATTCTTTTCCAGGGACGGCTTGGGTAACACAGACCATTCTCAAGATAATAATTTTATAGTATTGTTGCCAACTTAGAATGAAATGTCATGTTTATCCATTTCCAGTTGTGCTGCAAGTGAAAAAAGAAACAAAAAAAAAAAGAAGAAAGTGAATGGATCACTTGGAAAAACCAAAAACCTTTTGCTGTGAGAATACATGTGCTACAATGTTTTGTATAGGGATATTTGTCTTGGACTCAGAGTTCCACTGGGGAATCAGAAAAGGAATGTAGCCCTCTCTTCCAAAAAAAAAAAGAAAAACTGTCCAAAACTGTAACCCATTGTCAAACCCACTGTAATTCAATGAGGGGTTTTGTTTGACTTTTACAATTAATTTGTAACTTACAAAAGATCAAGTCACAACAGAATCTATACCAAGTAACTTATGCCAGCTTAAAGGCACAGTATGTAAGAATTACTAAGATGTAGTGCTAAAGATGGGCATTTGACAGAAAAGATGTTTTCTTTCAAATTACTTCATTTTCCAAGCACTGTTGGGAATGTATGGTGGCCATTAGTGGCCCAAATTCTCCCAGACACAAAGATGTTTTCATGTGTGAGTGGATCCAGTGGTCTCAGATGTAGCTATGACTGGACGATGAGGAACAATTTTTAATGTTTTTTAAGGCATTAGTTATCCCAAGCAGTCTCTAACTCCCATTAAACAAAGCTGATACAGCAGTTTCAAAGTTCAGAGGGTTCTCACTTCACACACATTGGTGTCCCTGAATGGACAAAAGATAATAAAAATGGTGGAACAATTATGGCAGCCTCCATATGTGCACCTCCCAGCAAGTAGATATAAATGATTCATTCTAAGAAAATAAACATGTAACAGCTTTTTCTAGTGCAGCCATTACACATCAATAGAAACAAAGTTTTGAATTATACATTAAATGTTTCTGTCATTGACCTTTGATCTTTTTACATACTGTACTTTTAAAGAGAATGTTTAATATAGAACTTCCTCTTTTGAACTTATATCAAAACATTAAACTTATCCAATAAATTAATCTATAACTTCAATCTGACCCGCCCTAGCTGATAAACATTCACCCATCCTTATAAAATCTGTGATTTCTCTGTCATATTAATTAAATTAATAGTTTACAAGGCAAACAAAGACAGCCTAAAACATTAACAAGCAAATGAAAAATAAATACATTTCTTTGAAAAAAAAAACAAAAAAAAAAAAAAAAAACACAACCCACAAACTAGATATAAAGTGGCAGGATTTTGAAAACTTGTTTTAACTGATATGGAGTTGCTCATACTCTGCCCCACTGTGACAGATTTCATAGTTTAAATGGGTATCTGTACAACACATCACAGAGGTGCATGCACTAGAGATTAGAAAGCAGTGCTAAACTTAAAACTCAGTGCTGTTATTTTACACGTAGGCCAAAATGATGGATGGTAATTGTCTAAAATCAGGAGCTCACAACTCTGACTTTGGCAAAGAAGATTGTGGATCCAGGCTGGCTCAAGAACACTCTGTGAGGAATGTGCAACACAATGTTGTCCACAATAATACCAGTAGATTTTTATAGCTGATATTATGATATCACGTGATCACTGATGGCATCATCTAAGTGCCCCTAAGCCTATGCAGAACAAGCTTTGAAAAACCTTGAAAAGCAAAGCAGTGAGAGTAGACCTGTGCAAAATATAGAATGTTGATTGTGGCTTCACAATAACAAAAACAAAGACAGACAAAAACAATTATTAAAATAATTTTGCTGTTATACATACTTCGATTTTGTGTAAACATATACTCACTTCTTCTCATCGTCTTTCCCCAGGAACTTCACAACCAAGGCCTTGATCACCATGACAATGATAACCAAGCCAATTACTCCCCCCAGTGCTGAGACTATAATGACTGTCAATGTATTGTCAACTTCCCTCACTGAAAAGAAGAACAGAGGAAAATATATTGCAAGAGGGAAAGATATGAATACAGATGTTCACAGATTAAAAGCCTCATAAAGAGTGAGAGTATAAAAGCACCAAGACATCACGCTTTCTAGTCTAAGTACTATCTAAGAACAGAGTTGCACAAGTTGCACAAGGCAGAAATGTTTGTTTATTCTTTCACTGGTTTCATAAAGCTGTGGACATGTATCAGTTTAGTTGATAAGTCTTTATCATCATAGTGCTTGCATGAACAAAATTGTTTTCCACTTGTACCTGTATATTCAGTCATGAATTGAAGCAAACACATTCCTAAATAATTATTTGAACATTAAAAGATTAAAAGAAACAGCAAAGAATATGCAGAATATTACTGAATGAAACTGAGTCGATCCTGTGAATAGGGCTTGAAATTCACTTCTCAAAATTCCCTCACCAAGGGGGGATTTATATAGGCTACTTGGGGGGGGGGGGGGGGGGGGGGGATTTACAGGAAGCTTACAGCACAGGTCTTACAGTGTCCTACCCATATCTCAGAATAAGGAGCATTAATTTGTCTTTTTCGTCCTTCTTAGTTGCCATCTCTGCTCTCTTGTCCCGTCTCCATTCTCTTTATCTGTCATCAGCTTTTACCAACTTGGTATAAAAAACATTGCAGTTATCTGTTGCATCTTTAAGCTGCATAACCATAATAAGTAGTTTTGGTGGTTCTTTCTTCCAGCTCTGTTCTGTTTTCTCTCCTCTACGTAATCTCTTGCATGTGATAAAAGTTCTGTTAAAATCAAACTGGTGTTGGGGAGGACGGAGCTCTGGAATAAGCATCAGACTGAGGTTTGTGTTGTTTAGTGAATTTCAGAATTGCGTTTTAATCACAACCCAAGATATTGAATGGATCAATGTGACATCAAATGGATCATCCTGTGGTCATCTTCTCCACATAGGGCTAGAAAACTGTCAGGAACTTAATGAATATAATAATAATACATTTGATTTAATAACACCTTTCAGAACAACCAAAGGTACTTAATGGGACAGACAATAAAAACACAGAAAATACAATAAAGAAGTTAAGATAAACAAGAACAAGTTAAGAGCAATGGGAATGTGAGAAAATGATAAGGAAAGATTTCCCAAATCAGCTTCTTATCCAAAATAATACCAAATTTAGATTTTCAATATGACATATTTAATGCCGCTTACCCTATGCCTCAAAATATAAAATGTATTCATAATATCAAACTATTATTTATCAGTATTATCTTTATCCATGAATCAACCTCACATTTTCTCTTCAGCTGCTGTGTGAGAAATGGTGGTGACACAGTGCTGATGTTGGTCTCATCAGCTGTTCACACCAACATTAAACTGATCAGCTCGTGTCTTCATTGTTATGATAAAGCCACAGATATATTCTGAGCCAGTTAGGCCAAAACTTTCTGTGGGCTGTTTGGTAACGTAACAAGCACCGGTGCTACCTGAGGATCTGGAGGATTTGGGTCATTAAGGAGACAGACACCAGTGCCGCCACAGCGCAGATCTTTACTGGTGTTTGTCCAGAGCAGGTGCCCTTCAGGTGACCAAAAGTTAGATTTACGTTATAAGACTCTGTAAAAGGGTTGTCTTACTGACGGGAAATCCGCCAGCAATGTTTGATTTGTCATCAAGAGGGAAGCTGCGACATCTGACAAGTCAGAGAGAGAGAAGGGGAGCACACGCTATAGCCTAATAAAGGGCCGACACGGGAGGTGATGTCACTCCTTCTCCATTCATTTCCTGTGGAACGTTCTGTATAGAGGTCGACCGATTAATCGGTTTGGCTGATTCATCGGCGCCGATAGGACGTTTTACAAACTATCCGTATCGGCTGAACTTGGCTCTGATAGTGGCCGATGGCTGCAGTTTCTTCCACAGCGCCATGAAGCGCTTCTTCCCTGTGCTGCTCTCTGATCACTGAGGGGCGGGGCTACTCTTGGACAGAGAGAGCAAGGGGGTGGTGGTGGTAAGTGCTGGCAGCAGACGGAGGAGCAAGGTGGTCCAGGTGGAGACTATAACGAGTGCAGCGACATCAGTTAATGCAATACAACCTTCACAAGTTGAAACAAGCATAAACGTGAATCATATTCCAGTATAAACAGCAACTGGCGTGTTTGACCACGGTGCTTGTTAAGCTAACAATGAACAGCTTAAAAACACGCTAAATGAAAGCTGTCTGTAAAGTCCACCCACTATTTAATCAGAGATGTCTTCACAAACACGCCGCTTCCTCGAGGACAAGTCTGCCTCAGCTCCTATAGGTAAAAAAGTTTGTCTGACTGAAAACGGAATAAAGACCAAGTCTGCACTATTGATTACTGAGGACTACCGAAAGCTCAGCTGGAACCATGTAAGTTGTTATCTTCTAATTTCTAAAGGCTATTATTTATCATATGGGGGCCACGCCGCAGCGTCATGTTTAATTACCTCCACTGTCATTCCTGATTCTTTTTGGACCGGTCCCTGTCTAGTTTGTCCTTGCAATTCTGTTAGTCCACTCCGTACGGGTCTTGCAGGTTTGATTCCACCACACAAACCATTTTCAAGCTGTCCTGGAACCATCTTTCACGTATTTTACCGCTTCTAAAACCGCGTGTAGAACAATCATCCGACAGCAACGGGATCCCGCCGACATCACGTCTGTGAGGTATTTTCCAGCCGCTTCAGCAGACATTTAAACATCGGATATTTACGTGAAAACAGGTCTGATAGATGTGATCTTAGTTTGTCATAAATCTTAAAATTGGGCAAATTCTTGCAAACTTAAGTGCTGGCTGAAGCTGTCGTTGAAGCTGAATAGGCTGAAAAACGAGGTGACCATTAGCCTGAGAGGGAGGGGTGCTCAGTTTGAATACTGTTGTTTGCAAACAGAAACAGTGGGGGGACTCCAGACTCTACCTTTAAACACTGTCCAGGATAAGTGTTAAACCAGTGATCTCTCTGGGGTGTCAAACATCGGTCCTTGAGATCCTGCAGGTTTTTGTTGTTTCCCTTCTCCAACAAATCTGATTGAAATCAAATGGATCCACCAGCTTCTTGCCAACTTCTTCACAGTGATTAATTTCAGTCAGGCACGTAGGATGAGAGAAACAACAAAAACCTGCAGGACAGCGGGCTTGAGTACTGAAGTTTGACACCCCTGTGTGCACTAAGAAGTCCAAAGTAATTCTAAGATCTGTGGCTTTGCACCTTCCAAGTGTCCCTCCAACTTTCTTTTTTAACTGATAGATTTTGAACTAAACAAAAGCCAAATTTATAAGCACACTGGATATAATTAAGTTGCAAGAACAATCTAAAGTCCAAGGGCACACTACAGAGGTGGGAACTGTGGAGTCACCAAGTCTTTCCCATGTCATGTATTTGTTCTGCCCAGCTACTGAACCAGGTGAGTCCAATCAGCACTATGAATTAAATTGGGCTGATTGATCTCACCTGGTTCCGTGGCTGGTTTCATCTGCCATCGTACAAAGACAGAAAAGAAAACAACCGGGTCCACCACCACACTCTAGACGCTCTTTACGCGCAAGGCACATCTTTCTGTTACAGTTTGTCTTTTTTAAACTGAAAAGCTACAGTATAAGCTCCAAGTTGTATGTCCAAGAGATAATGTTACAGTTGCACATACAGTAAGTCACTGTTCTTATTCTCTTTTTTATAACATATTTTATTTTATTTTTCCACAAAAAGCTTTTAGCTAAACTCCAAATTGTGTCTCTGAGAAAGAGCCTCTAGAAAGAATGAATGTTTATTATAGTGCACATGTTGTGAGTTGTGCACATAAAAATTATTAAAAAAAAAAAAAAGATTTAATTCCTTATTCCACAGGAAGAACAAGGTTTATAGTTTACAACTTGTTTCAACTCTCAGAGAGTGATATGTTTACTGTTGTCTGTGTTGGTGCACTGCGCATGTTGTGTGTTGTACACATAAATATTGCCACAAGAAAGCTTAAGCTAGTAAGCTACACTTACTCAATGTAAACTGAGTCCAAGTTGTCTCCAAGAGAGTCTCTACTAGAATGGGAATATAATGCAGACTGCCTCAGCCAGCAATAACAGTGGTCAATTCATGATAATTTCCCATCTCCAAATTTTTATACTTGATAACATAATTTCAATGTTGTGTTCCTGAGACAACAATATTGGATAATTTATGGATTTGACGCTGTGATTGGTGATCGGCAATATCGGGATTGGCAGATATTATTTTGGTAAACGGTGATCAGCCCCCAAAATCCTGATGGTGCATCTCTAGGGGTCCCTGAGGCTTTGACTGCTAAGAGCCAGTGTGGTTTAAATTAAGGCCATGTCCACACACATGAGTTGATCTCCCCTTTCTTGAGGTTTTTTTTTTTTCCATCATTTGGGTGTTGCATTTACATGGAACCAGTGTTCTGGGTGTCTGAAAAAGATGTACCATTTAATTAATGAGACATGTCTAAGAAATGCCACATTGTACTGTAGATTATTTTTCCTTATTTTGTTAAAATAAAGAGTAATATGTTAATTACTGTTCATTACTTAACTTTGGTTTTATCAAAGGAAAAAAGACAGTGAGAATGCATAATTTATGGTGAGCAGCTAGCCAATGAAAGCATAAAACCAAACATGGTTTCAATATGGGCAAGTGGAGGTCCACAGTTTTTGGAAGTTGCATAAATGGGATTCGTGGGGCAAAATAAGTTGGGAATCACTGGCTTAAAACAACAACTGACTAAGAAAAACGTAAAGCAAAAAAAACCTGACTTGTCAATTGGTCAGGACTGAAAACAGTGATCCTCCTTCTTCAGCCGGCTTACTCACCACTAGTAAATAGAGTAGCAACGCCAACTTTAAACTTTATGGAGTTTAGGGGTTTCTGTATCTACTTTCCTGTGAGTTCAGATTTATCTGCTGCAGTTATTGGGGTAGTTTTGCAAACGTCCATTGACCAAATCTGCAAAATCAGGTTTAGTGCCTTTAAGTTTTGGTTACAGGTTTTAGCTTATGGTGCTGCTCTTCCCTTTTTGGTTCATAGTCTAGGTTTGTGTTTTTCCCCATTTGGTTTCTTTTACAGTAGTGTTAGGCGTTGTCTGTCTCTTTATTTGTTCCTTTGAGCAGCATCGCTAACCCCATCTCCTTTCCAGTTTAGTTTTTCCAGGTTTTTGTTAATGCCTTAATCACCTCCTGAACAATACAGTAAACATCTTTACTCCACCTTTTACACCTTGAAACCAGTCTTTTGTTTGCGTCCCTAACGGCGTCAAAACACAGAAATGGTGACTTTCCTTCTGGATCGGTAAGCTAACTTGTTTGCTAACATGGCTAACGTTACCTGTCAGTTATAAACTCCTCTGCGTTACCTGTTGGACATGCTGCAGACTGTTGCGTATCGGCAGTGAGCCTGGCATCCCAGCGACTGGAGTTGTTTTTCTGCCGTTGCAACTACAAACTGGACACACGTGATGTTGCTGTTCTGTCCATATTCCATTATTCAACCTTTAAGTGAGTAGTAAAGGCTACAGTATACTTCTCCGACTGCGTAATGCATTATCCAACTGTGAAACAACGGAGAACATTCCAACCTTCATAGTTCTCCATCATGGTGCCGCACATGCAGTGCAATTTCCCGCCTGATAAGTCGGGGTCGCTACGCAAGACTGACCTACTCATATGATGCCGATGGTCGGTAACCTCGGTGGTTATTTTGCTTCCGGTTACAGTGAGCAATGGCGTCTGAGAGAGAGAGGCTATTGTTGTTGCTGCAGCTGAATAACAGAGATACTTTTGATGCAAAATAAAGACCATGGGGCGATTTTGGTAATTCCTCACTTCTTTAGCCAAATTTTCTTTGGTTGGACTCATATCTGCGTCTTTGTTGGCTAGCCAGTTTAAAAATGGCATTGCTAGTGTTTATGTAGTGGTAGACCAATCACAGCCCTTGCCGTCTCCATCGTCCCTTGATAGCGTGACGGACACTTAAAAAATATTTTGTGCAGCCGGAGACGACAAAGAGGCTCTCCAACCAACACATTCTCACTCCCAACTCGTCATATGTTGAAGCTTGGTCAGTCTCCCCACGCCTCACCTGTCTACGCGTAGGGTATACCCATCTCGTACATATGTGACGCTGTGGGTCTCTAATTGAATGTTATGGAAATCCCTAATCGCTGGTATTTGGCAACATGAGAGCATAAAAGAGGAGCCTTTTCCGGTGATTTTGGTCAGCATAAAATCTGCTGCGATCAATCCTCCAAAGTCATACGTACCATCATAAAACTAGTGATTAGAAATTAATCAATTTTTTTTTACTTAGTTCATGTGAAAGTATTGATAGAAATACAGTATATGCCAAATTATACACTTTTCCCACATTTTCAGAGTTAAATTGCACTAAAATATTTATGTGCATTGTCTGAATGATGCATTATAACCATATATTCTCCTTATAAACAAAAGTGTCTGTGTAGGAAGAGGCTTGGGCTGGAACTTGGGCTGGAAGAGGGAGGAGATGTGGGTAAGTGGTTGGAGGAAAGGGGGATGGAGGAAGGAGTGGCATGCTCGTGAGCGTCTAGTAGGGATGGTCATGAGGGGCTGAAGGAAGGAAGGGCGGGAGTGTGATAGGTCAGAGGGATGGGCGGGGCTGGACATGTAAGGGGGGACTGTATGGGGTATTGGGGGTATAGGGAGGTGGGGGCGTATGTGTGGGGGGGGTGGGGGAGGGGTTGGTGCAGTTATGTGGGGGGAGTGCATGTGTGTGTTAGAGGGTATGAGGAGGTGGGGGTAGGTGTGGACGGTAGAGGGAGGAGAGTGTTGGGGGTGGAGAGAGGAGTGAGTGTGGGTATGTAAGGTCGGAGAGCGGAGTGGGTGGGTGTATGTGTGTGTGGGGGGGGGTACACGGAGGTGTTGGGTAGGGCTGGGCGGTGTGGGCGGAGGTTCGTATCTCGGTATTCGTGCCGGGCATCTTGGTGTCGGTGTGGTGCGGTGTGGCTGCGGGTTGGTTGGGGGCCGGGCGCTTTGGTGGGGGGTGCGGTTTTGTTTGTGGCTTCCGGGGCTTTTTGTGCGGGGCGGGCGCAGGGGGATCTGTATCTTGTATGTGGTTGCTCTTGCGGTATTGATGTCTTGGGTGCCCGTGTCTCGGTGTGGGGGCGGTGACGGTATATCTTTCAGCCCTAGTGTTGGGGTAGGTGTGTGGGGAGTGTGTGTGTGAGCGTGGTGGCGGGGTAGGGGGTGGTAGAGGTGGTGGCGCCCTGGTGTCAGGTGTATGGGGCAGGGACTTTGGGGTGGGGGCTGGCCTGCCCTGGGGGGGCGTCGTCTGGGGGGTCCGGTCCTCCTGGGTTTCGGTTGGGCCGCCCGGGTCCGGGGGGGGGGGTGGCTGCTCCTGGGCGCTTGGGCCCTGGGCCCGGCGCTGTCTCCGCTCCGGGGGACGCCCGGCGCCCGGTGGGGTCGGCAGCTGCTGGTCTTGGTCCGCTGGGGCCTGGGCCTCCAGACTGCAGGGGGCTCCGGCTGGGGCATGTTGACACTGTGACACTGCTTCCCATTGCGATGACTAGGTTGTACCTCTCCTCTACTTCCCATTGCGATGACTAGGTTGTACCTCTTCTCTACTTCCCATTGCGCTGACTAGGTTGTACCTCTTCTCTGCGTAGTTCTGCGTGTGTTTGTGTGTGTTTGTATGATCTGAGGATATTTAAGCCACCTGCAGGTCCTCCTGTAGGGGATTGCTTGTTTTGTTTTCCAACAGAGACCTTGGTTGTTTAGGGATCGCGGTACAGATGTACCAGTGAACTGTGTAAGTGGATTCATGTTTTCTCTCCTCTCTCTCTTCCTCTTCCTTACTCCTCTCTCTCTGTTTCACTTTCTATCATTACCTCTGTTAACTTTCATTTCTCCCTTGTCAGGCCCAGCAGTATGAAATGGAATGGTGTAATAGACAAATGTTTAAATAAAGAAATAAAATGAATAAACGAAAAAAAAAAAAAAAAGGAAGAGGCATGGGTTTTGCGTTAACATTTTGTGATATATCTGACCCCAGGTGTATGCAAATGAGCATATCTGTCACATACTTTGATCAACCACTTTGAGAGTGAAGACAACACTGTGGTTTCGATTCTTCTCTTTTGGGTTCCTGGCAAAACAGATGTACTCTCCTTCATCTTCAAAAGTGATGTTCCACAGCAAGATGGAGATGTTGTTTGTCTTTGAGGAGCCAACAAACTCCACACGCTCATGAAAAACAAAGACATCTGGCTCCACGTACTCATTAGGAATCACTGCTTCACATAACTGCACACACAAATTTGAACTTGAATAAAAAAGAGCACATAGCATATTTCTAAATATTCAAATTTCCATCAGTATCTTCCAATAGCTTACTTATATAAACCCAATGATCATTAGACATAACACTTAATAAACTAGACTTTGGTTTAGCTATGTCCATAATGTTGATGCTTATTGCAGTTGTGTATGAGCATGTGTTTGTCTATACCTTCAAGAGGGTTCCATTATCATTGTATCTCCAGTTGAAGTAGAGGTTGTGGATGCCAATACAAGAAGAGTAAGTGCAGGGCAGCAGAACTGTTGACCCATTCATTGCTTCGATTACAGAAACTTTACCTGTTGATACCTCCAGTCCACCAGCACTCCATACACCTGAATAATGAAACAAGGAAGAGGTCAAAAAACAAACACAACAAAAGCACAGATAAACATTTTATTTTTGATGAACATTAAACAAATTCATTGGGACTTTGGGCTATACAGTAAACCTGTGGGGGTGCTGTAACGGATGAGAGGAACATAAGCCGCTTTCCCACTGAAATTACCGGGTTCACACGGGTTTTTCAAATGCGCCTGCTCTACCACCTGAGCCACTGTCGCCCCCGTGACATAACACGATTGCAGGATGATGTGCAGAAACGTGCTGACGTGTCCACGTCAGGAGTGGAGTGGAGCTGTCAAACAAAAAAGATAACTATAACAGTACGAATCAGAACAGGACCCCAAATAATCCACTCATCAGAGGAGGTTGAGGACATTAAAAGGTCTCTGGACTTTCTTACAGAGGACGTTTCTGTCGAGAGGATGCAGCAGAGGAACATCTTGGCACTGCTTGAGGAAGTGAAAGCATTGTGCCAGCAGAATGGGGAGAATTAACTACCTGGAGAACCAGGTCGCAGATTTGGAGCAACATATTTAGGATAAACGACGTGGTCATCCCAGGGATCCAGATCACACCTCAGTCCTAAGCGAAGGCAGTGACTGTGAAGGGGGAATCAGGCAGGGAAATGGATGGGAGCTCAGCTGAGCAACAAGTGATTTCTTTTCTGCAATCTAAGGAGATCACTCTGGATTGTGATATCATTAAAGCTTGCCACCCACTACCAAGGAAAAACATCAACCATAAACCAATAGTCATAATGAAATTTGTCAACAGAAAGCATAAGATTGCTCTCCTTAAACAAGGGAGGAATCTAAAGGGAACTGATGTGTAGATTAATGAATATCTGACAAAAAGCAATGCTGATATTGCTAAAAAAAAAAAAAAAGAAAAAGCATGCTACCTAAAAAAAAAAAAAAAAGATAGAATCCAGAGCACTTGGACAGCATACTGCAAAGTTTTTATTAAGTTGAACAAATCACCAGAGGAAGCCAAAGTGTTGGTGGTGAGAAGCATGAAGGATCAGGAAAAGTATCAGTAACAGAGTAAGAGACAGTAAGTCAGCACACACTGATCATCTGAATAGCCTATTACGACGCACCTTGAAAGAACTTCTTTCTCTTTATCGGGTGATAACAGTCAAACGGAATGGATTGATCACCATAGAAACCATGAACTGCACCCATTTCAATATACTGAGTACAATACACAGGATGTGGAATTTGATATTGACCTGGATAATAATTTCTTGAACAATATTGGAAATGACTGCCGTTATTATACAAAGGAACAATATGATCACATTAACAAAGATGGAAAATTTTCAGTGTTACATATTAATGCTAGAAGTTTTAGGGGTGTCTCCGAATAGTCAACGATTCGTTTCCAGGAATGTGCTTCGACTGCCAGTCTCTAAGTCGAATAGTCCCAACATATGGTTACCAAGCAAAGATCATACCATCCCCACAGTAAGGGGGAGATGAACATTTGATTTTTACACAATATTCATTTGTTCTTTAAATAATTGGTGTTATAGGTCTATTAGCAGTCTAATAAATCTGTTACTAAGTGCAGAACAAAAGGGACCGGCAGGTGGGTTTAAACCGCAGTCTCCTGGTGAGTTGCGCATGCTGAGCATTCAGCCAAAGAGATGTCTCAATAACCAAGTAGCCAGAGACATGATGACAGGACCTTCAACTGTCATCATCATGCAGCATTTTACACTGATTTACAACTGTCAAGGTGGGAAACAGTCTGACTGCTGCAGACTTTAACACCGCATCTACTCCTATGCATAATGCTCAAGATGGATGAGCTGGCACAGCTGGAGGATTATTCAGATTGTATCAGGAAAGAATGCGTTTTTAAGGACCACAATTTCCTAAACCACGAAGCCCGCGGCTGATATCAGACTCCCTAGAGCAGTGCTTTTACTGTATCTTTGTCCTGAACTGGACCGCAGTCTCGCTGCATCAGCTGTTGAGCGCACATGTGGAGCAGCTCCCCAGTGAACGGTTGAGATGTCAGGGGAAGATGCTGTACCATTCCAGCAAGTTGTAGAATAATCATGGTTGTGATGTTCTGCACATTCCCTCCACCTCCACTCCACACCATCCCGAGGAGATTCTCCTGTCGGCTTTATTGTTGACAAGGCGAGGAGCACTTCTCCTGTTAACGTGATTTCCTAACACACAACTTCTAAAGAGTCTGACAGTGACAGGTGCTGTAGAGCGAGGCTCTTTCTGGCAAGATATATTTACCTATTTATTTAGGTGAGGTCAGATCTGGTTTTATTTTGGGACATTATAAACTTTACCTGGAGACTGTGTGTCTCAGCAGCACATCGTCTTTCTGCTGCACACTTTCAAACTTTTACTTTCCGTTTTACATAGACATAACTTTGCACTTCGTTATGAGCCTGTTTTTTTGTTGCTGTGTAATTAATTTATTTATTCAGTGAAGGTTATCCTTTTGGAATTCCTCTTTAAGTTTGACATTTGGACCGTGCGTGGCGCACACAGACTGTTACACCCTTTTAATTCTCTCTCCCGACTTTAAATTGTTAAGCAAAAAAAAAACAAATAAAAAAACATTAGGTTTATGCCTGCAGTGTTAACTGACGAGGCCGGATACAGGCATGGGCAAGGAGGGGCAATGCCCTCCTAAATGCCATGACTGCCCCCCCCCAAACATGATGGCATGCAAAAATCCCAAATTGAAAAATTATTTAAAGGAAAATGGTCAGAGCGCATTCTGCTCTCTCTCTCTCTCTCTCTCTCTCTCTCTCTCTCTCTCTCTCTCTCTCTCTCTCTCTCTCTCTCTCTCTCTCTCTCTCTCTCTCTCCCTCAATCACAGTAGCTACTGATTGGTAGCTATGGTAGATACATAGGAAGGGTGTTTCCTCTGGTCAACCTGAGCTCCGCGTCTCACTCACAGTCCAGCACACAGACATGCTGCCGTTAGCTCAGCCACTGTTTTGAGATTTCTTCCGCCCTCTGTCACGAAATTATTTGGTTACTCTTTCTCTTAACGTGTTCTCGTTCTCTCTATGTCTCTCTTATCGCTCTCTCTTTGGTAATTTGAACCGTCGAGTCACTATGCGCAGATTTCTGGTTGCTAAAGCTAAAGCTAGCACAGCGTAGCTGCCGGTAGCAGAACTGCGGCATTAGCAGCAGCAGAGCGATCATTACTGCTCCTCCATAGTGACTCGCCACAAATTCTAACCATTCTAATGTGAGAGCTCTTTCTCCTCTTTGTCTCATGTTTTCCCTCTTCCACCGCACAATGCTACATGTGAGAAAAATCAAGTTATTCTGGTTCACAAGAAGGCTATAACAACAGGTGTGAATATGGACGCATTTGTGAGGACTTTAACACAGAAAAGCAGACGGCTGATGTTATAATGACTGATAAGAGCCATGCTGTGTAAAGAACTAAAGAAATAAAAATGACAAAAAATACACAAAAAAGACAGAAATAAAAAGGACAGATAGATGGATTTAAAAAGTAAAAAAAGATACACAAAAAAGATAGAAATAAAAAGGACAGATAAATAGATGGATTTAAAAAGTAAATAAACACACACACACACACACACACACAAAAAGATAAATGCAGCCTCAACAGGACACAACAGACATACAGTAGATATGGACGCATTTGTTAGGACTTTTGCAAGCAGACGGCTGATATTATAATGAATGATATGAGCCACACTGTGTAAAGAACTAAAGAAATAAAAATGACAAAAAAATACACAAAAAAGAAATAGAGATAAAAATAAATGGATGGTGTGAGTTAGTATTAACACCTTCCTGGGTTTTGACTTTTGTGACAGATGGCTAATACCTAGTTGCTTTGTTTCTGTTTTAATAATAAAGGATTCACCTTTACCTTCAAAATGTTTTGTCTTGAGTTCTGTTCGTTATCCAGAGGAGGCCTACCTTCAATGGAAGTTCTCTTGGAGAGTGTTAGTGGATGTGTTTTCACTGCTGATTGAATAATTGAATGGATCTGATTGAAGGTACCTGTAGAAAGGTGAATCAAGAGGATTGTAAAAGCTTTCCTTTCAATTATGTTTGAATTATTTGTTCTTTAGTTGTGTGACTAGGACATGTTTTAACATAGTGTTCTGTTGATCCTTTGTTAATTGATTTATAATTTTTTTTTCTTACAGAGGGTGTCTATGGGCTTTATGCACAGCTCCACTACTTCCTGAACTTAGTCCTGCACCTTTGTTTCCTGTCTTCCATGATTGGATGAACTGATTAATCCAGGTGTGACTGACCATTTGCTGAGATCAGACACAGCTGGATTAATCAGTTCATCCAATCATGGAAGACAGGAAACAAAGGTGCAGTACTAAGTTCAGGAAGTAGTGGAGCTGTGCATAAAGCCTATTATAGGCCTGATTGGTCTGAGGGCGGGGCCTCCAGGTGTATATAAAGGAGGTGCTGCCCAGTAGTCTGGTTCTCTCACATTTGTCTTGGCTGGTCTGCACAAGGGTTTTTGAAAAGTTTGGTGTGCTGAATAAATGTAAAGCATTATTTCTACTACCCCGAGCCTGCCATTGGACTTATTTTCTCTCCACTGACATGCTGTCTTGCCACAGATGGATGGATAGATAGAGCCTCAGCAGACACAAGCCAGTGTCGTTTTTGTGCTGGTCCCAAGCCTGGGTAAATGCAGAGGTTATTGTCAGGAAGAGAAAACAACATAAAACCTAATAAGACCAATTAAATGGATCAAAGAGAGACAGAGATATGGATAGATGTTCTGACATGATGATAGCATAGTTAGTTTTCTATGCATTTTAGGGGTTTGGGGGATTTGGCACCCCCAAAATTTTCCGGCTGCGCCGTCCTTGCCCCCCCTTATATGCTGCCTGGACCTCCTAGTCGGGCTGTCTAAATCCGGGCCTGGTTAACTGGAAGATAAAAACCAAATTCATGAATTGTTTCACACCAACGTACCTTGTAATTTGCTTTTTGTTAAATATTTAAATAAATAAGATGAGGACATTGAACAAGCAGACACGTTTAACAGCCTAATCAGTGATATGGAAAAATAAAAGTTGATGGAGACTGCCCTGTTATCTTATGCCAAGTTCAAAATTAAATTTATTTAATGAGGTGTTATAGCTTTTTCTCTGGTGCAGGAAAGGACACAGATGAGATGATGAATCAATCGGAAAAAAAAAAACACGATTCGATGATTCATCGATGAATGGCAAGTTCTGATGAATCAGGTTCGACTATGAAAATTTGTAGTTGGGGGACACCCCTAGTTTGTATGCTAATTTTGTACACATTAAGGAGTATTTAGATAAATTTCCCAGATAAATTTTACAGGTAAGTAAATGGATGTATATATTAGAAATAAGGTCCAGGTTGAAAGAAAAATCATCCTTAGTATCCTTTAATATCAGGCTTATCTAGATGTAGATAACATATTCACAGCTTTCTAAATGCTGGGTGGTTAAATGTTGATGTCTGAAGTTGATGTCTGCTATTGTCTCGCTGTCCCCACGGTACCACTGTGACGTGATTTGTCAGGTGTAGGTGATGGCATGCGAACAAACCAATAGGATGTTGGAATGGTATTTGTTTCTAATTTTCATCCAACCACAATCACAGTTCACTCTCTGAATGGCGGAATGATCTGAAAGGCGTTTTTCCTGTATTTGTGTTTTGTTTTATTTATTTGTATTTTAAACAAGGACGGCGGAAATGAAACAGCGGTAATGAGGCTATTTTTAAAATGTAAGCAGTAGAAAGTACCAATAATTGCTTTAGAATGTAAGGAGCAGAAGTAAAAAGTAGTCCTACTTTTACTCCTTAGCCTAGATACCCCTTGAGTAAGTTGACAAAATATTTTTACTACGTTCCTTGAGACCTCTGCTGGTTTCCTGTCCGGTCCTATCTGAACTACAGAGCTTGGCACGTTCTGGGGGCTTGCTCCATAAAAAATAGACCCAACGCTTATATTTAGCAGAAAGCCGAGGCAAGACACATCTGGATCCTGGACGCATCTGACACATGGTGTGAGCTAATCTGTTGACTATAAGGGCCACGATTAACTCTGGAGGCCGCACTGCAGCCATAACACACTGCACACTATATGTGCAGATCAATACTGAAATATTGATACTTCCGATACCAGCTTATAATGTACTAGAATCTATTTTCATGTCAGAATATCAATATTGTAGTACTTTTTTGTAAATAAGGAGTTTTTCCCAAACTACAATACAGTAAAAAGTATAGATATCAGAATCTTATCTAAATTTTACCCAACTTTTCTTCTGCCTGTCATTGTCATATGTGCAATGAGGCTCAGCACATCAGCCACAGCGCAGCAAAGCAGCACTGTAATGATCCCTCACTCATTTCGTAGCAGTCACGTATGGAACAACAAAGTCGCGCTACAGTATACTATATGGTGTAGGTTATGTAAGAAGACAGAGGTACAATAGCAATACCACAAACCTGAGTCAATTATGTAAGGGATAATACCCGTAACATGAAGCTTCAAACTGATGGAGAACAACAAGGGTCTGAAGCGTGATTGCTTTTAATTCCTTTTCCCTTTGTGAAGCCCAAAGTGTTGGTATCGGATAGGTATCGCCAATACTGGCTTGAATTTTATTGGTATCAGATCGGAAGGAAATTCAGTGGTATCACAAATCACTACCGTGCACATACCCAGTGTGAATCCAGCTTTAGAGAAAAACAGGACAGGGAAGAGGTGGGACAAAAGAAATCAAGAAGAAGAGAGCTAATTACTAAAAAGGAGCAGGTGTGACAATCAGCTAAACTAAAAATCAGGTGTTACTAGGGGAGCAGGAAATTAAAGCTAACCAGAAGCAGTGAGGGATAGAAAACAAATCAAGACTAAAAACTAAAACCAAACCAAAAGTAAACCAAAACAGAACCAAATCCTACATATCATGACACAGAAGTGGTCAAATTGCATCAACGTCACAGCCTGCAAAATCTGATATTTTGACAAAAAAAAAAATTTCATTCCTACTGATGTTACTTACCTCTGTTTCTCTTTAATACTGGATAGAGTGGACAGTGGTTAGTTTTACACATACTGGCATATTTGACCTACTAATTCATTGGCTGTCAAAGAATGGTTGACAGTCAACAGAGTCTACAAAAATCCTACTAAAAACAAATTAAGAAACAAAAACCTATCCAATTTCTTACTAATTATTCTTCTAGTTGTCCAGCATTGTGGTAGAACTCTTGGGTCACCAAAAATGACTGCTAGTCTTTATTAGTATTTAATTCTTGCTAGACGTGTTGGTTCTGCAATGACAGCTGGTGTAATTCTTAGATTGTTGCACAGATGTCACTCACATTTGGTGTCTATTTATAGATGCTCTCCTCACACTGACCTGAACAGGATCACATTGCACTTGAACATGGTTAGAGTACATGTAAGTCTGTCTGTCTGTCTGCAAAAGACTTCCATCAACTTGTATGTTTGAATTTATCACATTAGCACTGAACTCTGCAATCTCTCCCGTAATCTTGAATCAAATTATGGTTTACTGTCAATATATGGTTATAAAAAGTTTTTGAAATTCTAATTCACATTAGAACCATGTGTCCGAGCAAAAGTTAGGTGTAGTTGTTAAAGTTTCAGTTTAAATGCAGCACAGCATGAACTCAGTGGACATCTCAGATTCTCAGAATGATCAGATGCTCCAGCATAAACACAAATGATTAAGTGGCTTTTTACAGATCCTAACTTATTTGGTCCTGACTAAATTGGTGTTGAGCTCATCAACTGGCCAAACTATAGATAACATTGATGCAGGGTTTATCTCGAGGGGCTGCTAATTGGAAATTTCTAAGCCTGGTAACTCTTGAACTAATCCTATAGTAACTGTGTATTTCCCTTTTCGCACTGGTCATCAGGAAAGCAAATTCCCCTACCAATGGATGGGTTGTGCAACTGCACTCTACAAATGTTATGTTACAATATTTGCAGACTTTGCAGACTTCATGTTATGTGATAGCTTAAAGATAACTTAAAAAATTTGAATAGAAATAAGCAGTGGCGTGCACAGGTATACACTAGGTGGTGCTAGAGCACCTGCCCTTTGCCCTCTGGACCTAGCAAGTGCCCTTTTGACAGTTCGCTTTTTTTTTTTTTTTTTTAAATGGTGTATGTGGCCCATGCTGACATTATGACCTGAAAACAAAAGCTCAGGAATTAAAAGGGTGTCATAATAATGTCTCAGTTAATATTCACTCTAAACCCCTCCCCACACTCCCTGGTCAACATGTGCAGAGCAAAAACAAACGAGCAGCAGACATGCGCAGCTGAAACCCACATCCCTGCTCCTCCAGCACCCCAACAACCAGGTAATATATAAATGAATGGAGTCAAGTGTACCGTTTGCCACCTCACATGACCTCTGTTAAGTTACAACTTGCATTTATTTTTTTTTGTCTCTGTGGTGAAGTAGCCATCTGCAGCGCTGCACAGCTGAGCAGAAATTAGCCAACTGCTCACCTGCTAAACAAGTTAGATGCTAGACAAAATCAATAGATATGACATGATGCCGACCGGTAGAGTTTGTCATACGTTTACAAGACTTAAATTTCAGGTGTAACTTTCGGGTTTTTAATTTAAGTCGAATATGAGCATGTGACTCTATCAGCAGTCTACACTTAACCTGAATATTTAGCAGAGTGTTGTGTTAGTTTACATCAGGCTACATAATTAATATTTGCAGTAATTTATTTGTTAAATGACAAATAGGCAGTTGCCTGCAGGAAAAGTTATCTTGTGCCTTGTCATGTAACCAAGTAATCCTATTCACACAGCACTGGTCTCTTTTTTATTTATCAA
This sequence comes from Atherinomorus stipes, assembly GCA_023101725.1. Taxonomy (NCBI): domain Eukaryota; kingdom Metazoa; phylum Chordata; class Actinopteri; order Atheriniformes; family Atherinidae; genus Atherinomorus; species Atherinomorus stipes. The sequence goes on from JALJCO010002573.1 coordinate 44,432, forward strand.
TAGCAGCATAATGTCTAGAAATTTTAATATTTAACAAAGAAAAAGAGAGAGCTCCAGGAGAGCAGCAAGGAAGGAGAGGATGATGAAGATGAAAGGTCAGAGTCATGTTAACTGTTTAAGGCCTTTAAAGCTCAGAAGTTTAACTGTTCCTCTAATCTTGTCAAAATATCTTAAAACCTGTCCACATTTTAACAACACAAAGTAGTTTGGCTGTACTAAATCAGGAATAAAGCTATTTTAGCTGATTATATGTTGTTAACATATTTCTATGTTACACGACTTGCAATAATCTTGTATTTATCTTAATAGGCTATTATTAAATCTTAAAAAAATAGGCTATTATTACAAATATTATTCTATTCTAGAAAGCCACAGCAAGGAAACAGCTCTGTGCTTCCTGCAATAGAACATCTACCAGCATGGAAGATGAGAGATGAATCCCAGAATACTCAGATAAAGCTGTGGTGCAGCTGATGTTTTAGAGGGGCGAAGAAGAACTGATCACCTGACACCTGCTAGACAAGGAGCTAACCAGTCATGTTGGTGATATGACACTATTTCACTCTGGATTTTCCCACCAGCAAGACTGCAATAAAAAATAAATGGCTTCAGTTAGCTGAATTGATTGTTTTACAAAGGGTTAAAGACACACAACGTAACTTTTAGACCTTAAAAATCAAATCAAATCAAAATCAAAATTATGCGCATTTTCGAGCTGTCAGTGCCCAGAGCCGTCCTGGGGCTCAGAAACAGCACTATGTAAGATTCCCATCCGGGACGCGACCGTGACGTTGCAGCCAACTATTGGTTGCAGCACCGCGTCACTCACTAGCAACCGGATGTAAACCAGGGATCAACATCGCGGGTGTTTTGAATGCGCATCATGTCGAATTCGGTAAAGAAACGCAAGGAAACATCACCGGAGGAAGAGAGGAAAAGACACAGAGGAAGGGACAGAACAAGAGTCAAGATAAGACTGTCTTTTACTGGCTGGAGTGAGCTTACAGTACAGGTACAATACAAGATGGATGCTAGTTTAGCCGCCGATAGGGGGCGCGTCACTGAGAAAACTGCCGAAAGTTCCGTTGTGTGTCTTTAAACCTGAGCCAGAAAAAAAAAAAAAAAAAAAAAAAAAAAATATATATATATATATATATATATATATATATATATATATATATATATATATATATATATATATAATATTTATATATATATATATATATATATATATATATATATATATATATACACACACACACACACATATTTATAATACACAGTACAGTATATTTTAATAACATTGTGGTATCAGTACCCAGAGCACAGGTATCTGATTCGGTATCGAAACATCTCAAATGGCATTTCCACATGCTGCACAAAGTGCCCTTATTTTTCACTGAGCACCTGCCCCCCTAAAACATCTGTGCACGCCACTGACTGTGCGTATTCTGGTAACACTGCCTGTTCCAAGTTGCTCCGTGGAGCCTGTTTTCAGTTGTAAACAGGATTAAATCCACCAGCAGAGCTACAATGCTCACAGAGAGACTGAAAAGCGTCTCCCTGCTCATCTTTGAAAAAGAGCATGCAGGGAAACTTGACTCTGATCAGCACCGTCGCTTCAACCAGGTGCATCACGCACTGCGTGCAGGGCGCCAAGTGCCAAGCGGGCCCCCAAAAACATCAGGCTGACCACAGTCCGCTGGCAACGAGAGCAAAGTCCAGACGACCCAGTGACACTATTTTAAAAAAAACTGCCATAAAGTGAAATAGTGTGTGGTTCCATACAAACGCACATATGTCCGTCCTCACAGGTGTGCGCTCCATCAGTGCTGCCGACAGAGCGCACGTTGGAAAACAATGCAACTGCATGAAATCAGACACATGAAGAAATAATAAATGTGTTCATGGCCAAGCCACCATCTTGCCCGTTAAATTGAGAGTTGCGCAGTGCACAGCAGTATCGCTGTGTCTAAACTCTGCTGCTGCGCACAATAGTTCAGATGGTTAAATAGCTTTGCTGATCATGCGTAATGTGAATAGTTATGGCTCTGAGAGTGCATGAGTACGTGCATGAGTGTGTCATATTTCAATATGTTCATCTCATTTGGCACAATGTCTGTTACGTTTTTGCTGTGTTTTTATTTAAATACAAAGTGTGCTTTTTCTATGACTTTGTCACTGATTTATTTGAGAGCGTCACATGTGTGAATGTTTAGACCTGCTGTGAAATACAGTACTGTTGACTGTTACTGATAGAACGCACATATCGTGTGGATGTTTGGTGTTAAAAAAGTAATGTTTTTGAGAGATATTTGAGAGATTTATACTCTTTTGAATGTTCGTCACTCTTGAAAATAAATTTGGCACACCCAGTATTTGCTGGTGCACACTTAGTGTTTTTTTCTGGCCACGCCAGCAGTAGGGGCTCTCCATTCCATTCATCAAAGAGCCGGAAACTGATGCCACAGCTCCACAAATCTCTCCTCCGTTTCACTGCCCCACTCGAGAGCAGCTGCGTCTCTCCCCCCTTTCGCCATTGTTGTTTGTGTGCCGGCGCTCCTGAGTGTCTCTCTGGTGGAAGCGAGGGGAACACTGTCCTTCGATTGGGCGATTTGTGGGAACGTCGCAGGACATGTCAAACTAGACCGACAAACCCCCAAAATTCTGAAACGCCAGTCTTTCTGTGTCGTGGTCATGAAGTGTCGCAGATGCCAAATTGCCAATCACTGATTATGTCACACACGAGGAAACACGACGTTTGGTGATCCGACAACGCAGAATCTGGCATGACAGTGAGCCTTTGTCTGCAACGTCTCCATTGGGCCAAAATTGGGCTAAATTCATGTAGTCTGATCTTGGCTTTAATCACAATACTTCTTGGAGCCCTGGAGAGGAAAGTTCTTCTCTGCTGGTGTGTCAAACACAAGCCACAAAATGTCTCCAACCAGGTTCTTGTTGAGAACAAGCAGAAAGTATGTAACACACTCAAGTCCTTGTGGTATGGTCCACTTGAGCTGATCCGAGTTCTGTAAGTTTATATTTTTAAAAGAAAAACCACAAGTTTGAGAGCAAAGAGCTGTGCTGATTTCTTCATGCTTTTAAAACCTGATTTCATAGACTACTAGATCTACACATAGATAGTATCATTCATGTTTGTTTGTTTGTTTTATTTGTCTTTTCAGTCTCACCACCTCTAACATCCTCTGTAACAACACATTTGCTATGTTCTCTGTTTTTATTTAAATTACATCATTCAATTTGAGCCTCAACCATTTGGGCCCCCTCCCCCCCATGTTTTTTCCTGCATCTGCTTTTGCTCTCCTTGATTTAACTTTTGACTCTTCTCCACGTTTTTTACCCCCAGTTTTTCTCTCTTACTTGCATTTAGAACAAGTTCTAAATAAGGCTTAAAAGGCTTAATAAGGCTTAAAAAGTTAGAATGTCTTTTAAACTGTGCTGAGTGAAATATGAAATCAACTTGCACCCACCATGCACAAGCATGATAGTTTATACATCTGGAAGAGTAACTCCCCTCCCACACACACACACAGTCTGGTTTTCCCCGTGTGGAACATCCATTGACATAATGCATTCCCTAGCCCCTTACCATCAACCTAATGCCCACAACTGATGGCCTAAACTTAACCCTTGCCCTAATCCTTACCAAAAAAGCCTAACTGTAACTTAATCTCTAAAACCTAATCTTGACCCTCAAAACGGGGTTTGGACCCATTGGGAGCGGGAAAATGTCCCTACGAGGGCAAGATGTCCCCACAGTGATGGCAAAATACGGAAAATGGTCCCCATAATGTAGCACAAACGCACCCACACACACACACACACACACACACACACACACACACACTTAGAAATAGATCTCACACTTCCCTCGCTTTACACCTCTGCTTACCACTATCACTTTTCACTTTTCATAGCTTTGCCCTACTGCATACTCATACCCTGTGTTTACAGTTTGTTCTTACAACACCTTTAGGTTCACTTACTAGCACTGCTTGTACTGAGGTTTAATGCACATGTTTATGTTTACTCTTGCCTGTGCCTAACAGCATATATATTGTGTATATATACACACACTTGTGAATGTGTGTACATGAGTAATAGCCCAGAATGTATGATATTTTTAGCTCCACTATCAAGTACCTCCTTGTCCCAGTTGGGAAACATCAATATCGGAATCACTGTTGGTAGGAAAAGCAACTGACTGTGTGGCCATGTGCATGTGTCCTTGGATGATTGTCAAGGTGATTTTCTATGTCTTTTCTTTTCTTTTTTTGTTCTTTTTTCTAAGTAGGCCAGTGATTGAAGAGTTAATGTGTTTCAGAGGGAACCCATAGGGAACTGATCGAGGACACTACTGCCTCTACACGAGAGAGAGAGAGAGAGAGAGAGAGAGAGAGAGAGATAGACAGACAGACAGGTAAGAGTGGTGGAAAAGCTAGAAGAGAGGAGGAGAAAGGAGGAGAATGGAAGAAAGAAATGACCAACGAATTAGGGGTAATGGAGATGGTGCAGTGTAAAGGATGTGATTGGAAGGGTTACACAGGTATAGAGCGAAGTGGTTATGGGACAGGTGAAAGAAGTACAATGTCTTTGCTAGGGTGAATGAGTGATGGGAGGGATGAATTAACATCCAGCTCCTATGTAACTCAGTCATCAATGCTGCTGGTGTTAGTGGATGAGATGAATCTGGCTTTATGTTTCTGACCAGCACACTCAGGCCCTGATTTACAAAAAATCCAAATAAAGCCAGCTAATTTCTTTGCCGCGCAGATAAATAGCGTGCTTTGTCTCTTCAGCAGTTGTGGGTGATCTACAAAGATTACACATGCAGTCTGTAACAGGTGCAAACAGCAGTATTTAAATGAGGATTTAGCGTGCACTATTGCTTTGCCTTGAAAAGTTTAGAAGAGCAACGGAAAATGAAATTCGACCTGATTAGTTCCAGAGATATAATATGAAGCAAATAAAAAACAGAATATACGATAAATCTAATAACTATAAATAAAAACAATGCGGCAGGTTTCCCTGTGGGTCATAAGAAGAGGCCAGATTATAAGGACATGGATAAAAAGATGCTGTTGAAGATGGTCTGATATTACGCATGCAGTGCGCTAGGGTTGCACGGTATACCGGTACCAGTATAGTACCGCAATGCTAAAGCGTTTAAAACGGTACTATACCAGCATTTAAAAAGAAACGGTACTTTAAAAAGAAAAGAAACGCAGCTAAATTGGTAAATTGGAGCCTGTCTCTTTAAGAGCGGCGAGGCCACCAGTGAGTGTGACGTAGTTAATGATGCGGCTCTCAGTGAAGCACCTTCACTGAGGAGGAGGAGGAGACGTCAGGTAGCAGACAGGCTGGTTCATGGCGAGTGGACGCTGCCGCGGATACCTGAAGTTTGAAGTGTTGCCTCCGTTAGCAAGACGGACTTTGTAGCATCGCTTTCACTGCGGTGCTTCAGTGTTGAACGGCTCGCCTTCATCCTTAGATTTGAATCCGTAATACTTCCAAACTGTACTTGGAGCCCCTACTTTATCAACACGGGCTTTTCCAACGCCGTCATCTTTTCTTTTTTCCTCTAAAGGACAACTACGCGGACCTAGTGACTTCAGTCAGGAACAACTGGTGCTGATGTTCAGTTATGTCAAAGTAAAAAGCACAAAACCTCTTCCAGCCCAGTAGAAACCTACAGAAGTCTACATACGACACATTACGGTTAATAAATAAATTTTTAATTTTCTTCAAAGTTATTACATCCTTAAAATGTTTAAATAAGTTTAAAAATGGTGACAGAGATGAACTGACTGATATGTTCAATTATTATATATATGTTATGATTATTAATACAACTTGACTGATGTTATAATGAAGTCAGTCACACAAACATGATTTTATAGACATTACCTCATACCCATGTAATGTTTCATATCATAAACTACTGAGACACAACATTGAATAAATTAACATTTTAAATTAACAAACTATTCCAAAAGCCTTACAATATGTAATTTATTTAGATAGTTTTACAATTTATTTTTCTAATTATGTCCATATAATGTTTCTTGTTTAGAATGATTTTGATTTTAATTTGGCATTGCTTTATATTACTGGTTCTCTGTGTTTTAAATTGAAGATTTTACTTCTTTATTTTATTATTTTAAAATAAAGACTTCAAGAACAATAACACAAATAAAAGAAATATTGAGTTTGGTTTACCTTTTTAAAAAAGTATCAAAAAGTACCAAAAAGTATCGAAATACAAAAAGGTATCGGTATCGAAACAGAAATGTTGTATCGGGACAACCCGACAGTGCGCACTCTTTGGCACAATGCCAGGTGCTGGACCTGCCCCCCACCCCACGCAAAACTCAGTAAAAAAAAAATAGCATCAATAGTTTGTGCTACATTACTGGTTATTTTCACTGAGTTTTCTGTGGGGTGGGGGCCAACTTCATGCAGGACAGCAACCTCAGAGCAGCAACAGCAGTCGCTGCGGTGTGGAGAGGAGGAGCAGGAGCTGATCTTAAAAATATTAAAAATATGCCATTGGCTAAAAATAAAAGAAAATAAAAAGACATAATTAATGTCAGCTTTAACTACCATGATGCTACAACAGAAGATGTTCTGATTCAGTCAGTCAGTCAGTCATTTTCTGTACCGCTCATCCTGTCCAGGGTCGCGGGGGTTGCAGGAGCCTATCCCAGCTATTATCAGGCGAGAGGCGGGGTACACCCTGGACAGGTCGCCAGTCTGTCGCAGGGCCAGTTCTAATTCATCTGTCTAGAATAAACCGTGTTAAACAGTGATGCTGATTGTTATTTAACTGAATAATGAAACTTGCTGTGTTGCCTGCACACCTCATGAGAAATGATTTTGACCCGATGCTGCATGTCTGCAGTCCTGGACAGCACTTTTTCAGCCATCAGTGCATAAAGCTGCCAATTAATTCAATTGCCAGTTGAAAATTCACTCAAAGAATTCTGCACTCACTGTTTACACCAGTCTTCATATGCTGTTTTGTAGACAAACAACAAGGCCACATGTTTATGTTTATTTATTAAAGTTGTGTTAGGTTTATGTATTCAAATGACTTTGTTGAGTTTAGGCGTTTAAACTACTTTGGTTAGGATTACGGAAAAATCATGGTTTGCTTTAGAACAGATCCTGTTATAATACCCACTACAAGTAAGAAATTTGCTACTTACTTGCACACAGCATCTGCACACTGCACAAAATGTAGCCTTCAAATGTTTCCTCCAGAAACACACTGCCTTTATGTCTTTTTGAGGTATGATTTCACTCTAATGAAAGTAATTTCAGCAAATATATTTCAGCATAGACGGAAGGATTTTTGCTGCTTACTATTTCAAACTTTACCATGAGACAGAGCAGGATGTATATGCATCAGAACAAAAAGTTTGTTGAAACCATGCATACATTTAATAAAAATGTAGGAACCATTATGGTCTGTCACTACTGTTCTTCACGCATCCCAGACAGGACCATTTTTGAAAGACTGTCTTTTTAGCTAAATGGTGGTATTTTCTTTCAAAGTCTTTGGAGAGGTGGTAGTGTAGATAGTCAATCAACTTAGTTCTTGCTGGTCTATGAGGCTCACTTCTGGATGTTGTGGTGGAGGGTTTTTTTTTTAACAATGAGATTACCTCTGATGTGTGTGTGCTCTGATGATTGCCCCCTGTAATGTTTAAAGTGCTGGTGACACGTTTTTTAAATTTTTTGCCATGTTTTATAGACCAAAAAGCTCTTCATGATAATCTATGTAACAGACACAGGTGTGCCTGCATAAATGAGTTTTTAGGAAACATCACTGCATTTCAGCACATCTGACCAGACTGTGGCGCTGTTCGCTGAAACCGGATGTGACATTAGTCAAAGAACGTTTGCTGTTCATGTAACATTGAAGTCAATGGGCTTGTAGCAGTTTTTAAGTTCCTTTTCCAGTTTTAAAGATGAACAGTGAAGGCTCAGCCTTCAAGTTGTATTGCCAGTTAATGTTTAAAAAACTCCTAAGGACAGTGTTAGTTTATTTAAGTTTCCTATGGATCCAGAAACACAAGAGGATAAAGCAGCAGGTCGGACTTAACAGTAGGAGCCTCCTGCTCTGTTGCCTTCAGTCTGCAGCTTCTGTTTACTGGTGCTTCAGCCACCAATATGTTGAGACTTCTAACACATAGAACTGCAGTCATGTACGCTGAAATAATCTTTCTCCACCATCGTTGCTTAATCAGATCGGTCATACAGCCATATGGACAGACAGCTGCCTTCGGGTCTTCACAGGACTTCTACGGTCATCACAAATCTCCTCTGGCTGCTTACAAAGATGCGTCCTTCCCTCCATCCTCATCTTTATAAACAGGAATTATTTAAAACTCGGCTGGAACCATGTAAGTTGTATCTTTTAATTTTGAAAGGCTAATTATTAGCTCGCGGCTAACAGTTAGCTGCTAATGCAGGGAGCAAATGCCTCTCCACTATTGCCTGACTCTGCAGGTCTAAGCCACTACTTAACAGTTGTGGGTGTGCTCCTTACAGTTCTGAGTCCACTCGGTGTGGGTCTTGCAGGCTTTAAGCTGAGCCGAGTGCAGTGGGAGCAGGGGGAATGACTGCTCCCACAGTAAGCTGCCCTGCAGCTAACTACAGTTCTAGTCCAGTGCTAACCTGTAAGGTCTGATCCCCCCATATTCTTCAGCATCATCACACTTTTCTGTACTGCTGATGATCCCACCACACAAACCAGTTCCAATCTAACTGTTCAGGAGCCATCTTTCATGTTTTCCACTGCATTGATTATACAGAAAAGCAATGAGCCGACCGCAACTGCTTATCTCGCTGACGTCGAGTCACGGAGAGGAATTTCCTAGCTAAGAGCTAGGCCTCTTAAACATCGGATATTTACGTAACTACACATCTGATTGACTTCTAACTGCACATAACTACTTATTTCGATGTTGTGTTGTTGTATGGCAAAGTTACTTGATGTTAAGGTCATGTCATCAGCACTTTAAATATTCTTTGTGACTCTTTGGGTGAGTTAAGAATTCAGAGGATTTAATTAAGTAGTTTTAAGGGTAAAATCTATCTAATGAATCATGTATAAAACAGATGAGACTGAAAAGTAGACAATGATGTTAAGTACAGTAATATTAGAGAAGATAAAAGATAAGACTTCACTCTGAAATGAGTGGAGTAAACAATCAAGGGATAAACCAAATACCTGCATAGACTTGTCAGGAACTGCTTAAAGAAATCAAAAATAATTTTTGTTAGCAAACTATGTGATGGTCCTCAGAACTGCTTTCCACGTCTGTTCTTAGTGGCAGTAAGGAAAGTTTAACCGTGGCTTGCTCAGGAATTTGGATTGTTTTGGGATCCTAAGTTATTGAGCCCTGCATTGTCTGAGTTACAGCAGCATACTTGTAGAATTTACAACACTGATATATTCTTGGTACCTATATTTGAAAGTAATGTACTTATTTTTTCTCATTTTATATTTTCAAATTTTTAGTTTATTCAAGCAATTTTCCTTTTCATCTGAGAACAACATATTTTTGTATAATCATCCTGTTCCTCACTTTTATCGATGACCTCCAGTGATGGAGATAATCATTCTGTTCTTCTTCAGTAAGACTTTCTGTATATGACACAATGTGCATAACCTGCATTTCTTTAATGAAATGAGTTTGTATCCACTCCCTGTTGAATTTTTGTCATAAAGTCTAACAATGCAAAGCTATCAAAACATCTGAAAGCTACAGTAGGAAGACATTTTGGGACATGGGGGCACTATTGGACGCTACACAAAAATCAGGGAGTGTATGAGGCAAAACACAGATCACCCCTGCACCACTACGTCACAACCAGTAATACAATGACGACATTTCTGAATCTTCATCCTGGCAAATACTTTATGTGTCCTGGAAACTAAAATTTGTCCTTTGTCTGTTTGCTTTGTTTTTCTTATTTTTGCCCTGATAAAAGCTTCTGTGCAACAGGAAGTTCAGTTGGGTAGGGTCATATGTCCAGTCTGGCAACTACATCAAATTTACATACAACCAAAAGTTGCTTGTTATTGACCTTGATTATTTCAGAATGGCAACAAGTGAACATCACTTGTGATAGCATCACACATTTTAGTCTATATACATAACAAGAGTGATTACACAGGAGTGCTGAAGCAGAGGTGACAGAACAACAGCTATAACTACAGAATAATACAAAGAAAAGCTACAGATTTACTGGAACAGATGAAAACCACCTACACTATACAGACTGAAACAAAACAAAAACATAAAAAAACCACCAAACCAAAGAACACAGAAGGTGCAGAGGGCAAAGAAACAAGTTTAAACTGTTTAAGAATTATAGGAATTACCTCAACCACACACCAAGTTGGCTTAAACCTCTTTCACACAGAAACACAATGTCCCAATGTGTAGAGGATGTACTGGAAGAGAGAGGAACATCATGACACCTAAATGTGCAGGACTATAACTCACCGAGCAGCAATGCAACTGCCAGACCAGCATGGAGTAGATCCCCTGATCTCAGCCGACTAGAGACACTCGAACCGGTGCTGTCCACTGACGCCATGACACCGACACCACCTGTCTGTCTGTGGTCTTGTCCGTTCCTCTGTATGTACAGAATGTCCTTGTCAATCTGACTTCTTGTCTGCCAGTGACAGGCTGTGTGCTTGACTTGTGCGCCTCTGGAGTAAGGTGGGACACTGAGCTGTGCAGCTGAAGGCAGAGTCTGAAGTCCTGATCTCAGTCCCTCCCTCTTCTTTCCTCCCCTGCACTCTGTCCCAGCAATGAGCAGAGGTAGGAAGCCCAAAAAAGGAGATTTGTTCTGTCCAGTTGTTCCCTGCACTGCTCTTCAGCAGCCCACGAAAGCAAATGAAGAGACAGACAGGACAATGCAGCAGTTAGATGAGGAGTCTCTGTCTATTTGCCTCCTTCTTTTCCTGTCTCCTGTCGCTGCTTGGGCAGCCTCGGTGATGATTATCCGGTAAAGCAGAGTGTGAAGCAAAAGGCAGAGCAGTAGCGGCGTAGCAGTGTAGAGTCAAGCAGCTGCACTGCTCCAGCAGCAGCAGCCAGGGAAGCAGGCTGGCTCACAAACCCCATAGGGGGGGGGGAGACATAGGCTGTAGAGCGGGAGGAGAACACACGGGAGGCACGGATGGGAGGGGGGGTGCTGGAGTAGAGCCAGCAGCCAGGCAGAAAAGCAGAAAGTGTGCGTCCCTGCAGCCAGTACAGGAAGGAATGAGCGAGAGAGGTGTTCTGCAGAGGTAGAGGTGAACAGAGAGAACGAGGAAATAGAGTGATGGGGAGAGAGTAGGGGGTGACGTTTGCTGCTACATGAGCATACACACTCACATGCAACCAGCAGAGCAAAGCTGAACCAGCCTTACTTAAGAAGGTCTTCGAGTAGGACACGGGGTGGGTCGTTCACCCATAGCATATAACTCTGTCTTTAATGTAGCCTTTACTCACGTCTCCGCTTTCACGCTTCTCACATTCCATGCCTCTACACTACATCTGTGTTGGCACACTAATGCATTGGCAAGCTCTGATTTTGTCCTCTGGCAAGTTTCCAATCATTTGCTCATGCTTTACTGTATCTCTGTTTTCCCTCTTCAAACCAGCAAGACTTGCCTTGAACAAAGTATTTTTAGATTTAATATGAATATTACCTACTCTTTGTCATACAGATTCTTGAAATGAATGAAATGAAAAATGCTTTATTAATATCCAGAGGGAAATTCAATATTGTAGTAGGTTAAAAAACTAAAATAAAAATATTAATTGCAATTAAAACAAGGTCTTTTTCCGGAGGCTGCTGGCAGGAATGATCTTCTATACTTCTCCGTCTTACAGCAGACCTGAAGAAGCCTCCCACTGAACACTGATGTTTCTTCACCGTGTTGTCTAGAGGATGTGAGGAATCCTCCATCACTTTCCAGAGTTATCCCTAGCACAGAACCAGCTTTCTTGATCAGCTTGTTTAGTCTCAAGTCTCTGATGCTGCTGCCCCAGCAGATGCTGCAAAGTTGATTGCACTTTCCCCAACAGCCTTATAGAAAATCTGCAACATTTTGGTTCCTGTTGCCCTAGTCACATTTAAACAGAACATGTTATGATGAAACTTTGTCTTTTCCTGTTTGGGTTTAGGCAATAATGTCACAACATAAAGTTGTGATGTTTAAACCTAAATATTAGAGTGAGAAATTTTGTCCGTAGAAGACCACCATAACAGGAATATGTGTTCAAGGGCATCGAACAGCCATAACAAACTTGAGACATTGATCCTGACCATGATAAAGCAGTAATCTGTCCGTCACACCGTGCTACACAACATGGAAACACCAGGATGTTGCATGGCCGTTACTTACCTTTCATCAATCTCAGCTCAGCCTTCAACACTTCCCAGTGTCAGTGAAGGATAACCACTGTCTACAACTTGATTGGGCAGTTTGACCTTGTTTACAAGATTCATGTCTTCCTTTAACAATTGACAAACGCATTAGCAGTGTCCTCCCCAATATTAGGTTCACACCTGAGGTCCACTGTCTAAGCGAACACAACCTCCAGTTTCACTCAGTGATGTTGGCTTTGACAAAAACATTATATTCAAACTTCTACAATAGACTTCAGTGTACTTCTTTTACCGTCATGTGAAAACTGACAAAATCCCACCGTTTTGGTCAGACATTGCAATATATTTCCATAATTGTTTGATTAGCTTCATATCATTCAGTCATGCACTATTACACCCCTGTCTGGTCTGCTTTTTGTCATTTCAGATTGAAACAGTACTGAGATGGAAGTTTGTTTTATCTAACAGTATATCTAACTATTGTATCTTACAGTTTACTTGTTTTCATTTCCTGGATATTTGATCCCCCTTTTTCTCCATATCCATACAGATGAGATAGATGTGTGACCTCCCCACCTCTCACACATCCACATTTTGTCAGCTAATCCATCTCTGGGAATTTGATGTCATTTCCAAGTTCAAGTGTGTCGGATGCAATGATAGATGCTGAAAACCTTCTGTACCTAAAGCACGGAGCTATGTGTAGGCAAATTTGTTGGTACAAACTGAAGGTAATATTTACGAGTGAGAATAAGAGTTGAGAATAAGATGCATGCACATAGAATATAAACGCTTCCATTTTTGCATATGCACGTCAACACACAGTCACATTAGCACACACACTTGGCTCTGGACAGGGTGACCTTGGAGTCTGTGTATACGAGGAAGGCGGAGGATGTTACACTGATGAGAGGAGAGAACATTAAGATCAGGAATGGAAGATACAGGTGTAAAGAAAAACAAGATGGGTATGGGAAGAAAGGAGGGAGCATGTGAGCAGTGGGGGATGACAGGAGCTAGGGGAGAAGTGATGGCATGAAGCAAAAGGAGGGAGGTGAGATGAGAGGCAGAGAGAGGGAGGGAGTGGAGGATCTGTGTCTGGGACAGCCAAAGCAAAGCAATGCTGCAGTGAAGCTATACAGCTGAGGTGGTCCGAGCGGAGCTACATTACTTAGGGACCCCAAGCCCTTTCTCTTCTTTCCATACCTCCATCTCCCCCACTCACCACCTCACCTCACCGATTAACCTTCATCTCACCCCACACTTCGACCCGCTCTATCCCCTCCCCCTTTCTCTCTGCCTATTTCTCTTTGCACCAGCCGGTGAGTGAGCAGATTTCAGAAGTGGAGAGGGACAGGGTGGGCCTGTCTCTACCTCTCCTCTACCTCTCCTTTTTGGAATGGATCAGTTTTCACTTGTTCTTTTTTTCTTTTGTACTGTTTTTACTTTTTTATGTTTTTAAATGCTGCTGCATGCTTTACTCAACTGTTTTTTCTCTCTTTTAGATTGCTGCCTTTGTGTAGTTGCCCTCTTTTGCCTGTATATTTTGTTTTCTATAATTCCATCTTCCCATCTGTCAGTGCGGAACGACAACCATCAAAAGGTGAGTCCAGTCTAAAGTTAAGAGCAGGTCTGCAGGACATTTTGATTCACACACATCTTGAAAGTTTCAGTTGCTGAATTGCAGATGTCGTTGTTGAAACCGGTGCACACCGTGCAGCTCTGCCGTTGCTCTGCGCAGCTTAATTTTGTCATACAATGTGAACTTTATTGAGATTAAGAGATGAAGATGCATGTAAAAATAGGCAAGCAAACAAAAACACATCTCAAGCTCCCCGCTGTATTTAAGTGTATGAGCAGCAGCATAGTGCGATACTCAAATACGTACAAGGTATTTAATCTCTTTTACAGTTACTTTTTTTCTGATTCATCTAAATTACTACATCCTTTTTCAGTGGCTTCACCAGCACCGTCAGAGCTAAAACATGACATTAAGAAAGTTTAATGATTAAGTTTATTTAAATTATAAGTTCTGATTTCTAATGAGATGAAAATTCTAAATTTTTTATGGGGGATACTGATTTATTTATTTATTCTTTTTAAATTTTATTATGAAAATCCTATTATAAAACTGATGTTTAACATTTATGTTCTGCCCTCACGGGGTCAAACTAATTTCTATGCAGTGGCCTACTTTTCCTGTGGAACTTGCGTTGTCTTCTTTTGTGTTGAAGGTCATCCCCAGCTTGCCTGCTTGGCAGTCCAATCCCTGGCTTCTCCATATAACAACGTGTTCTTGATCAGAAACCTAAATTAGTCATACTAGCAAACTGGCACTCTTCATAGCATCTATTTTGCTACTGCTGTGTGCGTGCATGTGTTGGTGAATGAAAGAGACTTTATTGGACAAAGTTAAGCTGAAAAGGTGCACAAATGTGGACAATTTATCGTTTTTCACATTGCACCTGCATGCAGTAAACAAAAGCTGCATCTTACTAAAAGTAACGTGCAACAGAACATGACATCCAAAACTGGTGTGGAAAACAAACACGTATAGATGACAGGCATCTGTTTATTAAAAAGAATAATCATTAAAATAAAATAAACTGGGAGTATTTATTCAGAAAGGAAAGAAAAACCACAAACATTAAGCAATAATCTTAATTTTAACCAGGTGGGAAAAAAATGCAGACCGCAAAATTTGAAGGCACAAAGCACAGGTTGAAAGCGAACTGAGTCATCATTATGGCTACTAATTTCCAAAAGTAATTATCCCACAGTGGCAAAGAAAATAGTGAAAATGTCTGCTGTGGAAAAGGACTGGCTGCAATCAATGAAAATACTATAGTTCTAATACAAGTGTTTTAAAATTGTATGCAATATTATTGTTGTCTAAGAAGCCCCCCCCCCCCCCCCCCCCAAAAAAAAAAAAAAAAAAAAAAAACAACAAAACAAAACAAAACAAAGCAAAACCTTAAAACAAGTCTTATTAATTATCTCCTGTATTTCAATAATCTATGTTAATACACTCCTATAGCAGCGTTGCATTGTTTTCACACTGGGTTGTTTCAGGGAGCATTCACGCAGCCTACTTGATTTGAATCAGTCCGTTTGCTCTGAAAGTCTGCTTCATTTGGGGGTAATATGAATCCGACTCTGATACGGAACAAGCAACCGGACTCGGTCCGCCTACAAATGCAGGTCTCTGTATGATTGAAGCGAACCAAATGCAGGAAAAGGACTACGACTGCCACACTGCATTTGGTTCAGTATGGCATTGTGTGTTTAATATTATGGTTTATGAACGTTTGGCATTACAAACGCTACCAAAACAAATGTGTGTTGGACTTCTTTACAAATGGCTCGTGATCAAACGTGGAGGACGACGTGAAAGTTTTAATTAATAGTCCGAAGAAAACATCCCAGTTTCTAGTAAATACCCACAGAAATAGTGCAGTTTTAAAAGTTACTAGTTGTGAAATGGAGGCTCTGTGGTGCCGGCACAGTAGACCAGTACCTCACTTAAGAAAAGAAAAAAAAAAATGTCAATATAATATAATATAATATAATATGTGACATGCTTGGAAGAAGTGGCAGCTCAGACGACAAGAAAGACTGGCTCGTTTGGCTAAAGTACAGTGTGAACGTGATCTCGGTCCGGGAGGTCACCCCACCCAACTGAGATGAGTCCCCAATCGGACCGAGCAGACTATCTGGTGTGAAAACACCCTCTGTGCTGGACTTAAGCTCAGATAGAATATGGAACCTTGTTTTGCTGCAAAAGCTGAAAATACATACTCTACATTAACAAAGTCACCTCTGAGTGATTCTCAGAGGAGCAGTGCCAGGTTGTCCTCCTTGATGAGACCTGATCGCAGCTTGGCTTTTCTGGGTTTGACTGTTTACTGTTCTCTTATGCTTCATGCTGTAATTGAGCTGTCATAGTTGTAAAGATAGAGCATGAATGCATCTTTTGAAGCCCTCAGAACTGTTCTATAACATACAAAGCATGTTACATGACATAGTGTATTAAAAAAGGAAATGACTGAAAGTGGATTTTGCTCTGCACTAGAGGACATTAAATCGCTGTAGTGGATGCAACATATCAGGAATTGAAGGTATGAGTGTGCTATAAGTTGGCACATCAGAGTAGTTGTCTGAGCTGCAGTTCTGTGTGGGATGTATACGTTATCCGTCTACTTTACTCCATTTAATATTCTACAGCTAGAAGTGGAGAAAATAGTTTGGTAAGCATGAACTCTGATATCCTGGTCATGATTTTCACTAGTGTCAGTTTGCACAAACTCTAGACCCACTCAGTATCAAGTACCCATAGAAACTAAATGGTTGGATGATTTTTTTTATTTTAGTTTTTTTAAAAAAAAAAAAAAAAAGACAGAAAGCTTAGTTTTTATTTGTCACATCTTTATTTAAAATACATAATGTAATGATTGCGGCTTACTCTGAAGCAGCACAGTGCAAGCATTAATTTGGTGTCAACTAACATTTAAAGTGATACAAGAGAAACTATTCAGGGAAAATGTATTCATGGAGGTGCACAAATTTCAGTTAAGTCTGTTTTGATTATAATATTTACAGTATTTTGGGAACTTATTATCAAGCAATGCCAGAAAGCACATGATGTCATGTTTTAACAAAACCTTTATTTTGAAAATGCACTAAATTTGCCTCAAATTTTTACCTCTTATCACCTTATGGGGCCTAGAAACCCATCAACTTAAACATGCATGATTCCACAGAATTCCATGAAATGCTTCCCATGTAATGTGACAGAATTAGGGCTTCAACAAATCACTCCTTTACTGTATTTTCATTCTTCACTGGCCGATTGTATTCAGTGCCAATTTGAGCTTCATTCATCATCTCAGAGCTGTGAGAAATTGTAAATATATCATTGTGCTACTGAACATACACTTTTAATATTTCAATGAGTTATGTTAAACATCAAACACAACAAATGTAAAATTATAACAAATAAAAAACATTAAAAAGGAAAAAAACAAGTTAAAAGCTTAGACCCTAAAAAGCCAAAACACAGACGTGTACACAGTTTCATTATAGTTTTGTTTTTTTCTTCCCCAAATAGTCAGAAACCAGACAGAATCTCCCATCCAGTATCACAGGTATCAGTCAGGACATTCCTTGGTGAACCAGCCATCCTGGTATAACAATACAATGAGACATCATAGAGACATCCAGAGATTAACAAAGCTCACATGCTGGATCCATAAAGATCAAGTAATTACAATGAAGACTTGTTTAAAACATTCAAGGTGCTCTAAAACAAATGAGTGATCAAATGCACTACCAACAAGCACTCATTCCAGGACTACATTTTATTGTTTTTAAACTTAATAATGTATATTTTTCACATTTCCCTTATATCCACATGCCCTAAAACATGATTATGTTGGAGCAACTGTCAGTGTGTTAATGTGCAAATCAATATCTACAGTTTCAATAACAACTGTTGAGTTAAAGGCATTACTTTGGAGACAGATATAGAACTTTAACATTTTATTTTATATAATCATATATTTTTATATTGACCATTAACAGAGTATATATAGAGGCAAATTATTCTCAATATATTTTTTTCAGTCTCTAAAAATACAGAACCTTTTGAGCTTTGCTTGGAGTAAAAATATCTTTGATATAACATTATTAATGGGAGCTAATTGATAGTTTGCAGGAGGCAGAGCAAACACAACAAAGTGCAACTAAATATTTCTGACACTATAAATTATATGTGCAGGTAAATGCAGGTATCAAATGAAATTCATGTGTAACAGTTTGACAAAATATATCACTTGACTGCTAAATACACTAAATAGCATTAATGTTTTTGAATACAATTTCTTATTTTTCTCTTCCTTATGCAGTGCATGACATGCATCCATGGCAGTACTATAAAATGTGCATGCTACAGCAGCCAAAAGAAAAAATTCTATCAGCTTTGGTGGATAATTACACTTCATAGATAAACTGTTATGTAGTACTGTATGCTCTTCTCAGTTAGCTGATAAATATACATATTCTATTGTGGGTAATTTGGTATTGTTTTTTTTTTCTGCTGACACTCAGCTCTTATCTGAGTTATATACCAGTTTAAATGTATATATGAAATGTATATAAGAAACTAAGTGTTGTTTGTGTGTAGGTCTTTGTTTCGACCTTTATAAACGTACCGTACCCCGTTCTTCCACTTATTCGGGATTGGGTCGCAGGGGCAGCTGCCTAAGCAGGGAAGTCTGGGCTTCCCTCTCCCCAGCCACAGCCGCCAGCTCATCCGGGGGGGACTCAGAGGCCAGCTGGGAGACGTAGTCCCTCCAGCATGTCCTGGGCCTACCCTAGGATTTTGTCTCGGTGGGACGTGCCCAGAACACCTTACCAGGGAGGCGTCCAGGAAGCATCCTGACCAGATGCCTGAGCCACCTCATCTGGCCGCTCTCAAAGTGGAGGAGCAATGGCTCTACTTTGAGCCCCTCCCGGATGACCGAGCTTCTCACCCTATCTCTAAGTGAGAGTCTGGCCACCCTGCACAGAAAACTCATTTCGGCCGGTTGTACCCGCAATTTTTATTTTATTTTTTTACTTTGATATGTATTTGACTGGCATAAAAGTTTGTCTGTTGTTAAGAATAATTTACTTAATCTCTTAACCAACAAGGCTTGATGTGAGCATAAGGGTAGACAAAATGATATACAGCAAAAATATGTAAATTTGGTCATTTGTATTAAATCTCATAAAGTGCTCTGAATGGCAACTGATGTAATGTTAACCATACCAGTTATTTTATACCACTGACAGGCCAATAAAAACATGAGTAAACTGCTAACTTTTACAGCTAAACAAATAAATATTCTTATTGGTAACTTGCACAGTGAATGTAATAAGATGGAAGACAGTGTAATATGAGGTTGTTGTACCCATTTTTTTACTTGTGGAGATTTCTAAGGGCATAATAACTAAGTGCACATGTTTTACATGTAAAAAAAATAAGAAATTCAAAGAAAGTAATGAAAGAGAAAGGGAGCATGGTAATGACTTTCTTGTGTAGAGTGGAGTCTTGTTTATGAGTTTAGCTGCGTTTGTGCTTTTCACATTGTGACAAATCACAATGAACCAGTTTACATGACTATAAAAATCTGATAATTGTGAACTATCGGATACTGTAGTTGGATTTGGTGTGTTTATATGCACGCCTGAAATGAGATAATCAAAATACCACGGTTACATTTTTTCTGTTACTAGATTTTCTTCGGAGTATTTGTAAAAAAGTGACAAGAGTCAAACTTCCAGCTATTCTAAAACATCAAGGGGGGGTATTCCAGAAAGCGAGGGTTAGTATGTTAACCCTGAGATGAGGAGAAACTCAGTCACCTGTTCCAGAAAGAGGGGTATCTGAAACCCTGAGTCAATCACCATGGTAACAAACTGCTTGCTGGCAGATTATCTTTAATAAACCCTGAGTTTCTACCTGTCTCCTCCCACCTGGAACAGCTGTCAGACATGGATTGTCTGTAGGCTACTCGCGTCATTCCAAAGATTTAGAAGCTGAATTAATACACAACAATAATATAGTTAGAGGACTTTTCATAACTTAAACATTTATGATATAATTTCTTCATCAATATGTCATCAAACGGCACCGTTTTGCAGTTACTCAAATCCTTCAACCGTACATATCCGGCTTGTCACGAAACAGGCATGAGATGACATCTCAGCATGATTTATACATTGCGCTGCTATACTTTAAAATTTTCATTTGTAAATGGGATCTTTCTTTCTAACATTTGTAAAATTTAAAAGGACAGTGGCATGTTGAGTCATCAGGAACGTCCTTACACATGTCTGAGATTATAATTCCATAACTCAGAAATCTTGTCCGCCTCTGGATTCCAGAAGATGGTGTTTATCAGTCAGTGTGAAATAAAATAAAAGATGTCCAATCATAGTCTAGTAGACTATGATTGGACAATCACTACTACTAGACCTAGTAGTAGTTTTCTTTCTTTCTTTCTTTCTTTCTTTCTTTCTTTCTTTCTTTCTTTCTTTCTTTCTTTCTTTCTTTCTTTCTTTCTTTCTTTCTTTCTTTCTTTCTTTCTTTCTTTCTTTCTTTCTTTCTTTCTTTCTCTCTTTCTCTCTCTCTCTCTCTCTTTCTCTTTCTTTCTTTCATTCTTTCTCTTTCTTTCTTTCTTCTAAATACCTCATACCCCTTCATCTTGCCCCATGCTTGAATAAAAACTTCTTCCTCCAATCACGTGACATAATAGGCTTTTGTCAGTAGTTACCATGGTGAATCCAGGTTCCATTGATGATGGCTTTTTTGTGGTTCCCAACTCTGGGTGAAGACACTCAGAGTGGATGGAACCAACTCAAAGCAGTTGTTCTGGTACTGAAAACTCAAGAGTTGCTCAGTTCAGAGTAAGTTAACCCAGCGTTTCCTTTTAGACTCAGAGTTTGTTGAACGTCCTTCCTGGAATACCCTTCTGGTCTTGTTTTGTTGAATATGGAAATACCTATGGTTTTAGCATTAGCTGTGCCAATGTGGAAGCTAACAGGCCTCCAAAATAGTCTGTGTGATGCTGCTGCCCTTTGTTTATACTTCATGAAGTGAAAAAATTGATTGGCTTTAAGACAGCAAGCATCTGTCTTTAATAGGGCTTTAACTTTTTTCCCTTTGCCTTCCATTCTTTAGACTTTTTTTCTTTACACATGCACTGATTTAAAGGAATAAATTAAATCAGGTTCATGGGTATACATGCAAGACGACAAGGGAAAAAAATCTAGGTGTGTTAAAGGCGCTATTGAAGATGTTTCAGCATTTCAGAGAGCAGAGACTGTTAGCGAGTTTTTGAATAAAGCGCATGCACAAGACCAACCTGCTAGATTAACAAATCCCTTCCCCAGGCACAGAATAACGTGCACGAGCCACTCCTGTGTTTAGCAGACAGCAGGTACAGATTCTCTCATCATGTCACAAACGCAAGTAAACGGAATGTTGTTGTGTGAACATCGCTAACTGCTAGCAGAATGATGTTACAGAAGCTACCTGCTGTAAAGCATCAGACGAGTGCACGCAGTTTCCGGATTGCAGTATTGCTCTCGCCAATCAATCACTCTCGTTGATCAGTCTCGCCTATTACCCGTTGAATTGACCGTCAATCCCTCTTACTACGGTACTAAAAGTGATTGACGAGCCAGCAGTCAAGTGAAAACGTTAAGAATTGCAGAGATGATTGGCGGATGTTTTTTCAGCCCCATTTCGTTCACAACTGATGTATAATAATATTTCCATATTTAAAGACACACAATGTAACTTTCAGACCTTAAAAATATGCGTTTCTGACTCGTTTTGATGCCACACCAACATTCAATATGCGCATTTTCGAGCCGTCACTGCCCAGAGCCCAGGGCTCAGAAACAGCAGTATGTAATGGCGCGTGACTGTGACGTTGTATCAACAAGTGGGTGTTTTGAACACGCATCGTGTCGGATTCAGTAAAGAAATGCAAGGAAACATTACCGGGGGAGGGAGGAAAAGAAAGCAATGAAGGGGCAAAACAAGAGTCATTATAAGACTGTCTTTTACTGGCTGGAGTGAATCACAGTACAGATAGGATACAAGATGGATGCTAGTTTAGTCGCCAGTGGGGGCGTGTCACTGAGAAAACTGCTAGAAGTTCCGTTGTGTGTCTTTAAAGCTTTTAATTAATCATAGCGTATGGGGTAATGAACCCAATTTTATGGAATATTGCAAAAATTGTTGAAAGAAACATCTTCTATGATGCCTTTAATTGATTTAACTTAATCAGATAACTGCTGTCATCTGATAAAGCATATCATATTTTGCTGTTGATTGCTTGAATAATCTGGCAACTCTATAATTGATAATCAGATTTTGGGTGTGCATGTTAACTGGCCCAGTGTCTGGTAAACTGGATAAGTGTTTTGTCAAATTTTGAAAAGTGTAAGGAATGCTGAATTCCAAAAGTGTAAGGAATGTTTTAGAATATTCTTGTGCTATGACACAAATAGACATTTTTGAAGATTGTAAACATTGTCTGGCTGAGTCACTAACTTGGTGCTATCCTTGTGACAGCAAAATCCAGCTGCAGAGGAATAGTACTCTTGTACTAACCTATATCTATGTCGAGACAGGCCCTCTGTAAAAAGACATGGCTTTAAGGCGACTTAGAAATCACTATTTTCATCCAATGTAAAACCAAAACATTGCAGCACTCTAACTCAGGTAGTAAAGTTTAAACTTCATAAGCTCTGCCTCCACAGACATTAAGTTTATTCATACCTAGCTGTAGGTAATTTTTAGATTTATTTTCCCAAAAGTTCCCAACTGTATTTAAAATCATATCTACGAAAACAGTGAGAGCAAAAATAATATTTTAAAATTAAATCCCTTATTCAAAAAATATTGTAAATTACATTTTTACGTCACTCCGCCCGGCCCTAACATATGTCATAGAATGTGTTATGAATATGGCATTCACCATTACTAGAGACAAATGTTACTGACACTAACTTGAAGCTATAAAGTAATGCAGGTTTAGTATTAAAATTCCTGACTTGTTTCAAGGAAAAAACACATCACCAATAGTCGCACAGAGCTACACAAAAGCAGATTCAGTCCACACACGCATACAGAATCGCACTTGAGTGCTTTTAAATAGACACACACACACATGCAGAGAGGATGACTGCATCTGTGGGCAATGATTGAATCAGTGGTTACTGGTATCTTCATGAGAGGGCTGGCATGTCTGAAAGTAAACAGAGAATAACAATGTTGTGGTATAAACTGGTAATAACTATATGTGCAGTAAGTGCATGCCCTGATAACTGCATGCCCTTTATCAAGAGACAAAACCAGGTTGTGGATAGATCTGGGGCACAGTACACAAAAAAGCACATTCATTTTTTTATATTCAAACAATAGTACCTGCATTTATTTTTACTACATTTGTGGGACTTACATATTTTCTTTATTCGGATACTTAGGAACTGAATAAAAACATAGCCTAACAGAACCATTTTTTTCTTTTACCAAGTAGCATGGCAGGAAATAGTAAAGTTAAACTTAAGCTGCTGAGGTAGCGGTGCTATGCTATTATGATTTGATAAGTAATAACATTTATTTTTAATAAAGCTGTGCTTTAGAGAAGGTTTCTGGAAATGATATTAATCTGGAATATAAAAAAATAAATAAATAATAATAAATAAAATAAATAATAAAGAGTCCAGTTGACATGATCAGGTAATTACCAGATGAGATGCTGAGAATGAAAGCGCCAGAAAGTGTGGTTCAGTCAAATGATCCTGTTATGGTTGTCTATAAGAGAGTAAAGGAAGGATCAAACAAAAGAACATACAGTTGGTTCTTGATTTAATGGTCTATCCTATTTTCCAGTAGTATGTCGATAAAGCCTGTAATGACTAAGGATGTCCCGATACCACTTTTTTGTCAACCAAGTACAAGTACGTGTACTGGCATTTGAGTACTTGTCGATACCGAGTACCGATCCAAGTAATTAATAGGGGAAAGTGAGAGGCATTATGTTTTTCTGTCTTTCTCTCTTTTTTGTTTTTTAAGTAAAGAGAAGGATCTATGCGTGCTCAGGTGTGATGCCGGCATGTTGTTGCCCTACCACGACATTTAATTACCTCCTCAAACAACAGTCGGACCTCGCGGTATGGAAATAAAAGCTTACAAGACATTAAAAGCTTATAAACAGCCTATCTGATGGAGCTGTATTTTAGCAATGCATTGACATAATTTTACATATTCAAACTTATACCAGCTCAACAAAAATATACTTGGAAAGCATAGGAAACAGAGTTAGCAGGAACCTGAACACCAACAAACTGAATCCTGTATAAAATGTCCCAAACTGTATGTATGTAGGAGTATCACAGCTCCGGTGGGAGGGAGAAGGAAAAAAAAAATCTGCCCTAACCGCCACTAAATTTTTTAAAAGTATCCCAGGGACATGATGCAGGCCAGATATATTTAATCTATTCTCGGTTAAAGATTTACTTCCATCGTCATTTCATTAATATTGCTGTGTTCGCCATTATTATTGAATGCATTATGCGTCGTTTCTGTTTAAAAAAACCTTCTGGTTGCTTTGTTTCCAGCTGTATTTGTATGCTGCAATAGTGGCTGGTAGTCCAACGACAGGCTTTTCCGGGTCCGTCTCATGAATTTCCATCTGATTGGCTCCCTCCCATGAATGTATGAAGGAAGCTCCTCCCCCCGCTCTGTGTGTGTAACAGAGCACACGAACGAGTTCGTTCCGCCATGCTAGCAAACAGTTAGCTAACTTAGCTTCTCCACTCCGCAGCTACAGTCGCGCTGTCTTCATTTCTAGTGTGGAGAGGAAGGTTACCTGCCTTCCCATGGGCGGGTATAAACTCAAGTGGGGCAACGCCATTTTTGATGGGACGTAGAAGCGAAAGGCTTTTCCTGATTCGCTCTCCGTCTCTGTATTGTTTCTATGAAGAGGAAACAAAGCCAGTGGAGGTGACGCACCACTAGCAAGCACAGCATTTTTATGTAACGAGGGGCAACCTTCCGTATTTCAAAAGGAGCAAGTTAAACTGGTTTTCAGTGGAAGGAGATCTTTAATGAAAAGCGTCCTCTGATTAAAAATGAGGTGTACTGTCAACTCAAAGCTGCTGCTCATCTTGAAGAGTATTATTCTGCCAGCATGGCGGCGTAAACACAACGGGTCACGTGACATCCGGTATCGGGTGCTGTCATGAGCGAGTAATTGACGAGTATGAGTACAGCAAAAAAGACCAGTATAGGAGCGGATACCGATACTGGCATCGATATTGGGACATCCCTAGTGATGACTATAAATCAAAGGCAAAAACCCTTAAATGTAATGTTTGCTATGTCAGTACAGAGGAAAATTTTTAATCAACACAGTGCCAAACATTTCTACCATTTCAGGAATGCTGGACTCACTTCAGCCATATTCCTAAACAGTTGGCACTACTCCTGAGAAAATGGCTACAGTGTATGATAAGATCGAGGAGAAAGCTGTTTTTGATGTTTTCATCATATTTGCGACAGTCACTTATACTTCTGGAGATAGACCTGCGTGTCCTTTCTTCCTTGCCAATTTTCCTGTTTTCCAAATACAGCATTTCCACAGGAAACATGAGGGAAAATAACTCATCAGGTGGGCATTTGGCCGAAATGAACCTGAAATGCTTCCCACTGTAGCTATTGTAATGGCAGTGTTGACACCTGCCTTAATTAGTGAATTTGAGAGCTGCTAGTATAATCTAAAACTAGTGGTCTATCATTAACAACTGTTTAATATTGGAGAAGTTTTAGCATTTTCACAGAGGATTTAGGAGGTTTCGGACAGATTTCTTACTTGGTTCCCTCTTCTGCCACAGCTTCAGCCTCAAGTTTCCCCTCCTCTTCCATCTTTTCCTCTGAAATAAGTTCTTGTTTCCGGTGTCGGCGAAGGCATTTCACCACCACCATGGAAAGGATCAGTAGAGCCAATGCCCCGCCCACCGATGCTCCAATAGCCACAGCAATAGTTGAATCTCTTGGAGGGGGAACTGAGAGAAAGGAGAGGAGAGGGTTAAGCAGTTTGTGGACAAAAAATAGAGACAAGAGTACTGCTGGCTAAAAGCTGTGCTGGGCCGATTAAACAGAGTGGAAAAAGTAAAGTGCTGCTGAGTTAGCCTGTGTGCTTAAGTGTTTGTGTGTGTATGTGAAAGAACCAAAGAAATGCTAAGAGACCAAGTTCAACCTCCTGCATGTCATTAATAAATAAAAAAGCTGACTCATCACCAGTACATCCACATGCTTATGGAAAACTGCACACCCATAGTCACAAAGAAAATATTCTGCACATTTTTACTAATGTATCCTTTGTCAAAAAATGTACTATTTTGATGCAACTACAGCTGTACAATACAGAGAAATCTACATTTTTATTGTACAACCTTTCCTTAAGAAAAATAACGTCTGTGGTCTTGAGCTGTCAGGATATAAATGTATGCTTTTAAAAAAAAAAATCACATAATTTGTAGAGACAAACTTTGTGTTTGAGGAAACATTTGTAACTTACGCTCTGTGACAACATTGAACTGAATGACACCATGTCCCTGAATGCGGTCTGGTGGATTTCTCACATAGCAGTGGTAAATCCCTTGATCGTCCAGTTGAACATCTGATAGAGTGATTGACAAGTCGTTCTTGTCCAGGTTCCCAGTAAACATGACCCTGTCTCCAAACCGGGGAAGCTGCAGTGGTACCATTCCTTTTTTCCTAAAATACATCATAAACTTGGGAGAGATAGCAAAAAAAAAAAGAAAAAAAAAAATGCTGAAAACTGGCTTTGACTTTGAAGATGAATATTTGAAATTTTAAAGGTAGAATCCAAAGTTTTCCCCCTAAAAATAAACGCTAGACTTGTCTGAGTGAAATCTGGCTTAATCCGAACCTTTGGGCCTCTACTTTCGTGTGGCGGTGAGTTTTGTTTGCAACTCCCCTCCGGCTGACTGTATTTTGCCTCTTTCCTTTGTTTTGGTGTGTTCGGGACGTTTCTGGGCAGAGGCTTGCATGTTGTCTCCGGCCAGTGACAGATCTAAGGGCGTAGCGTTCTATTGGGATAAACTCGTCGATAAGATCTAGGGATGTGCTGGTTTAAGGTTTCAAGGTATACCACGGTATAAAAATGTAGCGGTATGAAAACCATTACATTTTCCATGATACCTTCATACCTTGTATGAACTTTGTACTGTTTTATAAAACACAAGGAGAGAGTATAGGTCAGGTGTAAGCCGCCTGTCCTGACGCACACTCCCAGTCAGGGTCTGAAATTAACACTCCAGGTGCCAAATGCAACTAAATTTTCCGTTTGGTGAGTATATCTCAGAGGGCTACCCACCACATGGCGAGTAGCTGTTTTTATTAAATCAGTTGCGTTTATCTTCATTTCAATGGTGGATTTCTGCTTTGTGCTGCTCTGCTGTCTGCCTGTATGAGCAACGAGCATGTGCACAAACAGACCAACATGCGCTCGTGACACGAGAAGACCACCCACTACGTTACTCCCGTTTACTAACAGCTAGCATTTAGGTTCAGGCTGATTAAGTAACGCGACCATGTGAAGATTTTAGTGAACTGGAGAGTAGACCAGCAGGATTTAGAGCCAACCAGAAAGTTCAGTGAGAAGCTCTGGAGGCGTCACAAGACACTGGCTGTACTCTGTCTGGGTCCGCTCCATTTACTGCCCGGGCGACTGAGAAGCGAGTCGGGTGGGCGGAGTTTTCACTCTGATCGACTCAGATCTGACAATGTTTTGTTCCCATAAACCGTTAATATAGAGGTTGTTCCAGTTTGATAAATAATGTTGATGTGTGGCGTGGCCTTTTTTAAAGCTCAGTAGATAACCATGCATTAAAATGATTCCCCAAACAACTTCCAGTACATCTTATTCTGTTCAGCTGCTCTAAGCAGCAAAATCATGTCACTGTTAAACTGCTTTAGTGTAAAATAGTTTGATATTTTGGCCGTTAAAAAAATAAGCTTGGCCGGTGGATTTTTCTTATCTACCGGCCAACTTGAATCAAAAAGGAAATTTCTGCCCCCAGTTGTTGGTGGTCAATTCAGGTCGCTTGCCAATGCCATTATGCATCAAATGAAACAAGTACAGATGTTCTAATAAAGGGCATTGTTCAACCAAAATAAGTTGTTTTCTGTTGACCCAGACACGTCAAAACAATATTCAAGAGTGTAGTCATGATACCATGGTATACCATGAAACCGTGATATTTTAGCTCAAGGTTATCATACCGGCAGAATTTCATACCGGCACATGGCTAATGGACTCTATGCATAGCTCCACTACTTCCTGAACTTAAGGTAGCTCCTTTGTTTCCTGTCTTTCATTACTGGTTGAACTGATTAATCCAGGTGTGTATGATCTCAGTAACTGGCCAGACACACCTGGATTAATCAGTTCGATCAGTAATGACAGACAGGAAGCAAAGGTCCTTCCTGAAGTTCAGGAAGTAGTGGAGTTGTGCATAGAGCCCATTGGTGCAAACTTTTTTTTTCCTTTTTTTACACGTAAACTGGAGCTGACAGCAGATTTACTCGGATTCTTGATAAAAATAGTGGATTCAGCGAAGAAAAGTAAGTACTTTGCTGTAAAAGCAGCTTTATATAGTGCACGCTTAAAAACCATGGGTTAATATTGGTTTGGCTTTCACCCACTTTCTAGCTTTAAAGGAGAGGCTTGGGACTGAAGAGCGATGTGACTATAGATGTTTATAAATAAAGGCTAGAAAACTCACCTGAGCTGTTGGCCAATGGGGCTGAACGTCCGCACATGATGGCCATCTTACCACTGTCAGCTCACTCACTTACAGCATTAGTTTTTAAGGGTACTTTTTAAATAACCAGAACTTATCCAATTTTCTACAGATTTTCAATCGGTCTGATTTGTTATAAATGTCAGAGATGTAATTATGAAACTACATACTTAATGATTACAACTAATGATTCCAGAGTGCAACAAGCTATAATCATGGACTTTCATATTATAATAAACAGGCGAGGTGCAATAAAAACACACATGCCCAAGGCATTTATATTAAATCAGTGTTTAGAACTAGTGTACTCAATGGATATATGTATGTATCGGCCTCATATATGTACCATACTGCATGTACATACGGGGCGGAAGTGGCTCAGATGGTAGAGCAGATCAGCCAATGATTGGAGGATCGGCGGTTCGAATCCCGATCCCCCAGCCATCTGTTGTTGTGTCTTTGGGCAAGACACCTTACCCCCCTTGCCATGTGTGAATGTTACAAAGGTGGTCAGAGAAAATGGCTGCCATGCTTCCATCAGTCTGCCCCAGAGCAGCTGTGGCTACATACGTAGCTTACCATCACTAGTTGTGAATGAATAATGGATCTTCTTTGAGTGCCTAAAAAAGCACAATATAAATCTAATCCATTATTGCCTGAATTACACCTTTTTGGCTCATTCAAACGTAATCTTGTTACTCATCAGACAATGTTTACTAAAACCATAGATGCTAAACTGTTAGCCACATTGGTATTGGGAAATTCACCCAAGCTAATCACACAACCAAAGTCGGTAATTAAGGGTTGATCATAAAATCGTCACTGATGTACTTAAACCTTGCTATATAATTAAAGATCGAATTGTGGTCTTAGCCTTTATTACTAGCGCAAGTAGGCTAGCTATATTAGCCGTGATGCACAACTATGCTGCATGATAAAGTTGTTTTTCAAAAAGAAATGCTGCAATTTCAACATGATCAAGGATCCAGAATTATAGCCACATTAATAACATTTTTAAGATACCAAACCGTTTGTAAATCCGTCAAGATTTCAGTGAAATAAGATTATTTGCATTTGCAGAGATCACTCTCCTTCATTCAGAAACCATAGGGCCCAAGAGAGAGCCTGCCTATGGTAAGATGGCCGCCGGTGATGCCATTCAGCAAGCCACCATAAGAGTCGATCTAGCGATTATATATCTATGAATGTGACCATTAGCCAGAGATGAGGGGCTCTCAGTTTGAATAGCGTTTACAAACAGAAATGGGGGAACACTCTGGATTCTACCTTTAAATGCCACAAGAACCATCCATGTTACCATTTCCTCTGTGTCATTTTGTGATTCTTGGTAGGTCCAATTCATAGCAAACTTGGTGAGGTCAATCTTATAGCAGGAAGTGAACTGGCAGGGAATTGTGACAGTTGTTCCATTAAGGGCATTAATGTAATTGGGTACAATTACATCCATGCTTGAACAACCTGTGAGCAAAAACATCATTGTTAGTAATAGTAATACCTGAAAAACACACACAAAATGAATTTTTCTTAATAGAATAGAATAGTATAGAATAGAACTTGTCTGTTTAAACCAAAAAAAAAAATTCTTCTTGCAACACGGCAAATAAAAACTCATCAAAGTAAACTAAAAGTAAAATCACCTAGAAAAAGAGTAAAATAATAAAATCACAAAGAAAAATCATCAAAACAAACAAACAGCAAACAACATGATCAACAACAGTGCAATCTATATTTGTCAGATTTTTTAAATGCCAAGACAGTTCTTAAATAATATTAGATTTTACATCTAAATTTGTTGAAATAATGCTGAAATCTAAAACAGGGAACCTGTGTCTGTGTGGAAATATTTTTTAGACTTTAAAGGGATATTGTGTAAGTTCTCCTGTGTTTTATTCACAAAACTGATTATTTGGTTCAAAAGTGTTTTTTTATTAATCAGTAATCACTCCCATCAACAAACTGAAGTGCTCCTCTAAGTTCTAAATTTGCCGTTCGTATCATTCATTTACACATCGAGCGGGGCGGCTCAGTGAAGGCTGCCATGTCGTATCGCCATGTTTTTGCGTTCGGGAGAAGCGTGACAGTAGGAAATCACAGAAACTCACCGGACACACCGGAGTTTTCAGCTCAGTTCGAGGTAATGCCTTTGAAAAGTCACCGCGCTGCAGTGGGGAGAAACTAGCGTCTTGCTGATGCTGGGTTCACATGCAGTCGGGCAGACGGCCGTTGGTAACAAACCAGATGTCATTTTAATCAATGAAGCCGAGCGAAAGACGGTAAAACATGGGTCAGGGAAAACAATACGACATCGCCATGACAACAAATCAGATGTGGACTGATGTCACTGTAACTGACGGACCACATCTTCACATAGAGGCCGGTGATAACTTTACATGCAGCGGATGTCGTCTGTCTGCCCGGTTTCACGCGAATGCAGCATGAAAAGTACGAGGGAGCTGCTCCCGATTACACAGTGTCCCTTTACGGGAGTTAAAGGAGTAGTTCACCCACAGAATGATTTAACTTTATTTTCCACATAGCCTACCCTCATGGTGAGCAAGACTCTGGAACACTTTTTTAATATCTCAAATGCAACCGGCGATCAGGAAGGTTTCTCTTTTTCCCCCAACTTTCATATAATGGAGTTTGCTGGGACCTGAGCCAACAAGGTCCTTAAAAGTCCACAAAAACTTGTCAATATTCCTCCACACTGCTCGTCCAATGTAATCCAAGTGTCCTGAGTGGGTAGCATCCATAATTTACTCGAAACGACATCATTTAGTATATTTTTAGAGCCTAAACAGTCCAATATCCTTTTTCCTGCAAGCGCGCCAAAGCGCATTCGCAACACTACGGAAGCCTCGGTGTTCAGAGCCTACTCTGCCGATAATGCAAGCATAGACGAAGAAATTTACTGTTTACATTGTGGTAAGAGCGACAGAGCTGCAGACAAACCGGTACAAACACAGGAGGGGTTGGATATTGATTTAAAACAAAGAAAGAAAGAAAGAAAAAGAGAATGAGCGATCTCGTCTGCCGTGGCTTCCGTAGTTTTGTGAACGTGCATCTTGCTAGACATGCGATGAAACTTAGCGAGTTTCGCTAAGTTTCTAGCGAAACTCTAGCAAGACCAGCCTGCTAGATTCACAGCTCCCTCCGTGGCAATGCCTTTAAGGGCGTATTCACAAAGCCTTTTTAATTCGAATCAGAGTCTGTTTTCTCGGAAAGTCCGCTTCATTTGGGGGAGTTGTGAATGCGCAAACGGACTCTGATCCTGAACAAACAAGCAGACTCGGTCCACCTACAAACGCAGGTCTTGGTCTGTTTCAAGTGGACCAACTACAGGAAGTGGACTACAGAATTGCAGCTTTGGGCAAATTGATGTTTTAGCATTTACCTGCAATTCCCAACATTTTACCCACAAACACATGTATAGGGCTGCAGTACTTTTAAAAATGTCTCGGACGTGGAGTGACAAGGAAGTAAAAGCTTTAATCGATATTTGGTCTGATGAAAGTATATAGATCCTCATAAGTATGCCCAAAAATCATGTCGTTTTGTGGAGGAAACGGAAGTTGTGAGAACCTTCTTCTTTGTTGTACGTCTTGTCCTCACCTATGGTGAATCCGAATGCAACGCCACCTCTGGAGAGATTGGGAACATTATTCAAAAGGTTTGGCCCGTTTGGCTCATTTGGCTATGGTGCAACATGAACGTGATCTCGGTCTGCAAGAACACCTCCGGCCCCAGCCGAGTCCTCAACCCAACTGAGACTACCGGACTATATGCTTTCTGAATGCACCCTAAGACAATGTGGATGAGCCAAGTCCCGGCACCAGCGTCTAGTACACCGCAGGTACAGACTCTCCCATCATGTTACAAGCGCAAGTAATACACCTTTCCCACTGGCCAAAAAACCCAGTTTAAACTCACAATCTGCTTTTAGTGGCAGTGGACAAGGCTCACCGACCACCACCAAATGACCCGGCAAGCGGTTGCGGGTTAAAATCGCCTTCAAACGGCTTGGCTCCGATCGGCATGCAGTAGGAACGTCAGACCCAGGTTGACCCGGGAATTTAAATGATGATGTTGGGGTGTATATGCCTACATTGTGACATCAATCCAGTCGCCATCTCATATAAAGTACCAAAACAACTCTGCTTCGGCCACAAATTCACGTTGCCTTCGTTCCATCTGTGCTAGAAAATAATCCGCTGGTTTTCCTCCATTGTCAGGATGGACAAAGGTGCAACAAAAAAGCACGTTCACTAAGGCCTGATTCACTCTCCACTGTTTACTTTCCTGATTTCTGTCGCACGACTGACATCGTCAACGCTAACCCAGAGTGATGGCGTCACCAGACAGATGGGACAGAGGCCACGCAGCTGGCCAGCAGGTGATCAGACCTGGCTTTTTTTGTGAATCAGACAGGAGTGAAATGCTGATTATGAGTGGGTTGACGTGCATTTGAAAAACCCGTGTGAACCCGCTAATTTCAGTGGGACTGCTAGCAGAATGACTGTTAGCTACCTGCTGTAGACATCAGAGGAGAGTGCGCCTCTTCTGGCATGTAGTATTACTTTTGCCAATCAATCATTCTCATGAATCACTCTTACCTATTACCTGTCGACTTTAACCAATCAATCACTCTTACTACGGTAGTAAGAGTGATTGATGGGCAGTAGACAAATACAGACGTGGAAAAAATTGTTGGTACCCCTCGGTAAATGACAGAAAAACTAACAGTGGTCACAGAAATAACTTGAATCTGACTAAAGTAATAATAATTTAAAATTCTATGAAAATTAACCAGAGAAAGTCAGACAATGCTTTTCAACTATGCTTCAACAAAATTATTTGGAAAAAATAAACTCATGAAACAGGCCTAGACAAAAATGATGGTACTAATATTTTTTTGTACAATCTTTTCAGGCAATCACTGCAATCATACGATTCCCGTAACTGTCAATGAGACTTCTACATCTTTCAGAAGGTATTTTGGCCCACTCTTCATGAGCAAACTGTCTGACTGTCTTTGGTTAATTTTCATAGATTTTTTTTAAATTCACTATTACTTTTGTCAAATTTCTGTAATTTCTGTAACCATTGTAAGTTTTTCTTTGTTTAACCGAGTGGTACCAACTCGGTTATAAAGTTTGTAATACTGTATATGCAATGAGAGCGGAAATGACAGGCGGATGTTTTTCAAATCCCACTACTTTCACAGCTGATGTATAATAATATTTGTATATCAAAAGCTTTAGTTAATCATACCTTATGGGGCCGTGAACCCAATTTCAAAGAAAGAAACATCAAAGAAACTCATTCTATGTCACCTTTAAAAGAAATAAAGAAAGAAAAAGGCAATTTTATAACTATAGGTCATTTTTATCATGATAAAGTAATACTATTTGTTTACAGTTCAAAGAACACATTGTAGGGCGCACTACCCCTTTAAGTTATGTCCTTTTTTTTGTCATTTTGGTTAAAGTATCAAAATAAAAAAGTGTCATCTTTAACCTTATGTCTTATTGAAATGAAGTATTAACTCACTTAACTGCATTCTCAATTAAATTTTAACCAAGGAGGCTTAAAACTTTTTGCAGTTTTTCCACTTTATTGTTACTACACAATATACTTCAAAATTAAAGGAAACTAATTCTTAGGTTCCACAAGTTTCATCTGTTCTGAAACATTTTGTGTAAGCTTGGGTTTACAATCCCTGAACAGAATCTGCACCTCTCTCTCAGCATGTAAGTGTGTATTTGTGCGTGTGAGAGATGGGACTCTGCACCAATCTCTCCTCTGCAGTCGAGTGTTTCTGGCTCCCTTCCCACTGCTGCTGCACCACTCCACAGGCCTGCCTCTCTGCACCACACACACACAAGCACACACACCCTTGCACTTTCCACATCTCCACCCACTCCATATATATAATTTATACATACATATACATACAATTTTCCACAAACACACTCCACCAAAGTCAGATATGTGAATGCAGCATAGCACTGGCTTCATGCTTACTCTCACACACATATATGCATGCACACCCCTTGTAAGGTGTGCATCGTCAGCAATGAGCTAACCCTGCTGTGCTATGTCAATGTCATCCATGCAAACTGACCAATCTGAGCACATAGCCATGAATTCAAGCAGACACCTCTGCTTGTACCCCACACATACACACATGTAAGCGTTACAGACATACGTGCCTTTATATGTATGAGCTATACACAGATATACAGTGTGAGAAACTATTTGGTACAGCCGCACGCGCCTGCTGACTCAGCAGTCCTGTGGCTAGTGAGAAAGAGAGACAGATGCAGAGACTTGCTAACAGATGAAATACTGCAGTGAAGCACCCTCATGTGACTCCTCCCTCTTTCTGCCCCTCCCTTTTCCTTCTTTCCTCTCCCATCTTTGTCCACATCCCTTACCTCTACTCATGCCTCTTCTTTTTTAAACCCCATGCCTCCCCCCAAACCCACTTCATTTATTACATCCTCACTTTCTAGTATCCCATGCATTCTCGTGGCATAATCCCCAATGTTTTACTCAACTATTCCCTTATATCACAAGGTCAGTGCAAAGAAAGTAAATCAGGCAGATTCATTTCAATGTCTTTCCTTTGTATAACTATGCTGTGTGTATCTTGATTAAATTATTCTTTTTCATTTAACAATAAAATTGTTCTAAAGAGATAAACACCCTGTTTGCCTGTACAAGAAATTGTTTATTTTCACACTTGTTTTGGATCATTTTGACAAAAAAGATCAACCCATTTTTGTCCCAGGGCATTAACTGCAGTTCTTTATACTGTAATCTGACGACTGAGTGATGCACAAGGTGTCCTTCAGTCTCTGTGCCCCAACACACTGGTGAATGCAATATTTTGCAAGAGCAAATTTCCCGATATCATTCTGTAGTTGTAGGCACACCGCCTTGGATTTTTCTCTTTGTTTGAAATTGTGAGATGCAATCAATTAATATTAAAGTAAGCCATCTCCCTGTGAAATTATCGAAACATGGCTGCATGTTTTGTGATATCTAAAGATTGAATATGGAACATTTTTATTAAAAGCTATATTATAAAAAAAAAAAAAAAAAAAAAATCCACAGGTCGTTTGGGGGTTACAGAATGAAGGTACAACATTTCCTTGGAAAAATATATTTAGCCTAAAAACAATTATAAAATAAATTTTTACGGGTTCGACAATATATTTACGCCTATAAACCAATACACACCGCTATTGCAGGTTGCCAAATATGATCTCTGTGTGGCAACAATATGTTGGGCACAGTTAGGCTGGTACAGGGAAACAGTGGAGACGGCGAGTGAAGCAGCTGCTTCAGAGCCCTGGAGATATTTGTTATCTGTTTCTGAGGAGGAGTGACCTGAGAAGAGCAAAACCTGGAGTAAATTTAGGTGAAGACTACACTAAATGGACCCACATAAACGTTTACCACAGCATCAAAACACAGAAATGGGGACTTTTCTCTTGGATCGGTAAGCTAACTTGTTTGCTAACATGGCTAACGTTAGCTGTCAGTTATAAACTCCTCTGCGTTACTTGTTGGACATGCTGCAGACTGTTGGTCACTTGCGTATCGACAGCAAGCCTGAAGCCTGGCATCCCAGCGGCTGGAGTTGTTTTTCTGCCGTTGCAACTCCAACCTAGACACGTGATGTCGCTGTTCTGTCCGTATTCCATATTCAACCTTTAAATCCAGCCAAAAGTGTGGACCAAGTTCAATGCCTGGATTTCTTTCTGCTGACTGGTTTAACAAATTCTGAAACTCAAATCATAGATAACAGGAAGATTTTGTGACTTTTGTTGTTTAACAGGGTTTTAATCTTCAGGGTACATATGTATTTACATAAAAATGTGCATAAGATTAGGTGCATTTATGAATGAATATCAAGATGTAAGTACGGTGAGATAGGACTACAATCAGAGACGTTTTAACTTAATAAAGTATATGTTTGGCATTTGTTTATCTGCCTCCAAGCTTTTGAAATTTCTATTGATATTAAAGAATTAGATTTTGCCCTGATACTACCCCATCATTATTTTGAAATCATGTCAATGTTAGACCAAATCAACATTCCTTGAGCTGAGAATCACTGCAAGGTTTATCTGTTTAAATTTAACCTTAAGTTCTGATCAAAAGTATTGACCATCTTTCCGTTATGTATTATGTATGAATTTGGTAATTAAAAATAATAATATTTATAATTTTATTCATACATTTTCTATCAATATATTTTTCCACAGTTTATACTCCAGTGACTCATAAAGACCCACAACGGAACTTTTCTACCTTAAAAATATGCATTTCTGACTCGTTTTGATAGCACACAAACATTCATAATATGAATTTTGAGGTGTCACTGCCCAGCAGCATCCTGAGGCTCAGAAACTGCACAATGTAACTTTTGCATCTGGGACGCGGCCATGACGTAGCAGCAGACTATTGGTTGCGCACCACGTCAGGTACTAGCAAACGGATATGAAACAGACATGAACACCGTGGGTGTTTTGAACATGCACCATGGCAGATTCGGCAAAGAAATGCAAGGAAACATTACTGGAGGAAGAGAGGATAAGAAAGAGAGGAAGGGACAGAAGAAGAGTCAAAATAAGACTGTCTTTTACTGGCTGGAGTGAATCACAGTAGCTTCAGGTAGGTTGCATGATGGATGGTAGTTTAGCCGATGATAGGGGGCACATCACTGAGAAAACTGTTAAAAGTAGTTAAAAGTCTTTAACATGACTGACATACTGATCTTTTTTTGTTTGTTTTTTAACCTGATGTTTTTTTTTGGCACATGATAGCATATTAAGATGTAAGCTCTCTAAAGTAAAGAACAATAGGAAAACAATGTTATTTTTTACTGTGGATCAATATACCTGATGCACACTTTGCTAAAAAAGATTGAACTGAGTTATTATGTGTACTGAAAACCAGCAGTGGGAATTGTGGAGTCAACAAATCTTTCCCATGTCATGAATTTGTTCTGCCCAGCGACTGAAACAGGTGAGTTCAGTCAGCACAATTAATTAAATTACGCTGATTGGACTCACCTGGTTCAGTGGCTGGGCAGAACAAATGCATGACATTAGCTGGGTTTCCATTACACCTGGAATTGCGCAAAACCTAGATATCGCAATTAAAAACACACCTACATTTCGAAAAACCTCTCAAATATCGCAAAAAAGTTTTTACGCTTTCATGAGGCGTAAATCCAGGCGTTTTGATAAAGCAGTTTTGCGCATAAGTGCAATGGAAACGTTGTCGCAATTACTTGGCATCAGGCGTGACGTAGGGGGCTTAGAATCCAGTTATTCCTCCTTAATTATGATAATTATGATCATTTGAAAGCATTAACTGTGAAATCTGAGTGATGGGGGAAGTTTTATCAGTCACATGTATGAAAAATCCCCAAATCTCCGTAACTCAGCAAGCTGAGTTCATTTTGGACATTTTACAGATGGTTGGAGTTCTTCATGTATTAACGACTGGACACCAGCTGTTTATGTCGTTTCCACACATTTGTAACACCATGACTCTGTTATCTCGTTCCCACATGTTAATTATACGTCAGCAGAATTTATTAAAATGTGACCACGGATAACATCGTATGGCTGCGCCTTCGTATCAGCATCTCCTGATGAGGAGCAGCTCTGAAAAACAACATGTTTATATCTCCATTCTCCTCAAAGTGGAGTCTCACGGGGCGGGATTTTACAAGAATTACGGCTTATACCCTTCAATGGAAACACCTACATATCGCAATTGTACTTTTTCGAAATTTAAGAAATATCGCTTTTATTTTTCGAAAAAGTGTGATGGAAACCCAGCTATTGAAAAGACTTGTTGACTCCACAATTCCCACCTCTGCTGAAAAGCAACATTAAAGTCCTCTGCACTAATTTGTGTTGACACAATGGTTTATGTGAGAACAATATGTCAAGTTTAATGGAAACAGAAATAGATATAGAGCTACTGTATATTTATTTAGAACTGTGTAAAAAATGTATAATGCAATATAACATCATGTTGGAGAAAAACTTACGAGTTTGAGCTTTTTATAGATAGGAAGTTAATAGGCATAATCACTGATTTTTTTTTTTTTTTTTTTTAAGAAAAGATAAATTACCAGAGAGAGAGAGAGTAATACTATGCACATTGCCATGCTACTTTGAAACACTTTTCACCTGTGCTTTTGTGCCTTGATGCTTTTTATTAAATTTTTAAACTTTTGGGGTATTATTTTACATTGTTAAAATACTACTTCAAATCTTTAAAGCTATAGAGTAAAGGTATATATTATACTTTCACAGTTCATTATGTGAAATGCTTTGCCAAGTTACAAAAACATGAAATGCAATATGACTTGGTCTGCAATAAACTTTTTTAAAAAATCAGAACAGGCTGTTTAACTTTGCTTAGAGCGATGATGCCCATCTTGCCACCTTTTGAAGATTCGGCCTATAGCTCATTCCTTTCAATGCAGGTTCAGCTTAGTTGTCACTTTGTTTTTTAAGGATATTTGAAACATTTGCTTAAGATTTGTTTGACAATTACCTGTGTATGGAAACATGTTTTTTGTTGAAGTATATAAGACATTGCTGGCTGTCACAAATCAATGTAAAACAAGAAAAAAAAAAAAAAAAACAAAACATATTCAGCTGTCTATTTTGCAAAAGTGGAAAGTAGGACAAAAAGATATGCCAGTTAGAATAAAAAAGACGGTGGATCCTAACACATAAAAAGCTAATAAGTTCACTTTAATATTAGTGGTATACAAGAATGTTTCCAATTTCATCAGAATAGACTTTTTAAAACAATAAATGTATGCCCGCACTGAACACTTACTGTACACTTAGAAATCACAACTCAATTAAGTATCTCCAAGTACAAATGTACTGAACAACAATTTTTAGTCTCCTCTACAAGTGATTTAAAGCTGCTTAAGAGCACAGAATCTACTGCTAAATATTAAGAGGATCTTTCAAACAAGTTAGCTTTTAGCTTATTCTTATGACAATCCTGTTTTAGTACTGTGACACAACTCTCTTACGAGATCACAATTTAAGCTGGCATTTATTCCCTTTATGGCTTATACCAGATCTGATTTCACTGTTGTCTATGGACTTTCTTTGTATTTTGTTTGGTCAGGCAAGGTCTACTGCTGAGGTGATTGTTTCTCTGTGCCACAGGCAAAACATAATTGTGACTTGCAAGATTAGGTCAAGACATCAATTGTAATTCATTTACTGTCAGCTTCAGCTTAGCATCTGAGCACTTGATTTAGACATGTACCCTTTTAATGTGAGAAGCTGCACGTTAGAAGTCAAAAAATGGACTTGCTACAAATTTGATGTGTAGAGAGAGACCACAGGTAGTGGTTTATTTACTTTTAAAAATATATTACACTATGTAAAAGCCCCCCCCCCCTCCTTTCTTTACTTTCTTTTTCTTTTTTTACCCTTGATGCGTTAAATATGTTTCATATTTCTGGGTTTTCACAGTGAAGCAGCTACAGGCCAGTTCATTGCAAAAGAGAGAGAAAAAAGGCTGTTTGCAGATACTAAGGGGAGCTGCAGAACTCTGTCATACTGTAGTAGTACAGTTTTCCCTCATTATGTCATCACTTATGGCTAATTCTGAGATCAAATAACAAATAAAAAGAAGGCAGAAATATGTGGAGGTTACTGCAGTATGAATGATAGTGCACACCAAAGGGAAAAAAGAACTCAGACAGGGGGACACATTGTTCAATTTCACTGTGCTCATTTCAATAACGACGGAACAACATGGAAACTATTGACCCCAGCAACATGGCTTAAAAGATGCCTCTTTCATGTCCTCTTATCCCCTTTAGTTTAACCATTATTCGTTCTTGACAACCATGTCTGCCTTTGGTAGTCATAAAGTCTGGACACTTTAAATTCCACTTAATGGAGGACACTCACTCACTGAGAGTATTCTGCAGCAGATGTGAAAATAGTGGGCAGTAATGTTTGTTGCAGTTTCGGGTGATGGTGAGTACTAACTAGTGCGTACTGTAGTATCACAAGTAATACAGCTACAGGCAATTTAAATAGCAGAGTCACTAGTTTGAACAACACAGTGGTGTGATCACTGTCAGTAAAAACCTGAGATGCTGTCCTTTCTTAGTTCACCAGATCCTTTGGACGGATTGTGATATGCCATTTTATTGCCACAGAGAAGAGGGACTGCTGGGGTTTTTAATCCAGGATCTATTCACTAATACTGTAGGCAGGTATCTTATCAAACAAATCAAAATGCCTATAGAAACACAATATCCTGTTATTTATAAATGACATCATCTTGTGCCAAAACTCTTTTATAGAAATTAATCTTAAATTGTTTTTGTTTGTTTTGTTGTTTTTTTTTAACTCGGGTGTTACATTTGTGCTAAACTCAACTTACATTTGCACATTCCTTTCGTTAAAATCCCATGCCAACACATTGGTGCAGTTTTACATCGTGCTGCTGCCATCTAGTGCTTTTATGCTGCATTTGTTGAGCAACGTTAATAACTTCCTATGTTGACTAAATGAATTGCATAACGTATCAGTAACAGTAACAGTTACAGTATCAGTAACAGTAACAGATTTGCCATTGAATTAGTGTTCCAAAGGACAGATATCTATTTATCTATCTATCTAGATCTTTTTATTTTGAGGTAATTGTAAAAAAAAAAGGTTGATGTAAGTATAATACTGTTTACTTTTATTAGAAAATGATCGGTGTACAGTATACACATAAAATAATTAGGAACTACGTAATTCTACATCTTCCTTTTGGAAAACGGTACACCCTGTATAAAAGAAACAAACTGAGTATTCGTAGTTTAAACGGATATTTCAATATTTATTATAGTAATTCTTAGATTATTTTAAATAAAGACAATTTTACCAATACTTTCATAACTTTAATGCATTTACTCTCACTTTTTGCTTTTTGCTTGCAGTAAAAAAGGTTCACAAATGTTTTCTTGCCTTTAATGAATTGGATTTGGAGAAGTCTCCAAGTATTTACATTTAAATTTGAGTGGAGGCTGGGATGTTGTGACATACAAATGCTGAATTTAGATTTTTATCTCTGTCAGGAAAGAACGTGGCTTCTAATAAAGAGTGCAAGGATTCAATGCATTTCAATTCAAAGGTAAAAATCAAGACATCAAACGTAGTTTCCTTATATAAATCATACGTTTTGTAAAGTAGTTTAATCTGTAATTGTACGGCCGCCACTAATATTTTATTGGCCACCCCGAATCTGATTTATATAATCATTTAATTTCCATTTTTTGAATTTGCCCCTTTGATTATTATTATTATTAATATTATCCATGAAAAGCACTTTGAGTTGCTCAAATGCATTTAAGTGAAGCATAAATGAGACTGAGTTGGGTTGAAGATCGCTATCTGAACTGATGACAGTAGTTGAAAACAATTGACCCTTCACTAAGTCCCCTCCCCCATGGTTAGTTGCTAAGTTGAACAAGCTTTCTTTTTTAGCTAATTTCTGCCTACATCAACATAGATTGCTCAACGATTTCAGTGATAATATTCCAAAGGAAATTGTGTTAAATTTCTGGAGTAAAAGTTGGGAAATATCAGACGGAGCTAGACAGAGAGGACTGCAGTAGGCATCTGAGGAATACATCATCATTTGTTGGCGGACTTGACGAAGAGGATATTAAAATCGGAACGAAAGCTTTGCATTCATACAGAAAGACTCAGCAACCCCACGTCTTATGATTCATGTCCAGAAAAAAACGTATAAAAGGAACAACAACGTTCTTGCATCGCAGAGTAAGTTAACATATTGTTTTATTTTAAGCTGTCATGTGTGACTCCGGAAGGTTTTAGGTATATGGCATGTTTTAACCTGTTGCTGGATGTTTTTCCTTTGAGTTAAAGTGGACCAGGATGTTGTTCCCACATCGTGGGTTTGATCAATGCATTGGATCTGATCAGGATAGCAGCAACCGGACTGAGAAACTCGCAGAGAGGGCCGTTATATTCATCTCTGTCTGGCAACTAACATGACTTACTAGTGTTTATCTGGTATACAGTATTTGCTTAGCCTCTAGCGATACACAGCAACCCATGAATACCCTAATAGCAGTCCCACACTTCAGCCAGTCAATTCCAGTGGCTACAACACAAAAAGATATCAATTATTGGTTGATAATACAGTAGGTCTGTGATTTTACTTTGTAATATCAATCATGTTAAAAGCCTTTCTTTCCTCTATGAGATAATGGACTGTGTTTGTAATGCCAGTTACAGTAGCTCATTAAAGGAATAGCAGACTCACAGAATGATGTGTGTTTATTTTCTACTCACCCTCATGCTAAGCAAGACTGTGGAGCACTTTTTTAATATCTCAAATGTAGCCAGAGATCGGACAGGTGTTCGTTTTCCCCCCAACTTTCATATAATGGAGTTCACCGGCGACTGAGCCAAAAAGGTCCATAAAAGTCCACAAAACTATTCCTCTATACTGCTCGTCCAATATAATCCAAGTGTCCTGATTTTAACTGAAGTAATGTGTAGCTGACTGAAAACTAACCATGACATGGCTTCCCCAGGTCTTAGAACTAATCTAGTGACTAGATTAGCACGGCTATACAGCTTCATGCTAACATGAGGTCAACAGCCTTTAGAAGTTGTACTTGCAGGAGCAAAATCTCTTCTACAAATGTGCAGCCAAATTTCAGGAATTTCAAAGGGTGATTAATGAGAAAACCACTTTAAAAACCATGCAAGTCTAGAAAGACTTTTTCTATGCTCAACTTCCTGCAAATCACCTGAGTGGGGTGCCAAACCTGGCCACACCTGTTAGGATGGGGCCCGTGCCACCCTGACCACCCCTCCAGCTCTGCCCCTGCTATAATAGGCACCTACTTCCTACATCCTACTATTTCACCTACTGATTCCTACCTAAGTTAGTGCTTTGCACTGCAGTTAGTGCTGTGAAATTATAAACTATACTTGTGTCTTATTTTTTCAACCTTTATAACATTTTTCCCTGGATACACCAGTGATTGTGATTTGATTCATCCATTTCCCATTTAGTATTTTGTATTTCATATCATCCTGCTCTGTTTTATACGAACATGTATTCATATTAGTTTATGAACTTATGAACCTATATTTAGCCGCTATTTATTGGGCTTTAAGAGCCATATATCAAGAGCAGATTATTAACCATATTAGAGGCCTGTTCTGCTCATTAGCACTGGATGTTACAGCATCACAAAAAATTGTAGCTATTGTACAAATACAGTACACAAATTTCTGTTTGTAGGCTACATTGTGAGTCATAACACTGTTCTAGCTGTTAGCTAAACCAGCACATATGTTGCTGTCATTAGGCCAAAGACATTAGGGTGCAAATAACTAAATAATAATAATAAATACTACTAAAAATACGACAAAAAATTATCATGTGTGAAAAGCTTTTCTAGTTGAAGAAAGCTTCGACAATGCCGTTTACAAGAGAGGCCTTGGTTGAAATTAGGGAAAATATGGTTATAATCGAACGCGTTCATCTCATAACAGCCTATTAATCTAATAAGCTACACCTCCTTCGCGAGACCCATTTCTTCCTCCCTGGAATAGCTAACTCTCAAACGCGCTCGGAAATGAGTGGAA
The DNA here is from genome assembly GCA_023101725.1 of Atherinomorus stipes. Classification (NCBI taxonomy): domain Eukaryota; kingdom Metazoa; phylum Chordata; class Actinopteri; order Atheriniformes; family Atherinidae; genus Atherinomorus; species Atherinomorus stipes. Next base: position 88,960 of record JALJCO010002573.1, read on the forward strand.
AAAATGTAACAAAATTGCATCTTTCCTCTGGTCGGGGTTTTTAATTAAACGGGTTGCAGATCGCTTTTGCAGTTCTGTGTCTTACCAGAGAGCGAGAGCAGCAGCAGCGCGCTCACCAGCTCAACGCCAGACCTCCTCTCCTGCACGGGCGAAGACATTTTCTCCTCTTCTCCTTATCAAATTTACAAAAAAAGGAGAAAAAAGATCGATTTATCTCTATAAAGGGTGTAATTAAACAAGAATATATGTATATATTGTTTTAGAGGCAGAACATGGCTGGCAGTGTCTGTAGCCTTATGACGGTTGATCTTATGGTTGTCGCTTCATTGACGATGGAGAGCAAGGCTGAAAACAGAGCACAGATAAGATGGAGGGTATCTCCTCCTCAGGCAACAAATCAATTTAAAAAGATAACCAGGAAAATAACAGGTAATACGGAAGCATTTTTTAAAAATGTCATTTATTTTTTGAATTATAGAAAAACTATTGTATCTAAATTTGCGTATTTTCTGAATGGTAAATGGACTGTACTATTTCTCAACACATTTCAGAATTTGGTGATTACTGTCCAAATTGTCACTTGCTCCACAGTTGAAGGGCAAGATTATAGAACTCATAGAATCCAAAAAGTATAAGAGTTAACATTTACTCGAGCCAACAGATTAAACAATGAGGTGAATTTCATAAGACTTTAGAATCCTTATTTGAGAGGATCCCACTAAGCAGAATCAAGCTGCCGTGCGGACAACCAAAAAATTAAACACAGGCCACCCCCAAATTCTTTCTTTATTCCATCAAATCCTTATTGGGTGGGAGGCAAAAGATGAACGCGGGAGATGAGAAGCAAATGTCTCCTTCCCACAAATTTTCACCCCACCATTTGTTTAAGGTGAAGTAAAGGCTAAGACACGGTGTGTATTTGTTGAGATGTGTAAAGAAAGAGGAAGGGAAAGACATGGGTTGCAGAATAAAAGCAGGAAAACGTTTAACTCCTCTGTACAGACTAACAATCTAGGATCTCAGATAATCTGTGTTGTCAGGTTCCAAAAATGAGGAGAGAACCATTGAAAGTGAGTGATATGTTGCCAAGACAGTGAGAGTAAGAGGAAGAAAGAAGAGAGAGTTTAAAAACTTAAATTACCAGTAGGCTGAGGAAGAGTGAGGGCTGATCATAATTGCACTGCCGACAGCAGACAGGCAGCATAATAAAGACTACAAGTATGGAAGATTGCCACGGGACCACACAGGACTTCATTTCTGTGGCGTGATGGGCTTCTGTTTGGAGCAGAAGCAGTTAAAATAAATAGGGACTAAGATGATGCTCCTGGATTTATAGACTTATCCGGCAAAACGCCACCAGCAGACTGTCCGCCATTGCTTAGGGAATATATCTGTGTGTAATTAGAACAAATGAGAATTGGACAATTTTCTTAAAGGTAGAGTCCGAAGTCCCCCCACCGTTTCTGTTTGCAAACAACAGTAGGGAGAGCGGGGTAATTAGTGCCAATTTTTACTTAAAGTGCATTTTAAGCAAGGGGATTACAGTTATGTCTCCAACTTATATATGTACATATAATTAAGGGTGTTGTGTATCTGTGGGAAAAGCCACTTTAGATCTTACGTAAATTGCTTGAGAAATATAGCTTTAGAAAAAAAAAGTGGTTTTGTGGCACAACTTGCCCCAGGCAAGGGGTAAATTGTGCCAAACATGAAAATACAGCGGGGTAAATTGTGCCATTAGTAATTGAGGTAGGAGAGCCCATTTTAATCTCACAAATGACAATGCTATATAAAAGCAAGACAAATCCCCCCCCCCAAAAACTTATTTTGTGTTTATTCAAGGTTTCAACATCATAGAAAATGCCTTTTTTTGACTCAAACAAGCCTGAGCACCACATGGACTCATGTGTGGAAGAAAGAAAAGTAGTGCAACATTACAGTACCGTGTCAAGGACTCAAACCCAGGTCTGCCACACCAAAACCCACAACATTACCACTTCACTACCCACTCCCCCAACACTACCCACACCCACTTTGGTGTTGTGGGTGGTATGCATTTTTTTGAGCACATCAATTCTACAGACGGCTCCCTCATCCTACTCTTTAAAGCCTAAAGGGACACCGGCCCTTGAGGACCAGGGTTCCTCACCGCTACCTTAGATGGTGCAGTGGATTGTGTCACTTATTACATAAAATTCTGGACAGATGTGGTGGCCCCTATAGAGACAGTTAAGTGCTTCGATAATAATAAGCCTTGGATAAAGAGCAGCCTTAAAGGTACAGTAGCCTATGTAAAAAATCGAAGGTCAATGGCAGAAAAATGTGACATATAATTCAAAACTGTGTTCCTAATTGCTGCACTACAATAGCTGTTATATGTTTATATTTGAGTCATTTGTATCTACTTGCTGGGTGGTGCACACATGGAGGCTGCCATATTTGTTCCATCATTTTTACTATGGTGTCCCTGAATAGACAAAATAATGTGTGTGAAGAATGTGTGTAAGAACCCTCTGAACTTTAAAACTGCTGTACAAGTTTTGTTCAATGGAAGTTAAAGCACTTTTGGGATCAGTAATTTCTTAAAAGACATAAAAAGCAGTTACTCATCGTACAGTCATAGCTACACCTGAATGAAAACATCTCTATGTCTGGGAGAATTATGGCCACTAACGGCCACCATACATTCATAACAGGCTATGAAAACATTTCCTACTCCACTGTGATAAATATAAAGAAATTAGACAAATGTACTTCCCCAGATTTAAAAACCACTGTACAGAATTTCAGTCACTCCCAGATGAGGAGAAATTAAAATATATCTTATGTGAGAAACCAAAGTGCTGCAGACTAGCAGCTGAGTAGTGTCCTCCTGCCACAGACTGAGGGATGACCACGGAAACACCACATAACTGTATAACCCTGTAAATATGTATGTTGTGATCAAAACAATCTGTTTTTGAATGCTTGTATGATACTGTATATTTGATATTATGTGTTTGACATTATATTGTTATATGCTTTGGCAATATAAGCACTGTCTTGTCATGCCAAGCTATTGAAATTGCTTGAAATATGAAGTCATTTGAAAGAAAACATCGTTTCTTTCAAATACCCATTTTTACCACTAAATGACAATAATTCTTACAGACTGTACCTTTAAGCACCTGTGATGGGGCCAAAAGTTAGTTTTTATTGCATGGACCTGTTTTGGATTTCAACTGCATGCTCTTTTACTTTATCTGAGTTGGGTTTTAATGCCCTCTGGAGGCTCCAAGCATATCCCCTGCTAATCAGCAAACTGGCAACAGGTGTGAGTCTTTCTGCACAGGTGTTAAAAAGGGTTGGCTGAGTAGCAGAGAGGAGCTGTGGGAGAGTGTCGTCGGGAGCTGCGATGCAGGCTGGCTGATGGGCACACTGCTCTATGGAGGGCCCGAGAGGCGGCTGCCTGGAGACCTGGGATGCGGCTGTCTGGAGCCTAAGGCTGGATGCAGCCGCCAGAGCCAAAACATGAGAGGCAGCCGCCTGGAGCTGAGTGCGGGGGACCCACCAGCAGCTGAGAGGCGGGAGCGGCCGGGAACTGAGTGGTGCAACAACAGAGGGAGATGTTCCCCTTTCAGAGAGGTTTGGAAAATCTCCTTGGAAGACTGATGCTTTGAAGGTACAGTATGTAAAAAAATCAGAGGTCAATGGCAGAAAAATGTGATGTATAATTTAAAACTTTTTCTATTTATGTGTAGTCGCTGCACTGGAATAACTATTTATCTTCTTAGAATGAGTCATTTAAATCTACTTGTTGGGGGTGCACATATGGGGGCTGACATATTTATTATGGTGCCACTGAATGGACAAAACAATGTGTGTGAAGTGAGAACCCTCTGAACTTTAAGACTTCTGTACCAGCTGTGTTTAACGGTAGTTGGACTGTTTGGGATCAGTAATGCCTTGAAAGACATTAAAAATAGTTTAGTCATAGCTACACCTGGGACACTGATCTGCTCACAGATGAACACATTTTATGTCTGGGAGAATTTTGGCCACTAACAGCCACTAGTGGAAACTTATTTGGCCACAAATCTTGTATTTTAAAAGGTTAGCCTGTCCCCCCCCCCCCCCCCCCCCTTTTTTTTTTTTTTTTTTTTGATTGGCTATTTGTTTTGTTTTATATAAGAAAAAGCATCTCTGTATGCTTAGGTGTGATGTAGGCATGTTGCTGCCAGCTTGTGACATTTAACCAGTGTTTATTAAAGAACCCCATCAGCTTTTGCATTGCACCAGCTGTTTTTCCTGGGGTCCATGTAAGAGGTGGTCTTTTACAGATACCGGCGACTGTAAGAGGAGGGGAAAGAAAAGGGACACCATCGCCAGCAGGTAGTGGTTAAAAGAAATAAAAGCTTTATTAAAGAAATATAAAAAAAATAAAACTACTAAACTAAATAAAATAATCCTAAAAGTAAAAGTAGCAAATAAAAAGGGGGCTAAAAGGGCTTGCAGTGGCCGGCGTCTCTCTTGGCTCCTCTCGGCTCTGTCCCGGGTCCATGGCGGCCGCTCTTCCCAGCAGCCGCACTCCTGGCCATAGGCTCCCCCGGGACACCATGGCTGCTCTCTGGCCCGGGCAGTCACTCCTCCGGGCGGCTGCGCCTCTGGCCGTAGGCCCTCTTCATTGGGTCCGTGACCACCCTCCGACTCCCGAGCCACTCTTAAGCGTCTTCTGCTGCTGCCACCGCTGCCTCGTGCCCCCAGCCGGGGGACTCGCATCCTCCCCCGGCTGCGCCTCCTGGTCCCAGTCCTCTCAGATCTCCTCAGTCCTCTCTCAGTGCTGCCTCCGTTGTCCACACACCGGCTTTTATTCTCCTGCATCCAATGGGCTATATGCACGGCTCCACAACTTCCTGAACTTCAGACAGCACCTTTGCTTCCTGTCTTTCATGACTGGACAAACTGATTAATCCAGGTGTGTCTGGCCAGTTACTGAGGTCAGACACACCTGACTATATATTATTTTGTTGCCTTTTACGTATGTTTTTGGGAGAGAATTCCATACTTGCATTGCTCTGTATATTACAGTACATTTACATAATACAGCTATAGATTTTGACAATGTTGATCTTAACATGGTTGAATCAACGTTGATTCATTGTCAGAATTGATTAAAAACTCAACATTATTTCAATGTTGATCTTGGTAAGCATTTTCAATGTATCTTTCAATGTCTGACATCAAAGTTGATTCAGTTCTTCAGGCTAACCATATTTCAACATTGATTCAATTACTTTTTGCTGTCTGGGAAAGCACTCAGTGGATCTATTATTGAGTCATTCCTCATTCATACTCTGTGATGGTAGGCTACGTTTGTAGCCACAGCTGCCCTGGGGGAGACTGACAGAAATGTAGCAGCCGTTCCGTGCTAATGGCCTCTCCAACCACCACCAGAGCATTTCCACACTTTCATACGCCAGCTATGCACTTACACAGACATTAGACTGTACAACAGAATAGAAACAAGTACAAGAATATAATTATGTTATCATCATAATCACATGCTGCAGTAATGTGATCAAATTAAATTTGGTTTGGCTCAATGGAAAAAGTTGATCATTAACACAGAATTTACACATTTTTGTATACTGGGAGATCTGGGATTTATTTGCAAACATATGGATATTCAAACCCCCCCAACTAGTCGTTAGACGTGTGTGTGTGTGTTTTTTTTTTTTTTTTTTTTTGTTGTTGTTTCTTAGATTTTATAGTAAACGGGTAGAAATGAAGATCTGTTTTGAAATTTGTCCAAAAATTGCAACTCTCATACATGAATTATTTACAAAATTTTACTTCGACAGAAAAATACGTAATGCTTGATTTGTCTTAATCATATTTCAATATTTATTTATTAAACTTTTATATTTTTCAAAAAATATGTATAACTGACATATTTATGAATATTTTAATAAAAAAAGCTGTTCAATTTTCTTTGCTGCTGAGGCAAATTTGCTAATTACAATATGGGCCTACAGTTTGTATAAATATTCAACTATTCTAGCAATAACAGTTTATTGGATGACTCACTGATTTCCTCTGAAGCAGCAAATCTACAAATACCATCCCCATGCATAAATACACGAGAAAACAGCGGTCACATAGGTGTTCAGTGTAGTGGATGATGTACAGTAGATGAAAGGATTAACATAGAAGCTGTATAACAGCTTGGTAACCTACTGACCAGTTCTGTCAAGTCATGTAGGATGGCGCTCATGTCATGGTTGCGTCAGGTTTGTTGTAGGATGGAGGGGTTCAGAATTTCATTCCCGCCAGCAGCCATCACACTGAAGAACAAGACCTGATTGTTTTTTGTTTGTTTTTTTTAAAAGGTGTCATCACCCGGAAATCCCACTTTTTCACATTAAAACATGTTTTGGAACAGGACCTCAGTTATAACGTGCCAGAAACTCCAGAAAGTGAAAGTAACTTCGTCTTTGAGTTCGGGCGCTCTCTTCTCACCAGAATCGGCCACAAGCACGCGCTCTCCGCAGTACACAAATTGGATTTCTTTCTCCCATTGATGTGAACGAGAGAGGCTGCTAAGCTAGCCTCTTTAGCGCCACCTAAAAGCAGCTGATTACCTGCCACAGAGTAGACCAGCTTTGTCAAAGGACGCCGGCGACAAGGAGGAGGGGGGAGATTGCCATGCTGAGTTGCCTCGGCAGAAATTCAGCAGTTCAGAGTGCTCTAAAAGGACGGACACCTTTACCAGGGAGGAGTGGATTAGATTTATGAGTGAGGATGTGCAGTCGGTAAGTGTTACTGCTTGTGTAACTTATCATTTGTGTAAGACCAGTAAATGGTGGTTGACGAGCAGACAAGCTGCTAATGCAGAAGCTAACAGTGTTGGGTTAACTTCACGTCAGATGTCTGCTCCTTTTTAAATTCATCAGAGTCCAGCCCTTTTACTCCGCGGATTCTCTCAATCAACTGCACAGTTACGTTTTTACCACGTTTTTCTCTGCTGGGACATCATTTTCCTTCACTTGGTCTGTCCTAGTAAAACTTTGTTGTGGCTTTGCCTTTGATGTTTGCCTCGTGAATGCGCTTACAGACAGGTCTAACACTCGTGCGTATTCTCGCGACAAACAATAGTTGGGGATTAAGAGGTTAAAATGAGCTCATTAAATTTTCCTCCCACCCAACTACAATTAAAAATTCATTTGAAGACAATTTAAGAAGGATTGTGTATGTAAAACAGCAGGTTATGACACCTTTAAAACCATATGACGAGTTCATTTGCAAAAACGGTTAACTCTGTTTTTTCTAAATGGTGGTTAACTGGTTTTGCAAATGAACTCTTCATACAGTGTGTACTCTATTGTTTTATTGTGTGTGTGTGTGTACACACATGCATACAGCTGTGTGAAAAAGTTTTTGCCCCTTCCTGATTTCTTACTTTTTGCATGTGAGATCATCAAACAAATTTAAATGTGAGACAAAGATAACACAAGTAAACACAAAATGCAGTTTTTAAATGAAAAAAATCCAAACTTAACCTGCGTGAAAATGTGATTGCAGTTTTTGCTGCCAAGGATGGCCCAACAAGTTATTAGGTTTAGGGGGCAATCATGCGTTTACGATAACTGGCAATGAGTCTTCTACAGCACTGTTGGGGAATTTTGGCCCACTCATCTTTGCAGAACTGGTGTAATTCAGCCACATTGGAGGGTTTTCCAGCATGGACCACCTTTTTAAGGTCATGCCAAAGCATTTCAATTGGATTCAGGTCAGGACTTTGAGATGGCTTAAGAACACCAAAGTCTTCACTTTGTTTAGCCATCGTCAGAGGTGGACTTGCTGGTGTGTTTTTGGATTATTGTCCTGCTGCAGAACCCAAGTGCGTTTCAGCTTGAGGTCACCAACAAATGGCCGGACATTCTCCTTTAGGATTTTTTGGTAGACAGCAGAATTCAAGGTTCCATTTTACCACAGCAAGTCTTCCAGGTCCTGAAGCAGCTAAACAGCCCCAGAGCATCACCCTATAAAACCACCATATTTTACTGTTGGTATGATGTTCCTTTTCTGAAATGCTGTTACTTTTACGCCAGATTTAATGGGACCTCCACCTCAAGTGTGTATGTAATAGATGAATGAGAGCGAGGGAGACACACTTTGACTTACATGTTGTATTAATCCTCCATATTTTCAACGGTCCAGGACTGAATCTGTTTCCTGTCAACAGTGACCTCTGCTGGAGAGACCCTGTTAGTAGCTTCTGGTTCAAAACTGTACAGATCAGGTCATTCAAATCTAAAAATCTTCCTCTCATCCATTCTGTTAAGGTGTGTTAGCCGTAGTCTGCACATCGCGGAGAGCCGTACACGACGTCACTTCTGTTTTTTAGAGGCGTTGAAGCAGTTTTTGATAGTCTTTAAATGGTTATATATATATATATATATATATATTTTTTTTTTAATATGGACTTCTACAAACACAAAATGGATATTAACTATCAAAAATGCTTCATGCAGACCATTAACCAAGCTTTTAATCTGCCAGTTTCTCTTTAATCTAGCAAATATTGAAAGATTTCTGTGCATGTCTTTAATACAGTTCATGCTCACCTGGTTACAAAAACTAATGGACCTGAATGTAAATATTTTCGTGGTGAAATGGTTCTACTCTTTTCTCACAAGTAACTCACAACAGGTCATAGTCAATGGTTCACTCTCTGCCCCCAGTAACACAGGGGTTCCTCAGGGCTGTGTTAACTCTCCAATTCTGTTTACTTTATATTCCAATGAGTGGAGGCGCGCACTCTTGTAATCATGAAATAAAATTCTTTGGCACTACCATCATTCTCACTCTGCTGGACATAAATGAGCCTTTTCTATTGCAGCTGCACACGGCACGGTAGAGCACCACATGCTAAAGACGACCAGGGGTCTCATTTATAAAGCTTGCTTACGCACAAAACAGGGCTTGAAAGTGGCGTAAGTGATTTTCCACGCAAAGTTTCTGATTTATAAAAACAAACCTGACGGGAGAATGTGCGCACATTCTGAACTTTGCGCACGAACATTTTGGAGACGGGGAAACTGGCGGCACCGCTGGTGAGATGATGAACTTAAGCCACGTTCATGCATTTAACCATTAATATCAGACTGTAGACCCTTGTAAACCCTCGTATGGTCCTCAATTAAGCCATACAACCCATAAGCACCCATTCAGGACTTACAGCACAGTGTGTTCGAAGTGTATGTTTATCTTCAAATTATGTAGCAATGACAAGTTTATCTATAAAGCAAATTAATGTACAGGATAATTCAAAATGCTTTACATAAAAAATAAAAAGCATTGCAGCAGGGGTGCAGAAGAGAAAACATCAAAACGTAAAAGAATAAAAGATTATTGTTCCATTAATTGTGACAAGCTGTATAGTAATTACTGTAATTACTGAGTAAACATAAATACTGCAGTGACACTGTTGCATAATGCTTTACAATGGATGCGCTGGCATTGCTTGAAGACTATGCCAATGGCAGGATCAGGATGGAGAGAGTCTTTAGAGACCATGAGGATTTTCTGGCCCACGATGATGACCGGCTAATAATCACATTTACTTTTGCAGCGCTTTTGTCTATGAACTGGACCCAGATACCCCGACCACCGAAACCGTGCCCACCCCGACGCATCAGCAGCTGCTGACCACAGCGCACTCCGTTGTGGAGCCATCAACCTCAGCAAAGACCGGCGGAGGTTTTTACAGGCGAGGGGAGGGCACGTGAGGGGGAATCGCGCTGCACCACACCAAACAGGTGTTCTGTGTTCTGAATACAGTCGCTCTGACACGGCGTTTCCTCCACAGCAACTTCTGGAACAGACCTCCGTCACATCATCACCGCCACAACAACCTGCTGTCACTCAGCAGACTTGCGTTTATCTGTGTTTCCTGTGACGCCCAAATAAAATGATTTTGTGAGGCTCCACTTCACCAACAAGCACCTCTACTTCCGTCTCCGCGAAATTACGTTTAAATTTCTTTTCGATCGCCACAATTCAGTTTTAAATGCCTCAGATCAGCTGGCTCATTTATATGCAGAAACATCCATGAGGTACTTTGCATTGACCATCTATGGTAGAATGTGGGCGTGTAGGAGGCGGGGATATGAGCCAAATTCACCTGCGCAAACTTCCAGGAAGAGTGTGATTTATAAAGGGGAAATTGCTTGAATCTGTGCGTACGCACGGTTTTATAAATCTGAATATTTTTTGGCGTACGCAAACTTTTGGTTTTGGGCGTACGTACACTTTTAGTAAAGATTCTACGCAAAGTTTTATAAATGAGACCCCAGGACTGTTTTTGTTTCCACACAGGAGAAATGGTAGTCTACCTCCTGGAAGTGGGCGGAGTAGACGCGGCTGAGAATGCCATGACGTCACTGCCGTCCCATGTGGTGGGCAGTAAAGTATAAACAATGGAGGCATTGGACGATGTCGAGGTGTTACTACTGTTGTTTTCTCTGTGGCTTGTAGTCACTGAAAACAGAGCCAGATATTTTTAGAAGAGGCGAGGCGAAACACATTTGACAACTTCCTTTGGCCAATCAGTGGAGAGTCATCAGGTACGTCAAGTTTTGTGTAGGTTCAGCACGGCTAGAGCTAGCTCTGAAATGGGTGCGAAAAATCGTAATGGGTTTTCCCAGAGGAAACGCAAAGCGCGCCGTGTGGAAGGGTTACGAAAACTGGCAGTGGAAAAGGCCCAAAAGTCCGACTCTAGTGTGTTCTTCAGGAAATCTTGTGATTATCATTATCTTGTCCTGAATATGCAAAAAACCAAGGAGATGGTCTTTGACCTTTGGGAGGTCACAGCCCACGATCCTGTGACCATCAGCAAAAATGCAATAGAACAAGTGCCTCCATACAAATATGTAGGCTTGATGGTGTCCAATAATCTGGGTTAGAATGTACATGTTGACTACCCGTGCAGCAGACTGGCTCAAAGACTGCATTTTCTTCAAAGGCTGCATCTATTTGGTGTAGGTGCAGAGATCAAGAACATGTTTTACAATGCATTTTTTGCAAGAATGGTGAACCACACAGCCATGCCATATCTCGACTCCCTTACAGTCCAGAGTAAGTCCAAACTAGGAGCTGCGTGCTGGCGATCGGCACTTTCAGATTTCGTCTGATCCAGCCCAGTTTAACGACCTGCTGTTCTGCATCAGGACAGCAGTATAAGCCCATTAAATCCCATTGGCACAGCAGGTATCAAACCGCAGTTCAGAAATCCAGATCTGGTCGCAGATCATAGTGTATATCCTCCACTGTCTTCCCAATACCTGCACTAAACTCTACAGTCCTGTATGAAGTGTGGAGTTGATGGAAGTGGACACTATGGGTTAGTGTGCAGGAAAATGGCAGAATTGTACAGTGATGGTTACTCCATCTTGCACCATAACGTCATTTTATGCCATTGTTTCCAAACTCATTCTTATCTCTGTGCCCGGTGAAGAGAGACTATTTTCAGACTTAAACTGAATAAAGAGAATTTCAGTAAATTAAAAAATTCAGTAAACCAATAACTTTCATTATTCAAATGCTTTGAATTTTAATGTTCAAAGCATAAGTAACAGGGCAAACTTCTGTAATTATTTCACATACTGCATAGTAAAAGATGAAATATTTCAAAACTTAGTTACAAAAGACTTTTTTTTTCGCCAGTCAGGAACTCAATCACCAAACATGGCCTTTTTCTGCCTTTATGGTTCAGAACGTCACACGCAGCAATGAACTGTGGGCAATATTCTTCAGCGAAGTCAGTGTTGATTTTGGGTGCACAGGGGGCAGGGCAGACTTCCACTCTGGAGAAGGGACACACTACACAATTGAACCCTTCAACAGGAATGCACATTCTTGGGGTGCAAGGGTGTAAGTGCAGGTATTGGGACAGGGCCATAGAGTGAAGAGATTCCTTGTGTTCTTCTTGGTATTTCCTGTCTTGTCAAAAAATGTCTCGCACCGTCACGACATTCACACTGATTGGCTGATTTTCGTTTGATGTGCGTGATGAGACGCCCAAAACGTGCCACTGGAAGGCTTGACGTCCCTTGACAGGCCTTCACATAGACTTTAGATGTAAACCTCACACCCCTGCCGCATTCGATCTGAACGCACCATAATGTGTATGCTGCAGCCAGAGCTTTAGTCTCCTTGCTTGATATTTGGTTCATATAAGCCTGTAAGTTTGAATAGTGAAGTCATCAAAGTGTTGATTCATAAACTATTGTAGAGAATTTTTCAGCTCTTGTTTGTGCTAATGTATTGATGTAGGTTAGCATGCAAGCCAGTCGAGCCAATTGTTTCCCATTGGTTTTCAATGTAAACTACTCTTCGTGGTTAACATCATGCTAATGTTCACAAATGGTATGCAATTGTGTGGTTTCCATTTATGTTTTATGGCCTTTGCACAGAACTGTTTATTTAGAAGTCACAGTTGTTTAGATAGTGGGTGAAATGAGGCATTGGTGTGATTGTATGTTTCAGTATTACAGATTAACATGGAATAAAAGCAATAAAGTTACTCCATAGACTGTTAACTGTCCGTCTACCAAGATCACCTAGTCAGCTTCTTGTGAGGACAGAACAATCTGTATGTTCAATTATTCCCAATGAAAGTGAATGTTAGATCTGACTAATAAATAAAAAGAAAAATTAACAGAATAAATTAACAGAAAAACCATTGACACTAATCTCAGGCTATTGGATGGTCTCTTCCTCAGGAGTCCAACTTCACGTGATTCTAACTGCGTCCAGCCACCATAAGGTAACTTTTGTCTGGTCAGAACGAACATTTATCATAATGTTGGTGCCTTACCTCTGTGGGAAAACTGATGTTCGGGATCTCAGTTTACGACCTAATGTAGTCATGGCCCTAAACAGCCTAGTATGGATAACATCGCCATTTAATGAAAGGAAGTGACAACAACAAAAACTCGCTGCAGACTGTTGGGGACTCGGAAGATTGGTGCGTGAAGGAAAAATCATCCACCATCTCTGGTTTTATCTGTGTTCCCTTACTGAATCACAGTTAAACGTCCCTGTATAACATTGACCGCTTGGTGTATACTGTATACATGGCCTAAAACTTCCTTTGTTTTCTCCAGATTCACTATTACTGTACAAGTTGTTTTCAAGTACCCCCGCCTGAGGCTTGCAGCAGTCGGATAGTAGGCATCAGATGGGCATGGCCAGATGGTGAGGTTAGGGACTTTTTTTTTTTTTTTTTTTTTTTTCCCCTTTTGCACCCTGCTGTAATGCTTTTTATGTTTTATGTAAAGCATTTTGAATGGTCCTGTACATGAAATGTGCTGTACAAATAAACTTACCTTGCCTTACAAATAAACTTGCCTTACACAACACTGGCTGTCAGTGCACGCAGTTTTAATAAAGTTAAAACAACAAAAAACAAAATGATTTATCTTTTGAAATTGAAGAGAGAAAACTGCCACAGGAAAAATCTGGACAAGAGTGGAGCTAGACATTGTGTTATACGTCCCTCTTTTCAGCTGCATCATTATGTTGCCAGTAAGGATGTTTGATTGGCTTTTGTAACAGATATTGAAAATGATGATTTTGTTAAACTCTTAATTTCTGATACAGATATCATCCAATACTGATATATGCAGGCATTTGTGAAGTTTTAGTTCTCATATTGACATTTTGAGTGAGAAAGTAGTTTAATCTTTGATATGTGCATGCTCTGTCAATGTTGTTTCATTAAAAAAAGGGAAAACTGATACCAATAATATTTAACACTACATTTTAATGCCACTACAGGCTGATAATAATGGTAGACCAATCATATTGGACATTTCTAGTTGCAAAGTACCCGATCAAAATTTCTGCTGGTGATCTGTAAAAGCTTATGTGGATGTCCTAACATACAAAATTCTCCCAGCCACCTGAGTTTGTTTATTTTTGGGAAATGGTGAGTTGCAGTTATAATGGACCCTGATAAGTTAACCATCAATTTTCAGGACCAAATTTGGAAGCTCTTGATGTTTACTTCTGCAGAGAAATATCTGCCCACTTTTTCTCTGAACTTAACTGGTGTGAACATGGACCAGTTTGCCAAAAAGCACCAAGACTCTTACACTTGTGAAAAGAGCTAGTGCGAGAGCCACGATCTCTGTGTGACATTAATGCAGAACTCCCTGGGCCTATCCCAGTACCCACCCTAAACCCTACACCCCTGTATGAAGTGCGCACTTGTCAGAAGTGCACATTAAGGGTTAGAGTGTGCAGGTTGCAAGTGCGGAAAAAAGGAAGAATTGGGACAGTGATGGTTCCTCCATTTTGCACAACGTCATCTTATGTCATTGCTTCCAAACTCAGCTTCATCTCTGTTCCTGGTGAAGAGACGTCATTTTCAAACATAATGAGTAAAATTCATTTCTTTTAATCATTTAAAATATAAGTTTTGAAATCCAAAAATTAATAAATAAAAAAAAAAAAAGAAAAAAAATTTTATAAAAACAAAATAAAAAAAAAAAAAAAAGAAAAAAAAGGAAACAAGGGGCCTTGAGTTCATAAAAAGCTCCCGAGAAAAAAAAAATATAAAAAACAAAAAAAAAAAACAAAACCAAAATTCTAAAAAAAAAGGGGAAAAGAAAAAAAAAAAAAAAAAAAAAAAAAAAAAAAAAAAAGAAAAAAAATAATAAAGGGGGATATAAAATCCAAAAGATAAAAAAAATAAAATAAAAAAAAAAAAATTGTTAGCATAGAATGTCCATAAATGTCCACAAGTCCATAAAAAACATGTATAAGTTCTTTGAGTTACATTGGGAACCGAGAACTGTATTAATCACGAGTTGTAAGGCACACGGAAGTATGGCTACTCTTAATTTCATTGTAAATCTAGATGCTTTGGTATTGTATACTTATTTAGTTTTTGCTTTTTTTTCCTTTTAAAATGTTTGCTTAGTATTTTAATTTTGTTAACCTGTGTTTTTGTCAATTGTATGTTCAAAATATAAGTTGATCTGGACCCCAGGAAGAATAGTCTTAAATGGTGAAGACTAATTGGGATCTATAATAAACTAAATTAAACTAAACTATACTATGTCAGGTAAACAGGTCTCTCATAGGACTTACCTATGTAAAGTATTTCAATAAAAATTGAATATACTGTAGCTACTTTTATCAGTAAACTGATAACTTTCATTATTCAAATGCTTTGAATTTTAACATTCAAGTATATTTCAAAATAACAGGGAAAACGTCAGTAATTATTTCATCTACAGCATAAAAGATTAAATATTTCAATATTTACATCTGAAATGGCATTTTTTTTCACCACAAGCAGGAGCTCATTACCAAACATGGTCATGTTCCACCTTTATGGTTCAAAACGTCACATGCAGCAATGAATTATGGGCAATATGCTTTGGTGAAGTTTGCATGGATGCGGACTTCACTGAAGTGTGGATTGAGGGCGCAAAAGGGGGCATGATGGACTTCCGTCCTCAAGCCGCCCTGGAGAATTGGGACACACTATGCACTTCAACCCCCAACGGGAGCACGCATTCTAGTGGCACAAAGGTTGAAGTGTAGGTATTGGGACAGGGCCCCTCTCCTTTTTCACTGCAGGTGGTTTGTATCTGCGCTTCCTCAATGTCTTCTTAGTTTTTGGTGTATTTCCATGGCAGTGCTGCAACGCCACTTACAGGCCTGGCATTATTACTACAGTTTTTTAACTGGAACTGTGTGAACACACTTGTCTGGAAAAGCTTCTGTTCATATACAAAAAACTTAAAAGCAAAAACAAAATGATTTCATCTTCGTGTGGATGTGACTTCAGTATCAGCTGAAGCTTCTATTTTGTCCTAACTTAGAAATAATAAATGAGTTGTGTGTTTGCAAGCATGTTTTTTTTTTATTATTTAGTGTCTCATAAAGACCTTATTTTTTATGCATTTTTGTCACCAAAAAGAGTTACTAATGTTTACACTTACACAAAACCTATAAATGAACAACTGAACTCTGAGCCACCACAAACAAATCAAATAAAGGGAAAAATCTAACATTGGCCATGTCCAAATGTCCTCCCTACTCAAACCCCTCATTTACGACACAAGGCTGCACTATATAACACACTATCTAGTGCACTGCACTCATCCTGCTGGGGATTTTGACATAAAGCTGACTATTTTTTTCCTTACCATAGATCACGTAATTACCAGCTGTTACTGCGGTAACACCTATGCACGAAAAGATGTCACTCCAAATCAAATCTATAATTTCATGTAAAAAATATTTAATTTACTTATATTGTATTTTATTCTTTTTTTTTCTTTTTTTTCCGCCACTCGACGTGTTCGCCTACTCGCGCCATTCGGCGCTCCTACCTGCAATGCATTTTGGTCTATATTGACCTGTCTAAGGACCATCAAAGGTTACTAGTTTCCAAGATGCATTGTGAGTAAATTTGAGCGCACAACTTTTTTTCTTTCTGGACATTCGGACACCGCTACAAAATGGCGGAAAGTACGCCTTATGTAGGGAATATAGTGTACATTTGGACACAGCCATTATGTCATGATCCACTCTGTTTGCCATGGCTCCCCAATTGCCCCACATGTGCCTTATAATCATTCTCTGAGATTTCTGCCTCAGCTTTTCTCTTTGGTTGTGCTTTGGATCTCTGCCTTCACATTCATAACATTTACCTGCCTGTTTGACTCTGCTCTCTTGCCTTGTCCTTCACCAAGTTTTGTAAGTTTGGACTCTTGTTTTCAGTCAAAGAGATACAGACCTTTTTATGGCACTCTCTTAAGCTTCTGCATCATGGATTGGATATTGTTTTGCATGCTACCCGTTTACAAGTGTAGATTAAATCTGTCTTACCCATTCATGACAAAAGCTGTGTTTACATGGCACAATTTTGATCCAATCAAACGCCAATCAGAATAAAAATGCGTCATGTAAACCTGTCAGCTGATCCGATCGGCCTCGTTCAGAAAGAATTTTCAATCTGATCGAGGTTTTTTTTTTTTAAACCTTTTGACAATCCGTAAATCTGATCATTTCTGTGGAATTTTGACTCTGTGCGTGTTTGAACCACGTGGGGGATGTGTGACATAGCAGATTCAGGGAAGACGGAGGAAGCAAAACAGAACAGGACTGTGGAGGCAAAGGCAACCCCAGATAGCAAATGGACAGTGCCACAGATCTGCTGCAGCTGCCCTGTTCACTACGGATCCTCCATGTGGAGTCAAAAAGGAGTCCACATGCACAGCAGAACGGATCCGCCAATGATCTGCATTCTGACTGGAATTAGGCGTTAGGCTGCGCATAGGCAGGAAGACCTAAAGCTGTGGCTGCACCTCTGCCCCGGATCCATAGTGGATCTGTTCATGATCATGTGCTTCTGCCCCGGGTCCAGAACAGACACATTATATGGCTGTGTTTTTTTTTTTTTTTATCCCTACTGAAAGAGTTAATGATTATTCAGCATTTTGACGGTATAAAATTAAAAAAAAAAAAAAAAACCCCCTCTTTTTAAAAAAGAGGGCATATAAAAAAAAAAAAAAAAAATAAAAATATTTTCCCAAAAAAAAAAAAAACCAAAAATAAAAATTTACCCAATATCCATATAAACACCAGAAGTAGGAAATTATAAATATAGGGGAAAAAAAGCTGGAGGGGGGAGGGAGGAGGTGGGGTAAAATATTCCCCGCCAGTGAATTACCTTTTGATTACCTTCAAAACAGCGGAGCAATGGCTTAAATAAACCAAAGTGGTCTGGGGAGTTTGCATCACCCACCATCCCTGGTTTTATCTGTGTTCTCTTCTTGAATCACATAACAGCGGAAGCATCTCTCCCACTGGATGCTCTGAGCACTGGTGAAGCAACATGGAGCTGCACGGGTCACCCCGCTGCCTTAGAGCCTCCGTAAAACACCATACCCACAAAAATTAAATAAAATCTCTTAACTTGCCTGCGACTCGCCCATACCTCACTGTAAAAACTCAAATCTTACCAAGTACATCTTTCTAATTTCTAGTCAAAATATCTCATCACACTCAAAATAAGACAAAATTACCTAAAGAGATACATTTCAGTGAGATATAAGTTCTTGTGGGCAACGACGGTGAGACCTGGAGGGGCGTAATTGGGAGGAATGGCCCCCCTGATCTGAACCCGAATGGTGTTTTGTTGTTGGACTTCTGTGCTCGTCATGGATTGTCAATAACAAACACCATGTTCAGGCATAAGAGTGTCCACATTTACCTGGCATCAGGACACCTTAGGCCGCAGTTCCATGATCGACTTCGTAGTCGTGTCATCTGACTTGCAGCCCCTTATCCTGGACACTTGGGTGAAGAGAGGGGCGGAGCTGTCCACTGATCACCACCTGGTGGTGAGTGGGCTCAGATGGTGGGGGAGGTTGCCGGTCAGACCCGGCAGGCCCAAACATGTCGTGAGGGTCTGCTGGGAACGTCTGGCTGAGTCCCCTGTCAGAGAGAGCTTTAACTCCCACCTCAGGGAGAGCTTCAACCATGTTCTGAGGGAGGTGGGGGACATTGAGTCGGAATGGGCTATGTTCCGCACCTCTATTGCTGAGGCTGCTAGCCAGAGCTGTGGCTGTAAGGTTGTCGGTGCCTGTCGTGGCGGTAACCCCCGAACTCGCTGGTGGACACCAGTGGTGAGGGATGCCGTCAAGCTGAAGAAGGAGTCCTACCAGGCCTTCCTGGCCTGTGGGACTGACCTGACATGGGAGGAGTTCGGTGAGGCCATGGAGAATGACTTCTCGATGGCTTCGAGGCATTTCTGGTCCACCATCCGGCTCAGGAGGGGGAAGCAGTGCACCATCAACACTGTGGACAGTGGGGATGGTGGGCTGCTGACCTCGACTCGGGATGTCGTGGGTCAGTGGAGGAAATACTTCGAAGACCTCCTCAATCCCACCAACACGTCTTCTGAAGAGGAAGCAGAGTTTGAGGACTCAGGGGTGGACTCTTCTGTCACTGGGGCTGACATCGCCGAGGTAGTCAAAAAGCTCCTCGGTGGCCGGGCCCCTGGGGTGAATGAGATTCGCCCGGAGTTTCTTAAGGCTCTGGATGCTGTGGGGCTGTTTTGGCTGACGCGCCTCTGCAAAATCGCATGGACATCGGGGGCAGTACCTCTGGACTGGCAGATTGGGGTGGTGGTCCCCCTTTTCAAAAAGGGGGATCGGAGGGTGTGTTCCAACTTCAGGGGGATCACACTTCTCAGCCTCCCTGGTAAAGTCTATTCAGGGGTCCTGGAGAGGAGGGTCCGTTGGATAGTCGAATCTCGGATTAAGGAGGAGCAGTGTGGTTTTCGTCCTGGTCGTGGAACAGTGGACCAGCTCTACACCCTCTTCAGGATCCTGGAGGGGGCATAGGAGTTCACCCAACCAGTCTACATGTGTTTTGTGGACTTGGAGAAGGCGTTCGATCGTGTCCCCCAGGGATTCCTGTTGGGGGTGCTCCGGGAGTATTGGGTGCCGGACCCCCTTGTTCGAGCTGTCCGGTCCCTGTACGACCGGTGCCAGAGCTTGGTCCGCATTTCTGGCTGTAGGTCGAATCCATTCCCCATGAAAGTTTGACTCCGCCAAGGCTGCCCCTTGTCGCCAATCCTGTTCATAACCTTTATGGACAGGATTTCTAGGCGCAGCCTAGGTGTTGAGGGGATCCGGTTTGGTGGCCTCAGGATCGAGTCCCTGCTGTTCGCAGATGACGTGGTTCAGTTGGCGTCATCGGGCCATGATCTCCAGCTCTCGCTGGAGCGATTTGCAGCCGAGTGTAAAGAGGCCGGGATGAGAATCAGCACCTCAAAATCCGAGACCATGGTCCTCGCCCAGAAAAGGGTGGAGTGTCATCTCCGGGTCGGGAGCGAGGTCCTGCCCCAGGTGGAGGAGTTTAAGTATCTCTGGGTCTTGTTCACGAGTGAGGGAAAAATGGAGCAGGAGATGGACAGACGGATCAGTGCGGCATCTGCAGTGATGTGGACTCTGCATCGGTCCGTTGTGGTGAAGAAGTAGCTGAGCCAGAAGGCGAAGCTCTCGATTTACCGGTCCATCTACGTTCCTACCCTCACCTATGGCCATGAGCTGTGGGTCATGACCGAAAGAACGAGATCGCGGGTACAAGCGGCTGAAATGAGTTTCCTCTGCAGGGTGGCCAGGCTCTCCCTTAGAGATAGGGTGAGGAGCTCGGTCATCCGGGCTCAAAGTAGAGCCGCTGCTCCTCCGTATAGAGAGGAGCCAGATGATGTGGCTCGGGCATCTGGTCAGGATGCCTCCTGGACGTCTCCCTGGTGAGGTGTTCCAGGCACGTCCCACCAGGACAAGACCCTGGGGGAGACCCAGGACACGCTGGAGGGACAACGTCTCCCAGCTGGCCTGGGAACGCCTCGGGATCCCCCCGGATGAGCTGGCGGCTGTGGCTGGGGTGAGGGAAGTCTGGGCTTTCCTGCTTAGGCAGCTGCCCCCGCGACCCGATCCCGGATAAGCGGAAGAAGACTGTATAAGTCCTTGTTTTAAGGCAATGCATCTTAATTCAAGAAATCTTATCAAGAAAATTTTGCTTGTACAATTGGAAGATTGTTTTTGCTTATTGCATGCAAAAAGTTCTTCTTCTTCTTTTTTTTGTTTGTTTTACTTATTTTAAGAGTGGCCAAGATTATTTTTTGCTTGTAATAAGTGAAAAAATAGAACAAGCTAAATTTTCTTTATATGATTTCTTGAAATAAGATGCATTGCCTTAAAACAAGAACAAGAAGTGGGTGGGGGGTGCCGCTGAATGAGCAGCACGAGGAAGCAGAAGTGGATGGAGTGGAGGAAGGGAGGGATAGAAAGAGACGTTTCTGTCAAACGTTATGTTGTGAATCAAACTTGTTGTGGCTTATACAGTTAGTGAATAATTATTTTGCCACCAAAACTCTTTTCTCAGTGTTTTTTTGTTGTTTCATTGAAGTAAACAGCTGTTCAGATGATGAAGGTGTCACTAAAATAAAAAAAAAAAATACTGGC
>JALJCO010002573.1:115000-156264 GCA_023101725.1 Atherinomorus stipes
CCTTTTTGCAGATTATACAGCTTGGCATCATTTCCTTTTCTGCCTGAAAATATCTCCACGCTGCCCCTCTTCCTTTTTGCTCCATCGCTGTGCTGCTTGTGTGATTTTTCCTGGCTGGTACCAGCCTACTTACTCATTTCCCTGGCTCAGCTGAGTGAGGTTACGGTAAACATCAAAACACAAAAGCAGAAAGGATGAGCAAAGTGTGACTGCTTTACAGTTGCTGGAGAGTCACTGTGGCAAATAAAACTAAAGATCCAACGCAGGAAAGAGAGTGGTTGTCCATTAAGCCTAATTTATAGTTGTGCTGTAAGGTGCTCTATGGAGAGCCCTCTATGTCAATGGAGAGTCTGTCGGAGAGCCTCTCTGTCGTCTCTGGCTGCACAAAATATTTTTTAAGTGTCCGTCACTCCATCAAGGGATGACGGAGACGGCAAGGGCTGTGATTGGTCTACCACTACGTAAACATTAGCAGCGCTAATTTTAAACCAGCTAGCCTACAAAGACGCAGATATGAGTCGAACCGAGGAACGTTTGGCTGAAGAAGTGAGGAAATACCAAAATCGTGCCATCGTCTTTATTTAGCATCAAAAGTATCTCTGTTATTCAGCTGCAGCAACAACAATAGTCTTTCTCTCTCAGACGCCATTGCTCACTGTAGCCAGAAGCAAAATAACCACCGAGGTTACCGACCATCGGCATCATACGAGTCGGTCAGTCTTGCGTAGCGACCCCTACTTATCGGGTGAGAAATCATGACGGAGAACTATGAAGGCTGGAGGGGTCTCTGTTGTTACGCTGTTGGATAACGCATTACGCAGTCGGAGAAGTATACTGTAGCCTTTAAGTGGAAGATAGTCAAAGTAAAGGGTCACTGGAAGGAAACCCTGACCCCAAAATTTCTCAGCAAGTATTATGGGTGGAGAGAGTAGAAAAAAAAAAAATGAAGAGGAAAAAAAAGAAGAGAAGGAAAAAGAAAGAAAAAAGTGAGAATAGAGAGATGAAAGAAAGGGAAGAATGAAGAAATAAATAAAAAAAGACAACCAAAGGGGGGCCAGGGAAAAAGGCCCACATAGTTAAAGGGACTTCAGGTCCCTTTAACTATTTAATATGTAAATGAGACTGGCGAGTGCTGTGACTGGCACTGCGGGTAACTGCAACCACCAGCCAAGCTGGCACAGGAGCATGTACAAACTGAAGCAATAACGTTGTTTACTGCGCTTACAAAGTCGTTTTCTTTGTAGTGCAACTTTTTAGTGTCTTTCAGCTGATCAGGATTGATTGCAGACGGCAAAAGAATCCACAGCTATCCCTTACAGTGTTTGAATTCACTGCGACCGTCTCCTTCCTGTATCGAAACTGTCGGTGACGCGTATAGCGTCAGTTGACATCACTTCCGCAGGACAGCGCGGGAAATTCGGCCACTGCATCGCAGTGCATTATGCAGCACACAGCCTGTTCAGGGAAATGGAGAAAGACGTGGGTGTGCTCGTTCTTTTTGTTTTAAAATTCTTCACCCCCAGGAGAAAAAAAAAAGAGAAGAATGATTATTCCCCTCCTCCTTCAAAAAAAAATAGGGGGGGGGGGAAAAAAAAAAAACTAAGGGGAAGGGGGGGGGGAAAGAGAATGGGGATTTCCTCATATATACTGTACTTTTTCCTGCATATATATACATATATATATATACACATACACACGCCACCCACACACACCTATATATTTTACATATTTTTATAACACTTGTACTAAGGAGTGTAAATTGTAATAAACTCTAGAGAAGCATTTTCCTTCATAGCACAATCTGTTTTTTTTTTTACTGTTTTACATGTTTTTGTGAGTATTGCAGCGTAGCAGCTTTGCTTTAGGTTTTGCCCATCTGTGAACTGAGCAGGTATTTTCTGAAGTATTTATGCAGAGACAAATATACATAATGATAATGCATGTTGCTTCATCCTCTTTCTGCTTGACTTTACAGTGATTTCCACTTTTTTTCTTTTTCACTGTCAATACATAAATGCACCAATACTTGTGATTGATGTGGTGTAATTTGTCTGGTCTTCTATCCTTGACTGTCTGTCAATAAAAGTGGTTTATGCAGTCAACCTTTTGTATCATCTTCTGCCTCCTTTAATGTCTACCTTTAATACCACTCAAGAGTTTTTCCAGTTGTGACAATGTGTTATCTAATGGAATATTTTGTCTTGGCAAAAGGGTAATACCAGCAATTATGGACCAAATTTTTTGGGCATGCTACAAAATTTTCCCTTGACTGAAGGCAAGCTAGAAATGATTATCCAAAATCAACTAGGAACAAAGGATGGGAATGTGTGTTTCTAAGAATGCTTATTGCAAATAAATTAAATTCAACTGGACACCTGTTTCCCTTCTTTAAAATTGTACATTTGTAGGAAAACGTATTTGTGAAATATGTAGCTGAGTTGAGTAGGTTGCTCCCATGACAAACTTGCAGAGTCCTGTCTGCCAATATTGACTTTTCTTTTGAGCTCTCATCCCAGGTGTTGGCAATCAGGTGCCTGATTGGGACCTGATTAGCAGCACATGTGGCCATGGACTCTGCTACAGTGATCAACTGAATTGTAGGGCGAAAGACTGGAGAGGATGTGAAGAGTACTATGCTGATTGTTGCACTGATAGGATAACAGCTTTTGGTGGAGGCAGTATGGTTGGGTTGGCAAAAACATGGCTTGTCATCACTGAAGGCAAAACTTGTGCAGAGAGATATTGAGATGAGATTATTCAACCTGTGGCAATCCCATATCTCCATAGTCAGGGACAAAACAAACCTCCAGATGACAACACTCACCCCAAACAGAGCAGGGTTTTATTAGAAACTACAGTGATTTGCCAGATGACACTTTATATGAAAGATGGAGGTTTTCCTCTGCTGGACTCCGTTACATCTGTCAGCTGTTGGAGCCATGCATCACAAATGTAACGCATCACAGCGGCACCAACAACAGCACAGATGCTCTGCATCGCACAGGTTTTATTAATGTTAATAGACTCATTCAATTAATTTTGATGTAGCTGAATAGATTATCTTTTGTAGCTGAACTATGCTCACAGTGTTCAAATCCCACACAGTAAAACATCATTCATTCATTCATTCAATGGTAGTTTCATGTACACCGTCGGCGACGCTGATTATATTCTTGTATTTGTTATCATGATCATCTTGCGCTGCTGAGGTTGCATCTGAAATAATATTTTTAAGAGGTCAGAAAACATGAATTTATGGAGTGCACACCCACCCATGCCGTCATGGTGAAGAGGTACAACACGAGCACGGCATGAGCCTGAAAATATCTACTGTATATGGACAGTTTAGGAAGGAAATACGCAGAGGAAGCGCTATAGTGTGATGAAGTAACACTAAATGATCAGAGTCCGATATTGTTCCATGATTGTACAATCACACGGACTTGTGCATTAACAGAGTCGGCAATTTTCTGCCAGCATTCCTTCCTGCTGTTGCTGCGGCGACTGTGTTGCTTCTGGCCTGGATGATGTTCCTGAATTCCTCATACTTCTGAAATATGATCGTCTGCTCCTCCATGGTGAAATATGTCGCTCTCTGTTTCTCCATGTCTGCGATTGGTCAGACGCTTCCAACACCACTTTTATACGAGCGTGCACTGATTAAGATTGAAAAACCCTGGTTTGAGTTACCGAGTTAATAACAAGCTTCGTAGTACCGTTTATCAAGACCGCGGATGTCTGGTTAAGTCAACCCAGGTAACAGAGAAATCCTGGGTATGTTAATCCAGCTTTGTCGTACAGGCCCCTGGTGTGTGTGGTGTTCCGAGAGGACCCAAACACGCACAGTGTTCACAGCTGTGCAAAATCAAAAACGCTGCTCTCATTGGAAAATCACGTGGAGGCTCCCAGAACAACAGCCAATCTAAACGCAAGAGCTAACAGCTGACTAACGGAAAAGGAAGTTAAACAAAGAGCACATACCCTTTAGCTTACAGCCCTGCTCTCCAAGCTATCTAATGTTTGTGGCCATTTTTATTCACCTCCAACTCGCGGTCATACAGCCCACATTCTTATTACTCTCTATGACTTTTTCCACAATGTTTTTTTCTATTTATGCGTGTTTTTTCCACAATGTAAGAGGCTGAAAAGTAAGCTGAGTTTGTTTATGCTTAAGTCTCATCACGAAGTCTCATTTGATATCGTGAGATTTGGGATGTTGACAGTGAAGGAGATGATTATCTGCTGACGAATCAGTTAGTGTGGGGTGTTCTCCGTCGTGTACACCCCAGACTATATGATCAGAAGAGGCAAATCTTGTGTAATTTGTCTTTTGTAATCATCAAGTGTGTGGTCTCTTCATCTATGAAGGTCTCAGGAATCCTGTGTGTACCAAGCTTTAGGTGTGCTGTTACTGCTGGGTTACCAACACAACCACATGCTGACATGTAATGCTGGTTGAAGAATGGAACTTGATCAGCATGAGGGGGGGGTGCCAGGCTGTTGGGGCTGGATGGATCTTCCAAAATATACTAAAGTTTATTTTAAAAAAAAAAAAATTGGAAGTATATATATTCTTTTCTTTCAGACTTTAAGCACCCAGTCTAATAAAAGAAAACAAAAAGGTCAGTAGCAGAATAAGCTGTTTGGCATTGGCAGAGAAGATCGGGCAAGTTAACCTCTGTTGTTCATCTCACAAAATGATTTTACCTACAAATGTGACCCCATTTAAAAGGGAAATAAACATGCTTTCCAACAGAAAAAGATTTATTGCCAAGACACATTGTGATAACAAAAAAATAATCAAACACAAACTTGCCTAGGTTTTGTGCTTTGTTTGCATAAGAGAAAATGGAGTGGTTTCAATTGCAGGAAATTAACAAAAAAGTTCATAAAACAAGTCTGAAAAAAAAAAAAAAAAGCAATTCTAAAATTTACCTGATCTCTTTTCATACAGTACATCACCACTGTTACAACTCAAGAAATGTCATTTTACCTCCTTAGGACTCAGCTTTGGTCCTTACAAGGACATTTAGCACTGCTTTTATTAATCTATTGCCGACGGCATACTTTTTCAATGTATCTTTCACATTAATTATAAAAGCTAAGTTAAGTCCCTCTCTGTGAAAACAGGGGCCAAGCCAGCCTCCATGCTCTGATCCTTCCTGGCTCTTCTTTGTACTTTTAATTTGTTTATTTTATTTTTATTTTACTTTCCTTTTTAAAATCTTCATTTTATTATGATAAAGTTATTTTAACCCAAGTCACAAATCAATTTGTGAAGCCTGCTGAATGTGTAACTCTATTCTCAAAGCAACTTCAACCCTCTGGTCCAAATCTTAACTATCAGATTGCAGATTTCATCCTTTTGATCCCCAATACATTTTTAAAAAATTATTAATAGTTGGTTGGTTGTTATTTTGACTAACCAATCCCAGTATGGGGATATATGAACCACCCATTATCAGTATACTACTGTAGAAGAGCACTCCATGAATGCTAGTCTCTGTGGATCCAGAGGAGGGTGCTGTGACATCATGGTTCACGCAGAATTTCACTAGAATTAACTCCCCAACATGAATTTGACTTTTATATATTCATTTTTAAACAAATTTACTTGATGAGCTTTCACTTAACAATGGCATCAGTATTGCAGATAAAATTCTCCTCAAAAAAAGTATTTTGTCATGTGTTGGTTGATGTGGAAACAAATCTGGTCTAGATACCTTTCACTGATGAATGCACTTTTGATTTTTACATTTGATTACACATGAAGACAAATGCAGCTACTGTAGTGTCATGTTGACTTAAGGCTGATTTACACACCAACTATTATTGTTGCAAATGTTTAGCGAGAGAGGTAAAAATGTTAAAATCTATCATTGTTAAAATATGGCAAAAATACAGGCGAAAATCTTGTATGTATGAATTGTACTTTTTCAAGAAAAATTCATGAGCAGTATGACACCTCCTAGGAATTAAATTTAGATATTAAAAAAAGAAAACTAGTACGGTTATGGATCTCGAGGTAAACCCCAGCCCTACTGAGTTTGATATAATAGTTGATTGACAGCTTTGGTCCCCTTGCCTTCGTTTCTCATCTTGTCTTCTGCACACGTCCAACTTGTCCCTTGCTTCTAAAACCCCAGCCTCTTTGATCAGCCGGCATGTTTGTACTGCACTGCAGAGAACTACTGAAGACTACAGCAAGAGAGAAGGAAGAGAGACAAAGATGGAAAGTGGAGGACTGAGAGAAAATACTCCATCTCTTTGTTTTTCTCTTTGTAGCATCTTGCCTTGTGGGAGTTAAGTTCTTTGAGGGAATTTGAGAGCTTAACATTGGTATGTGTGTTATTGAATATGTGTGCGTGAGCTTGTGTGCGTGCAGGAGAGCCCGTGAGACCGGGACATCTCTCTCTTGTTGACTTCTAAAAGTCCTCCAGTGGCCTGAGACATGATGCTTTACCAGGTCCTCAAATAACCCAAAGCGTGTGAGGACAAAAGCAAGGAGAAGAAAGCGAAAGGGGGAAAGCTAAAGAACTAAGAGCAGCTTGGTGTAAAATTCTGAGATGTGTAAAAAGGAATTCATTAGTTATAAGGAATACAAGAGAGACCTTGTGCAAGAGGAAGAAATGAAGACAAATGAGAACAGAAGTTTAGGGGATGAGACAGAGGTAG
The DNA here is from genome assembly GCA_023101725.1 of Atherinomorus stipes. Taxonomy (NCBI): domain Eukaryota; kingdom Metazoa; phylum Chordata; class Actinopteri; order Atheriniformes; family Atherinidae; genus Atherinomorus; species Atherinomorus stipes. The sequence continues at coordinate 121,676 of JALJCO010002573.1, forward strand.
AGAAATGATAAAAGTAGAGATGTTCAATGGGATAACAAGGAGATGTGGCATTCATCTGTCAAGGTGACAAAGAATATAGCTGTCAGTGTCTCTCACTGAGCACGCTGTTGCTGATTTATTGAGTTTGTGTCCTCTTGAGTTCAAATTGCGGTTAACTGCAGTTTGAAATGGTGAAGTAATGGAGGCTTTTAATATAAAAGTAAAAGCTCACAATAAATTCCTCACGTATCCAGGGCCATAACAAGACTTATTTATGATGGTATAACTTTTTATCCTTATTTTGTTCTATGTTAGATTTTTCTAAACATCTTTAATTTCTTTATAAATTTGATTTTCTTCTGCACCTTGATGTTATGCTTTTACAGTTGTACGTAAAATACCTTAAATTGTCCTGGATGAAATGCACAACACAAAATAAACTTGCCTCGATTTACAGAAACTAAACAAACAGCTTTAAGCAGCAGTAACCTTAGTAATCTTAACAAGTAATTATCTTAAACAATAATGTACCCTAATAAAATAAAACATTTGTGACGAGGAGTCAAAACTTTTGGGATTTGGGCCTACTAACTAAAGGTAACAAGTCAGCAGGGTGAATTACAAAACTGAGTGAAGCTGCCATTCTTCTGTACACAGAGGAAACTACATCTGCCATCAGGTTAACAGAAACAGCGGGATCCGCCCGATCCCATGTTACCGTTACTGTTTTTATTCTGATCGCTAAATATATGTATTTTCAGCTTTTCATTAACTAGCTTAATGCTACATCTGTAACTGCAGTCATCTTGGTCAGGTACCCACGTTTAGCAGAAAAAAAAAAGACCAGATTAAATTTCACGACGCCAAGGAAGCCACAGCATTCAGTGCTTATTCTGCCGATAATGCAAGGGTAGAAGAAGAAATTTGCTGTTTACATAAAGACAAACAAATAGAGGGGTTAGCTATTGATGATCCCTACTTCTCCCTATGGTCGAGGGACCATGAGCAGATTCTGGTCCGGAGACCTTAGTCTCTGAGAGGCAGCATAGAGGCATAAAAGGTCCCTGATGTAAGAAGGAGCCTGACCGTGCAGAGCTCTGAAAGGCTCTGAATAAAAGGCTCTTTACCCTGATCCAAAGAGTTGGTGCCTTCTAAGAGGTTTCTGGGGGGACATGTTATGAAATATTTAACGACATTGAATTGATGCATTAACACACAGTTAATGTTATGTACTGCATATTTAATTACTGTAATTACTGCAGACCAATTTAGTAAAATGCATCTTATACAGATATGTAAAGAGTTTTTAACAGTCACAAAAATAAGCAAATTTAGTAGTTGCTTTTTGGGTGGCTCACTGCCCAGAGGTTGCTGCTGTCCACGGTGATGGAAAAAATAAAATGTATCACCTGCATCTTTGGGGAATTTTTTGTATTAAATGAACAAACGCATATACTAACAAACTGTTGCTATTCTTTTAATGTAGAAACATTGGGAACCTTATGGAAAGTAAAAGATATATAACCTGAAAGAGGACTACTTTTCGAACTCATCCTTGGTGTGTCAGGTGAGTGATTTCAGGGGAGCTCATCAGCTTTCGGGGGAGCTGAGTTGCTGCATTTCCTTGTAATTTAAACTATGGTTTCATCCAGTCAGCAGCAAAAAAATGGAGTAATCACACTAACACTCCCAAACTTTTCACGTTCTTAATGTTTTAGCTAGAACTTAATAACCAGCCATAAACATGTACATTTATCTCCTCAGGCCAAAGAAATCTTCAGTAGACTAAAGAAAGTGGAACAAAACAAAATCTTTGATGTTCTTGTGATCCGACTGATACGTAATAGAGTTCCACCTGTGGGGCAGGGTGCAGATGGACTTCAAACGGAAACGTTGCTTTGAATAAGCATGGAAGACGAGAATATCATGCACAGAATTACAAAATAAGGAGAGCTTATGGATGTGACTAAGGTAGCTGACTGTCATCCACACCATCTTAACTTTTGATAAAGTAGAATCACTGTCTCTGTGAATAAATATTTATATTTTCCGTTCCAGTAATGTAAATAGAAAAAATAGTTCTCTAAACAGGATTGTGAGGCTTTCCCGAAGAAAAATCTGAAATAAAGTACTTAAATACTTAAATAAAGTACTTGCTAAAAGCTGGTGAATATTAGTCTTAAACTTAAACCTAAACCTAATATTAGTGTTAAATGAGCATGTCTCTCATTGAGTTAAATATTGAAACGTCCAGCCTCTTATTGTCATAACCTCTGTTTGAATAATTGCCTTGTCGGAGCTTTTTACCCCACCAGAGCTAACATAGTCTGCTTATATTGATATAATGTGACAAACTATAAGTTAATAGTACAAAAATAGAAAAAAAAAAAAAAGAAACAGCATAAAAACAAAATCATCAAGGTCACGGTTGTCAGCATAATTGTCTATACAAACTGCAACACTAACAAGCAGATCATTAGGACAAGAATCTGTCATTTCTTACGACAGCTTAGTTTTGTTCTGTTTCCATCTCACTGATTATCAACTCAATGGTAAGCATTTTATTTATTCAAAGTCTTCCTTTAATATTACATTTCTTTGATTAACAGCATCTCTTCTCTCTTCTTTGAGATTCAGGGAACAGAGGTAATCGTATATGAATTTTATATGAGAACAATTGTCTCTTCATCTCTTTCTTGCGCTTCATTTTAATAAATTAGGTCCTAAACTAAAGAGATGTGATTACATTTTTGTGCAGAGTGGTGAGTCCAATTCCCACCACCTTTTGTCAATAGAGCAGAGAAAGTACAATTGCACATTTTCAATTTTTTTCTTTTAAAGTGTGAAAAGCAAGCCTTAATTGTCCTGGTTCTGGGATTCCAGAGAGGCTAATTTAAGATCAGGGTACTTTCATGGCTCTTTTACGTACTGTAAGGCAGGTGATAAAATAAGAACACCAACATCCAGATAATGAGGGATGCTAAAAAGGCAAAAAGAAAAGTATAAAGAAACTTTCATCAAAAAATATGATGCAGGATATGCTGCACTGGTATGATGTGACCATGTAGTTGCATGTGTGCATACAGACGATACAGAATAAATGCAGAAAAAAATCCAAACCTCCAAGATCCTCAAAAGCTAGACATCATGCTGCAATCCCAAGAAATTCAGGAAAAATTAGAAACAAAGTAATCGAGATCTATCAGTCTGGAAAAGGTTATAAAGCCATTTCTAAAGCTTTGGGACTCCAGCAAACCACAGTGAGAGCCATTATCCACAAATGGTGAAAACATGGAACAGTGGTGAACCTTCCCAGGAGTGACTGGCCGACCAAAATTACCCCAAGAGCACAGCAACGACTCATCAAAGAGGCCACAAAAGACCCCAGAACAACATCCAAGAACTGCAGGCCTCACTTGCCTCAGTTAAGGTCAGTGTTCATGACTCCACCATAAGAAAGAGACTGGGCAAAAATGGCCTGCATGACAGAGTTCCAAGACCAAAACCACTGCTGAGCAAAAAGAACATAAAGACTCATCTCAGGATGCCAGAAAGCATCTTGATGATCCCCAAGACTTTTGGGAAAATACTCTGTGGACTGACGAGACAAAAGTTGAACTTTTTGGAAGGTGTAGGTCCCATTACATCTGGCATAAAAGTAACAGCATTTCAGAAAAGAAACATCATACCAACAGTAAAATATGGTGGTGGTAGTGTGATGGTCTGGGGCTGTTTTGCTGCTTCAGGACCTGTGAGACTTGCTGTGGTAAATGGAACTATGAATTCTGATGTCTACAAACAAAATTGTGGAGGAGAATGTCCGGCCATCTGTTGGTGACCTCAAGCTTAAGCACACCTGGGTTCTGCAGCAGAACAATGATCCAAAACTCACCAGCAAGTCCACCTCTGAATGGTTTAAGAAAGCAAAATGAAGACTTTGGGGGTGGCCTCGTCTAAGTCCCGACCTGAATCCAATTGAAATGCTGTGGCATTGTCTTAAAGCAGAACTTTCACTGGTGTTGGCGAGTAGCAGGTAAGAATACAAACTTTTATTTACTTTTTGCGGACATGACAAGTGATTATTGAGCCTGAAGCAGTGATGCTTCACCCGGCGCCCAGGCAGCGCAGGTACGTGAATCACTCTGGTCCAGCAAAGAGTTGGTTATGAGAGCCAGGAGCCGTGTTTAGGTGGTGTGAAGCTAAAGAAATGTTTTCTTCCAATAAGCGCTGGTAGTCTGGTTCAAATCAGCGCTGGAAGCAGCTCGGTAGATAGGGGACCTGAGTACCGTACAGCGGTTTCTGTTGTCGCAAGCTCTGCTCGGGTCGGCGCAGGCAAAGTTGTATTTAGCTGCTCGCAGGCCAGAGGCCCCGGCGGGAGGGGGGGAAACATTGAATCGCTCCGTATACACTTTGTTTAGCCCCACGGGGATTCCGAAAGTCATTTATTGAGGTAAAAAAGTTACTGAGGTTCCCCTTTAGAAGGGCGGTTCATGCTGGAAAACCCTCCAATGTGGCTGAATTACAGCAATGCTGCAAAGATGAGTGGGCCAAAATTCCTCCACAGTGCTGTAGAAGACTCATTGCCAGTTATCGCAAACACTTGATTGCTGTTGTTGCTACTAAGGGTGGCCCAACCAGTTAGTAGATTTAGGGGCAATCACTTTGTCACACAGGTCCATGTGGGTTGGGATTTTTTTTCCACCTTAAAAATAAAAATCTCCATTTAAAAACTGCATTTTGTATTTACTTGTGTTATCTTTGTCTCACATTTAAACTTGTTTGATGATCTGAAACATAGTGTGACAAACGTGCAAAAAAAAAAAAAGAAATCAGGAAGGGGGCAAACACTTTTTCACAGAACTGTATATAACACATCCTTGAAAAAATTACAAAGCAGCCACTACTGCTGTTTTATGAAGCATCTTATGTGCTACGCGTTTTCAAACACAAGGCCCCTGCACCAACACACTATTACAAACTGGTAACCGTATAGGGCATAAGGAACAGATGGCTCGGTGGAAGATTCTATCTGTACATGAAAGGGAATAACAGGCTACAGGAAGACAAGGTAAATACAATTACATGTCAAATTAAATGCCAGCATTAGCAAGTGAAAAATGAAATTAACCTACATGTACATCATTAATGCATTCACTGCTCTGGCTTTTCCATTGTCCTCTGGGAAAGAAACACACAACAATATGTAGACATTAAACACAAATTACCATGGAACTTTTATGAAAGGAGAAAGTAAATTAAGATATCAAATTCCATTTTCTCAATTTATGGTGATTCCCTTTGTTCAGGTAACAATGGCTTCAGGGGGGGGGGGGCTGGGCTGGGCTGGGCTGGCCTGAATGATGGAGTTATATATTCTACTACAGTACGGTAGGTGTGTCCCCAGGGTGAAAGGTAGTGTTAATTTCACGTTATATCAGGGATCTCCAACTCTACTTCTCGAGGGTAACTGTTCTGCAGTTTTGAGATGTTTCCCTTCAACACACTTGACTCAAACTAAGGGGTCATAATTTAGGGTTAGGGCTAGCTGTTGGGTCCATTTTATTTGAAACCGGTGTGTTTCAATAGGGAAACATCTGCAACCTGTGAATAGTGGCCTTTGAGGACCACAGTTTGAGATCCTTGAAATACAACTTTGTGTATCAACAATCTTATTTTTCAATACGCCTTTTCCTTTAATTATTGCAGCAAACTGTGTGGTATTAACTTAAAAAGTTTGTGCAAAACCTGAATATTCCAACTTAGGCTACGTTCACATGGCGACAATCAGAAGAGAAGACGCAAAAAAGGTGTTTTGTCCTGATCTTTTCATCCACGTTTACATGAGCGTCGTCATGAAGAAATCTGTGTGCATACAAGGACGCAAGAGTGTGTGGAATTCGATTGGATATGCATGCCAGGCCGTAAGGTGGTGCTGTGATAGAACTCCACCATGTCCACGCGCATGCGTAAAATCTACCTTAGATCAGCAGAGTTGCATCTTCAGGAATTTGGAATGAGTATTCAGATTTGTGCATCATCAACCCAGAATAACGCCATTGCCGTGTGAACAAAAGGCACTTCTGATTAAATATTTTGTCATTTTTATCCGCAATCGTCCTCATGTGGACGGCCCCTTAGTTGAGGCCAGTCAGCACAGTGAATTATATTGTGCTGATTGGACTCACCTGGTTTAGTGGCTGGGCAAGACAAATACATGACATGGAGATGGCTTTTTGACTCCACAATTCCCATCTCTGGTTAAAGGTGCCCTGTGTAACAAGATCAAAAGTCAATAACACATTTTTTTTTACATATTATTAAACACTCCTGGTATCTAATAACTTTATTTTAAATAGCTCTTTTTTTTTTTTAAATGAACTAGTCATGAGTCCACATTTAGGCCACAAGGCAGCTGCCATATTTGTGCCACCTTTTTTGCTACAACAGTGCTTCTAAATGAACAACAACAACAAGAAAAAAAAAAGAAAAAAGAAGAAATAAGACCTCTGAGCTTTAAAACCACCAGCTTTTTTTTTTTTTAAAGGAGCAAGTGCACTGTTTGGACTAAGTAACACCTTAAAAGGATCACAGAACTTGACAGTACACATGAACACAATGTCAAAGTTACCTGTAGTGCAGTGCACACCTAGAGCCACTGGTTCTACTCAAAAAAAGAAAAAAAAATGCCTATAAGAATTCTGGCTACAAATGGTCATCATCTATTCATAACTGTGCTTGGTATTTGAAGATATTTTTATGCCCATGTTTATCACTAGATGTCAGGAATTCTTACACACTGATCAATAGCTTGCAGCAGTATGACCTTTCCCCAGGGTGACACACAACAAAGCTCGAAAAGGACTGATTCCAGTCAGTGCATCCACCTTTAGGAAGCACCCTCCCCCAAACTTGAATATCACATGACAGTGTTTGATATACGCTCGTTTCAAGCTCTCTCGTGTTCATCTATTCTGTACAGCCTTCTGAATATTTCCTGAAAATGAAATTTGAAATCATGAGCAGTTAATGTTGTTTTGTAACAATCTGCAAAATCCTGATAGTCTGGTGCTGAGAATTTGGGCTTATATTTCCCCCTTAGGAAAAAATGATTTAAAGACACACCTCAGTATTTTCCCTAGAATTTTTTTCAGGCCCCGTGGTACTGATAAATTTCAGCTCCTAAAGGTCAATAACTGGTAACTAAAAACACACACAAATACCAAATCATGTCGTGTGACCTGCGAAATATGGCAAAATAACAAAAATGTAGGCCTCTATTACTGAATGATATCATTTAATGAAATCATTAGGCTTAATCTGGATAACCTTTAATCAAAGTTGTATGTGGGGTGACCAGATTCCATCTCACCGAATGTGGAACAAAGACTACATAAATGTGGGACAATAACAAATTATTCATACTTTCTCATTAAAGACAGGGCTGTACAGTGAGTGTTTTACTCGCATATGCGCCTAAAAATAGATATGAGGGATGAAAAATGACAATATATATATATATATAAGTAAATAAATACACATATAAATAAATAAATGCATATAAATGTATAAATAAATGAATAAATATAAAAATAAATAAATACACAAATAAATGTAGAAATGCATAAATCAATCAATCAATCAATCAATCAATAAATATATTTTGGTCATAAAAAATGCCAATTTTATTTGTTTTGCTTGTATTTGTCTATTTATTTATGTATTTAGTAATGCATTTTCCCCTTTTTGTGCATTTATACATTCATGTATGTATTCATTTATTTATTTTGTACATTTATTTCAACATTTATTTGCACATTTATTTATTTATACTTTTATTTATTTCTTCCTACATTTATTTCTGTATTTCTACATTTCCACATTTATTTATTTCTGCATTTCTGTCTCCATATGCTAATGAGGTTGGTGGTTCTAACATTTGTCTTCAGCACGATTGGTTAGAATGGTGCATATAATCCTATCTACTGCTACTGCCTTGACCTAAGGCCTAGACTTGAGTACGTGAGTTGTTATGGTACATCATTCGCCCGATGGAAAGTTCTTTGACAGCCATCGCCAACGAGCCTCCTTTCCTCTGACTCCTAGTGGATGGCAAGGTGGCGGGCAACTTCCTCCAGACTGTCGAATACAGCCGAGTCAACCTCCACATCCATCTCAGCTTGGAGCTGAAATAAATCCTCTATGAGACATGCCAAATGAAACTGGGGGTAGTCATTGGGTTCGTTTCTGTCGACATAATACGCTAATGACCTTAAATCGTTGGCGATGGCTGTCAAAGAACTTTCCATCGGGCAAATGATGCGCCATAGCAACTCATGTACTCAAGTCTAGGCCTTACAGTAGGTCAAGGCAGCAGCAGTAGATAGGATCATATGCACCACTCTAACCAATCGTGCCGAAGACAAATGTTAGAACCACCAACCTCATTAGCATATGTAGACTGAAATGCAGAAATAAATAAACGTGGAAATGTAGAAATACAGAAATAAATGTAGGAAGAAATAAATAAAAGTATAAATAAATAAATGTGTAAATAAATAAATGTAGAAATAAATAAATGTAAAAAATAAATAAATGAATAAATACATAAATGTATAAATGCACAAAAAGGAGAAATGCTTGAATAAATACATAAATAGACAAATACAAGTAAAAAAAAAAATAAAATTGGCATTTTTATGACCAAAATATATTTATTTATTTATTTATTGATTGATTGATTGATTTATGGATTTCTACATTTATTGGTGTATTTATTTATTTTTATATTTATTAATTAATTTATTTATACATTTATATGTGCATTTATTTATTTATATGTCTATTTATTCATTTATTCAATTATTTTTTATTTTGTCATTTTTCGTCCCTCATACTTGGTAAGGTACAAAAAGGGACCAGGACCGAAGGGTACAGAGATGTCTTTCCAAAAGGAACACCCCCAGCAACAAGCTTTGTACCCTTTTAAGTACAAATTGGTACCTCCATTTTTGAGTGTGAACTTGCAGACTTATCAGAATGCTGTTTCAGTAAATCCTTTTTTTTATGGTGGACAGTTTGACTTTCTACAGTGGGCTGAGGATTGTTTTAATTCAGGGAAGTCTGACCTTTAAACAACATAATTAACAAAGTCAAACTCTTCAAAGCTCCTCAACTTTGTGAATTGACTTAGATATTGTGTAGAATCAGGGGCATTCTTATTCTTGAATTTTTTTATGTTATTTCCTTGGCTTTGTGAAAATATGTTGCATCTCAGTTATTGTTACTGTTCTAGAGATTTTTTAAAAATCATTGTAGCCTTCTTTTTGGCTCTTCTTGTTTTCTTATCTTATCAAGAAAGTGTATGAGGATCTCTGGCTTATGATCTGATAAGAGCTCCTCCTGCATGTCAGTATTCTTGTTTTTCTATAACAGCACTAATAACAAGGTCCAGGGTTGATGGCAATTGAGGAGGGACATGCTGCAACTCTCTTAGGAACGGTGCTCGGCAAGTGTGTTCCACTTAGTGTTCTGCCAGAGCAACTCTGACAGCATGTTAATGCTAGTCAGGCAATGGGTGCCAATACTCTACCCCAAATTAAGGTTTTCCACTAGAGCAGATGCCATATGTTCTTTTCTGCCACAGCCACATGTCTCCTTCTTTTTCAGCTTCCCCTTAAAAGGACCAAGTGTAAATGAGGGGAAAATCAACACATTTCTCCTCATCTTTCTGCCGCTGATACATTTCTGTGTTCAAAAGCCAGCACTGCCAAGAAAAGACCAGTCTTAATAGAAATGAATAAACAAGAGATGCCACTGTTCTTTACTCTCCTCTCAGAATAAAAAAAAAACAACTTATTTTCACTTTTCAGCTTCCCAGCTTTTCCAAGGGGGGTATTTCCATACGGTAGATGATCTCTGGCAACATCACAATCCTTACTTCTACAGAAGGGAAGAAACATTCTTTTGGAGTGTTTGTATACTTGATAAACTGTAACCGTGCGTGTCGAATAAGAAAAGGGTGTGAGATGGAGAGTAGGAAATCAAGCACAAAAGAAGTGAAATATAGCCTGGCACAGAGTAACAAGTTGAAATTGTTATGCCTTTCTTGCTTTTTCTTTTTGTTTGTTTGTTTTTGTCAGGTTTTTTTTTTTTTTTTGTTAACTCAAAATTCTTTTATTTGTTAAATTGTGTGAGCTTCAGTTTCTCTTAAAAAGAGATTATATGCCATAATAACGGCACAAGTGTACACATTTTAAAGGGCCTTGAGGCAAGATTAACTCACTGGCTGCCATTCACATGTTTCCATGTTAATTAAGGGTTTTAATCGGGGGAGCTGTTTTAATCTCTGGCGGAGCTTGTCAGAGAGAACCAAGGGCTCATGATCATTTTTTTGGTAGTTTTCATCTAATCCAGCAGATGGCGGTGTCAGACAAGCAAAAAAAAACCTACCAGGAAGTGATGCGCTTCAATGATCTTCCTGTGTTACCTTGCTCACGGCAAGATTGCCTTGAGGCAAGATTAACTCACTGGCTGCCATTCACGTGTTTCCATGTTAATTAAGGGTTTTAATCGGGGGAGCTGTTTTAATCTCTGGCGGAGCTTGTCAGAGAGTACCAAGGGCTCATGATCATTTTTTCGGTAGTTTTCATCTAATCCAGCAGATGGCGGTGTCAGAAAAGCAAAAAAAAACCTACCAGGAAGTGATGCGATTCTATGATCTTCCTGTGTTACCTTGCTCACGGCTGTAAGCCCAAGAAGTATGCTGGATTCTGCTGCGGGGGGGAGAGAACATGGCGACCGGTCGTAATCGAAGCAGTTTAGGAGGTGGATGAAGGAGGAAAGTTTGTGGAAAAAGTGCTCGGTGACAGACAGACACGATCGATCGAAGACACATCCATAGATGTAAATACAGCAGCGAAGTGCGGCATCTGAAAGTGAAAGTAAGTCAACGGCACGCAGTTGTTTCCCGTGGGGGGGGGGCTGCGGTGGAAGGAGAAGGGGAAAGGGGGGCAGGAGTAGGGAGACGTTTCTGCTCTATGTTTCTGCCAAATATGATGTTGTGAAACAAACTTCTTGTGGCTTATTTAGCTAGTAAATAATTATTTTGCCTCCAAAACTGTTTTCTCAGTGTTGTATTTGTTGTTTTATAGAAGTAAACAGCTGTTCAGATGATGAAGGTGTTACTAAAGTAAAAAAATATTGGCATCAAAGACACTTTTCCAGAAGCGGACTGCAGCATTTAAAGCTAGTTTTCTTAGCTTTTTGGTCAGAAACAGGCATTTTCGCTGCAACAAAGCCATGTTCTACTGCAGATTACTAAAGAATGGAAAAAGCTAGAAACAAATGTTTTTTTTCTGATAAAAGAAGAGAGTCTAAGCTTTCCTTTGGTACATTCAGTGTTTGTATTGGCATTGTACACAATATTCTGTGCATCTTCCAAAATCAGTGAAAATGCTTAAAAATCCTGGCAAGATGGAGCGCTCTGCTCGGAGAGGTCTGGCAGTCAATGAGATAAGAAATGAGACTCGCGACTGCCGCTGTGGGTAACTGCAGCCACGAGCCAAGCCGTCACGGGAGCGTGCACAAACTGAAGCTGTAACGTTGTTTACTACGCTGATAAAGTCTTTTCCTTCGTACTGACACTGTTTAGCATCTTTCAGTTGATCTGGATCGTTTGCTGACGGCAGAAGAATCCTTAACTATCCCTTACAGTGTTTGAATTCCCCGCGACCGTCTCCTTCCTGTATCAAAACTGTTGGGGATGCAGATGTAGTGTCATTTGATGTCACATCTGCAGGACGGTGCAGGAAATTCGGCCACTGAATCGCAGCATATTATACAGTACACAACCTGTTCGAGGCAACAGAGAGAGACGGGGCTGGGCTCGTTCTGTTTGTCTTTTAGCGTTTTATCACGCATTAGCATTAAAAAACTGGACATGTTTATTCTTTCACAATTCCTGCCTCTAGTCCCTTTAAGTCACACATTGCCACATTTACATAAATGGCTATTGTGGCTCTTTAAATAAAATCACTGGAATACTCACTCAGATATGAAAGAATTTGGGAACACAGAACGCTTTGTTCGTTGTACCTGCTGAACTGTTGTCACTTGCGGCTTCCTAGCTTTTCTCAGGTGTTTTGCATCAGCATCTATTGTCAGACTCCACATCTGCATGTGTGACATCAGTACAAACTCCCCAGCTGCTTTTCCAACCAAAGTTTAAAAATTGTGCAAAGCATCTTCCATAACGCATTCAGAAATCAGTTGGCTTCAGTCTCTAGCCTCTTTTTCACCATTTCCGAGCTTTCTTTGTTCTCACTTCATCTAATCATTTTTCTGTTTCTCTGTCACTGTTAGGCACCGATGTAGGTTTTGTTGCCATCATCTTTGTCAAACTGGGTTGGGATCGTTATTTATAGGAAAAATGTCTTTGTGTTCTCTGCTTTTCCTCGCTCCTTCTTACTGGCACTCCTATTCATCCAACATTATCCCTGTTTGAACCAAACTGACTTGTTTTTGGATTTCATTTTGTATGTCAAGATATTTCTTGGCACTGTATAATAAAGGGAGGGATGGGTTTGTTTACCCAATTTACCAACTTATCCATCAGACTCAGATTGGATTAGTCTTTATTTTTGGGATGGATTTTCTTCTCCCATCAATCTCAGTTTTGCTACCTTCTTGTCATGTCTGTCACTCTTTGTTGGATTCCCTCTGTCTGTTGCATTGTTGAGTGCTCATGTTTTTAACAGAAAGTAAGGAAAGAATTTAGCTAAAAGAGACAGTAAATGCTACTTTTGCATCAAATCTATTCACACTTCTCTTTAGTATCTGTGTGATGGTATGGGGTTGTTTGTCATTTAGAGAAAGAGGGATGTGTTTGGTCTTTTCCCATACACATTATTTCAAGCACACATGGGACCTCACAGTTTAGGGACACTACATCACTCACACCAGTGGAAACATTACAGGACATAATGTGAAATACAGCGCCACCAGTGACAACACATGTAAATGAGATTTATTTCCATAATAAGATCATTACCCTGCTGCATGCTGGAAAGCTTTACTACAAGCTTGCTCCTGAGGCTAAAAGGACTTTTTAAACCACAACAGTACTGTAACTCAACCTTATTGAGCATCCTTTTTTTTCTACTTTTTTTTTTTTTTTGGTACATTTGCTTTATTTGCTGTAATAAATATTCCTTAAAGAATTCTCATTGTCACTACTTTACCTTTTAAAGGGGTGTGCATGTGCAAAAATGGGAAAACTGATGAGATCTTTTATTCTTTAGTATGTGTGTTTGAAATATGACACTTAATGGTCATACTTAGCTCCTATACAAATTATGAAATACATACTCCTGAATCTTTCATAAAACCCCAGCTGTATCTACTGGATTAAGTCTTTGTGTCATGAACTGGTCTCCAGTTTTAAATACATTCTGAAAGATTTTTTAGAATATGTTTAGTGTATTGTTTTAGCTCTGCAAAAAATATAATTAAAGTGAAATAAATGGTCAACATGCAAAGGTTTGGACATTAGTATTTGAGGTATGATAACATCTTTAATTTTTTTTTATGTATTTTTTTATTCATGACAAATTTCTTAAGACTATATCTTGTTCACAGTCATGACCAGAGAAGGCAAGTGATAAATATTTTGAAGCCCCTACAATGACTTTCTAGACCCTGTCCCGGCATCCAGTGACCGTGGGCTCTTTTGTACCAGTGGCCCAGCGACTCTGGAGATTAAATGATTCATTCAATGCAGTGAAGTGGAAAATATGGAAAATATTGTGTTCACATTAAAGCCACTAGATGGCACTGTGCCCTTTTGGGTGCCTTCAAGATTGAGAGCCTCTGTTGGGGAAATGATGCAAACATCTGCTGTTTTCAAAAGTTGTAAATACACTTTGAATTCTATTTCTGCGCAAAATAAGCCAAAGACGTGTACATTAATAAATCTCAAAGAACTATGAAATGTAATGTTGTCCAGCTGTAATGATTTAGTTGGTTAAATAATTACAGGTTCATATATGCAAGTGGTTCTACATGAGACTGTCAATAATTCCTGGAAATATTGAAAATCTATGTTGTAAAGATTTGCATTTATGTAAAGAGTTTAAACACAAAACAAGGGTACAGATTAAAACCTGATCATCAGTATTTCGCATGCGAGATGTGATTATGAGAAAGAACATCAAAATACCTCTGTTACTTGAAGCATCATCACTACAAATCTACCATTCGATTGTGACTGTAAATAAACATAATATTTTTGTGTCTGATGCCTTTCTGATTTTGTCTACAAAAACAAAACAGCACAAGGGTATAAGAATATATCAGTCTTATATGTTAAGAGTTTTTTCAGTGTGTAATTCAGCCAGGTCTCATGTCATGCACATATTTGCCTGTCTTGTTCTTAACCAACTCAAAATAATGGATTCCAACTTATGCAGAGTGACTTGAGTGCAGTCCTCGAAGATGCTAACAGTGCTTCACCCTTAATGATTATGTCAAGCGTGGATCAAACACTTCTGTCTTTTCTGTGGTACAGCAAAGCTAAAACTCCAACAATGAAACTAACACAGTAAAAAGCAGCTTTACACCACAGATTATCCTATTTTAGGGGCGGCTCTCAAGTAGCAGCAAAAAACAAACACAAGATATGAACAGTGCACGATACCACTAAAATATAGCTTTGCAGTTTTAACCAGTTTGATCGACTTTTATAAAGATCCAATGGTATGACTGCTGGAACAGGTAATTTAAATCCCTCAGATGAATGAGAAAGACCTTCAGAAAGGGCGAGAAGAGTCTTGAGTACTTGTGCAGTGTTTTCCTGTGCAAATGAACTTCATTGAAAAGTCATATGAAAAAGCCTTTCATCCATCTTCACAATTCTGTTAGTTTGAATAGCTTAACAAGTCTTTGGAAATAAGTTGTCAGGTCTGGTGAAATTAGGACAAAAAAGGAAATTTTTTTACTTCTAAAGTGCCAAGTTGTTCATGAACTTTGAATAAATACCAACAAATTGTCAAAGTAAATAACCCAACATTTGTGAAAAAGGTCAAAATGAAGAGGGATAATAATGGTGCTTAAAGACCCTAAACTCTACAATAAACACATTTAAAAAATTGCATGCTGAACGTGTCACAGCTGTCAAGGTTCCCTGACACTAAATTGTCCAAAACTGTTCTCATCAAATGAGTATAGCCTGCAAGAGGAGCCCTCACAGATCAACATATTTTTGCAAGAAATATGAATAAAGTGTATTGCGCTAAAAGATTTTTAACTGGCTAAGAAAAATATTTACAAGCTGCCACCTTTACCACAAGGAATACAAACTAGTGAATCTGCATTTTTTGTTTTTCCTTCTGTTTGTACAGTAAACGGTCAAATTTGCTATTCTTAAAAAATGCACACTGACATACTGAAGTAATGTGTCATATGCTTTTTTTTTTTTTGCTTTTTGGAAGTCAGGACAAATTTTTACTCACTTTGCGATTTACGCTGACGGAAATTTTCAATAATGGGTGTAAAAACTTTTGCACGCCACTGTAATACATTTTCATATCACTGAATTTTGCAGTGCAGATAAAAACTAAGAGGCAGCTTATCAATTTGAATATTTCTTTGATCCATACAATGAAAGGAAACAGCTTTAATAATTTATCAAGGTATTTAGATTGCTTAAGTCACCCTTTTTCCCCTTTTTGGAAATTCCTCTGACTCAGAAAATCCAGCATGGAAAGCTTTCTGCATCACATTCTAATGGTTGTCTCTCACTTGCAATTCAGCGTCTTGCTCTTCAGCTGTATCATGACATTAACTTTTCCTCCTACATGATCCAGTGGGTATTATCATGTATATATTTATGACTGTTTATTTTTGTTGTTTCCCTCTCTGCCAGGGCAAGCCCAGACTGTAAACCTTATCAAACATTCTGTCTGATCAAAACCTATGAATTATGAATAGAGGAACAAACAAATGCATGCATGTAACTGTGTGTGTGTGTGTGTTTGTAAGCCAGGAAGAGAAGAGGAGACAGTGAGAAAGATGGCGGGTCTGAGTCTGATCAGGATTAATGAGTTATGATAATGAGAACAAACAATTGTTTGATAGTAGATGAGGAAGCCCTGTAGTTATTCTCTGCTGAACGCTTGAGAGACAAAGACACAGAAGGCAAGTGTTTTGTGCTCTTTCATCGCTCTGAGCAAATTGTATGATCCTACAGTGTTGTTTGTGTGTATATTTGTTTCTGTCTTAGAATAATCTACAAGTGTAGCGTGTATTTTCATTAGTCTCTTCATTTTTTGCATTTGTACAATATTTGTTATGTCGTCTTATATGATTGTTTGACCAAATTATTTATTATTTGCAATTAAAGACAGACAATGAATAAAGGCCTCATTTATCAACTGTGTGCAGATTGTGCTTACACCACGTACACTTTAATTGCTATTATCTGTGGTTTTCTTTGCACAAGTCGAGAGCCAAATAAATGTTTCAGCTAAGTGGAGTTTCATTTGTCATGATGCAATGTGTATGTATATAATTGGGTGTGAAATTAATGTATTGCTTTCTGACAGAAAGTGATGTATTGAAAGAGGGGAAGCAGACAACATTTCTGCTGCTTTATTTATTTGTAAAAGCAAATTTTCCTTCCATTGCTTGGGGCTTTTCCTGAGCTCTTCTGATGTAGCTCTAATCTGAATGCAAGAGTGAAAAAACAGACCAAACTGAAACCTAATACTTTATGCTACAAATAAATAACTCAACTGATTTTCAGCTTTCCATTGTAATGCATTACCTCAGACATACCTTGTACATGTGTAGAACAATCATTTTCTTGAAGTTAAAGCCTGCTAAGTTTTGGAAATCAAATTACATTTCTGTTGTGGCTGTTTGATTAAAAAAAAAAAAAGGTTGCCCTACTTATTGTAACATAGAGCATAAAGATGTTTGTTTTTCTCATTTCTTCTTGTGTCATATTTTGTCATTTTATATTGATTTCTCAGTGATAATGCACAATGATGTACCCAGAAAAAAATGGGCCTAAGATAATAATGTTTAAGCCCAACTAAAGGTTCACAAAATAAACTTCATGTGATATGTGCAATAGAATATTGAGAGTTTCTGTTTTAAGACAGCTGGGAGGCTAAGTTTCTGGCTACATCTTTACACATTTTTTTTAGTCATGCAAACACTCAACTGAAACTGTTCTGGAGTGAAATGACCTTCAAGAAGTTCTGCTCGTAAGTTGACAATTTTCTGACAAGTTTACATCTTCCACTGCAATTTCCCAGTCTGAGATCAATAAAGTACATCTGATTCTGATTCCTCTGCAAAAAGGACTCGGTGTTGTGCACATTGTGTATCTGAATGCCCTTTTTGAAAACCATGCCCATCATCTGTCTGCCAAGCCTTGCTTCCTCCCACACATCTGGATGGCCCAACGGTCCTCCCATCAGGGGTATCACAGTGCTTAAAACATACACACCAGTTCAAAACTCTCCTCAATGGCCGATGTGTGCAACATCAAGAGCTGTGCTGTTCACTTAAAGAAAAATAGCCTTCTGTTCAGGTTTGATAGTGATCTCACATCCCCTCCTCATGTCACTTTCAACATCTCTCTTTGTACAGCATCCAGTGACTTACATTTTGGAGGCCAAAATGTAAGTTTCTTCTGGAATTTCACAGGGAAAAGGAAGTGGTTTAAGGTTACTTCTCTATCTCCAGAAAGATTTTCACAAGTATTTTTTTTTATAGAAATAGCACTAGATGTCTGATAGGATCGGCAAAGTAAAGGATTGCAAGGTCTGGATGCAATAAGTAAAGGCATGAAGCAACAACAGGAATTTATGCTGAAAGCCAAAAGTTAAGGTGTTTTTCTCCTTGACAGAAGATGTGAAGATGTATTTGGTTAAAGGTAATAATCTTGTGTCTGTTAAGATTGGGCTAAATACTTTAGCTAAAACAAAAAGTTATTTAGCCAAGTGCATCACACAGTATGTTGTACTTCCTATCAGACTTTCAGCTCAGTTTTGAAAGGACATAGACAAACTGTGCTGCTAGGACCACGATGACTATGTCCATAAATGAAGTCCTGCGGGAAGAGGATTGGCAAAATATAAGGAACTTGTGGGAGGGTGAACAAAAGAAACCAAGAGAAAACAAGTCCTGACTGAACAAAATGTCAGAAACTTGGAGAAAGCTTTAAAGAACAAAGAACATAAACAAGACTAATTTCACATCAAACATAAGTAGAAGGAGGAGATGATTCAAGTTGAATTAAAGGAAATCCCTTTCCTTTGGGAAACTCTTGTTTCTTAGAAGAGGTGACAGTTTTTCTTTGATAGAATGTGAATGAAGACAGTGGCAAGCAACAGATCAAAGGATTGCTATAACTTAGTGGAAATCAAAAGTCAAAAGGCCTTGGTTAAAGGTAAAGTCTGGAGTTCCTCCCCATTTTCAAACTGAGCGCCCCTCACCCTCGGGCTAATGGCTGCATCGCTCTTCAGCTTCAAGCCCCTCCTTCAGAGCTCGGAAGCGGGTGAAAGCCAAACCAATATTAACCCTGGTTTGCCAGTGTACATTATCTTCAAGCTATTACTGCAGAGTACTTCCTTTTCTTCACTGTGTCCTCCATTTTTTTCTCCCAAGAGTTTGAGTGACTGGCGTCTGCTCCAATCATGAGCTTATCCCCAAACTGCATCATGCCCTTAGCTCTGTCATTTGCTGGTGATATATACAGATATCTTCACCTAGAAATGTCCTGAATACGCCAAAACAAAGGGAAAAAGTGAATTTCAGACAGGGGGAGAGGGAGTTGCAAACAAAGTCACCACCACACCAGAGTACAGGCCCAAAGGCGCAGATTGAGACGGATTTCACTTGCACAAGTCTAGTGTTTATTTTCAGGGGGGAAACTCTGAACTCTACCTTTAAAATCAAGGTTTAAAAAAAAAGTTCTCATGAAATCACATCTCCCTAATGAAGGAATTGAAACAACAGACTCTGACAACTTGGTAACAGTCAATAGCTGTTTTTCACACACGCCTACTTGACAACTACTCATGACAGAACACTGTCCATAGTTGCTCTTTTAAACATTATTAAAACTTAAAGGGACATTGTGTAATCGGGAGCAGCTCCCTCGTACTTTTCATGCTGCATTCGCGTGAAACCGGGCAGACCGACGACATCCGCTGCATGTAAAGTTATCACCGGCCTCTATGTGAAGACGTGGTACGTCAGTTACAGTGATATCAGTCCACATCTGTTTGGTTGTCATGGCGATGTCGTATTGTTTTCCCTGACCCATGTTTTACCGTCTTTCGCTCGGCTTTATTGATTAAAATTACATCTGGTTTGTTACCAACGGCCGTCTGCCCGACTGCACGTGAACCCAGCGTCAGCGAAGACGCTAGTCTCTCAAATTGTATAATTTCGTACAATTCCTACCGCAATTTTTTTTTCTGTGGTTGATACCCACAGCTTTATCTAACTACTAAATAGGGAGAAAATCTTCATAATATTAAACTTACCACAATATTTTCCCTCTGCAGCGCGGTTACTTTTCAAAGGGATTACTTCGAACTGAGCTGAAAACTCCGGTGTGTCCGGTGAGTTTCTGTGTTTTCCTACCGTCACGCTTCTCCCGAACGCAAAAACATGGCGATACGACATGGCAGCCTCCACTGAGCCGACCCGCTCGATGTATAAATGAATGATACGAACTGCAAATTTAGAACTTAGAGGAGCACTTCAGTTTGTTGATGGGAGTGATTACTGATTAATGAAAAAACACTTTTGAACCAAATAATCAGTTTTTGTGAATAAAACACAGGAGAACTTACACAATATCCCTTTAAACTTGTGTTCTTCCTGGAATACTGAAAAGTTGTGCCAAGATTTAGTGTACAGAAGGTACAACTTTGTGTAAGAATTTTTTTTACATAGAAATTGCAGCATATACTTTGGAGCACACAAGCCACTGATTAATCCATTTGAATGATTTAGTACTGATATCCACAGCACATAAGTGGTAACTGAACAGCACCGATGCTGGCAGTGAAGAGTCCAGACAATGTCCAGGAAACCCGATTTGAATATTTGCAGCCACACAAGCTTAATCTAAAATTTCAGTGTGAGTAAATGTGCTAAAACAACTGAGGACAATTACTTTAGCTTATTCATCTCTCTGAGGAGGGAGTAAACATATACAGTACAAAAAACCCAGGACAAAAGGAAAACTTGGATGAAACCATATTACCAGAAGGAGGAAACTAGACCATAGGAGGTTGGTGTAGAGAGTCAAAAATCCTTCTTATACTGTAGGCAGCTGTATGTAAGATGAGCACACTGGTAGGAAGTACATGACTTGCAAAAAGAAAGAAGAAAAAAAGCCAGCAATACTGAAATAAGAGGTGAATCTGTATCAAAACTGCACATAAACAAGGCTTATTCAGCGCCTCTTTAAAGGCACGGTAGGGAATCCTGGAAAAACGGTTCCAGCAAGCTACATTTTAAAAAATACACACATCGGAAACCACGCTTCCAGAGCACAAGGACGTGTGCACCGGTGGTTGTCGGTGAAGATAACCAAGAACAGCCTTAGTGGCTAGCTTGTTAGCTTTCCAATAAACAGTAGCAGAAACTCATTTCTAAAAGTGATAATAATTCCCTCACTTCCAAATTATTCTGCGGTGTAAAACATCCTCACTACAAACACCAACACCTCCATGACTTGATCCATATTTGTTTTTTTTTTGTTTTTTTTTTCTTTTTAAGAGCAAACAGCGGCATAGATAAGAGCAGTGAGCAGCCGTGTTTGTCTGCACTGTGAGACGCTTATGGTGAGTTGTGGTGGGAGGGCAACAAACATTAAATTAATTGGCTGCAGTAGGGGTGTGAAGAAGACTTTAAGCAATATAGTAAAAAATACTCCTGGAAAACATCATCCACCCTGCCTTTAATATTTTGAATTTACTTTTTATCGTTTCCAAGTTTTTGCTGGGTGATTAGGTTTGTTCATCCTAGACCTGTGACATGGACAAAACTTTTTGTAACTCAAAGGGGTCAGTTGTTTGCAAGGGCTGCATTTGTTTTAATAACCATTTTCTATTTAATTTCATACCATTTTCTTTACAGTAGCTGTTTTTGGGTAATAGTAAATAGTTCTAAGTCTTTCAGCAGTTTAACATAAAGCTAAACCTTGTAGTTACAGTCTCAGCAGACAGTCACCCTGCCAACAGACAGCAGCCATAACAGCACAGCATTTCCTAAATGGGGCCAGGCTGTATTGCATATTGATCTATAATGCATGTCGCTGGCAGGACCGGAGCAGAACTGGATTCCGCAGAAAGAGAAATGACGATAGAATTGGCAAGCCTGTGCCTCTTGATCTTTCTGTTTTGCATACAGACTACAACCTCTGTCACTCATTAAGAACATACCTGCACATGCTGGAGGAAGTTAAAGGGGAACACTTAGATAGCACTGCATAATGGAACAGAGATTGCTTGAATTGATTCCTTAAAAGATTGATAGATGGTAAAAGTCTGGCTGCTGTGGTGGGACCGCAAAGGAAGAGAAACTGCAGATATAGTTTTACTGGCACATACAGCCCACATGCACAATTATCTGATATCCAGCAAGAATCACGCAAAATCAGTCGTGCAGTTTTCTCTCTCCACTGAACTAGTTTTTCAGTGTTTGCCTTTGAAATGCATTTTTGCATTATAAATATCTTAGTTCCTTGAATGTTTATATCAGTGTATTTGAGTCAAAGCTAGTTTTCTGCTTTGCATTGTGAAGAAACATATTCTCACCACTACGAATGAAATGAAATGAGGAAAGAAGACAGTTTTTGATTTGTGTCAGGAAAAAGGGTTCAAAGTGATCTTTCTGTGGTAACCCGTGATTTAAGAAAAAAAAAAGATAGTGAAAATTATGGATTAAATATGATGAAGCGCTGGAATGCTGTTGTTTTGCATGAATTAAGTTTTTTGAGGTGGGCTAGAGATTATCCTCTGGTACCATTCAGGAAACAGCACAAATAATAATATATGGGTCTAAATATCCATTAGACTGAAGCTGACTGCTGACTGCAGTGGCATTTGCTATTGCTGTCTTACTATGCCTAAACAAACGTCCTCTTGTCTGAAAGCCACAGATGAATTATTTGAAGGAATCTAGTTTCAAACAAATTTGCTATTTGACAAGAATCAAATAAAAGGTACAATTTTACAAGCACAGTTTTTTTTTTCCCTCCTGAACACTTTGGCCTGTTTGGTAGTTTTTCACTCTTAACGTGCGAACAAAGTTAACCCTACCAAGAATGGTATAAAACCTGCCACATGTATAGTCTACAGTCATGGTAAAAACAGAAACAGGCTTTGGGTACTACAAGTTTTCAAAGGCGTTGTTTGGACCTTTTAACGCAATCCTGATGCAATCTTTCTTGTAGCAAAAGAACCAACTCACTTGTGATGTTGTACTTTTGAACTCATCTGTGCCTCAAACCACAAAGAAGGTGTTCCCCCCCAATGTCTCCTGCATAGATTCAACACCCCCAGCGTGTGACTCATTTTACCAGACTTGAGCCCAAATCTTTTGAAATATGCCACACTGAACATTAATCAATGAAGAACATAGTTCTTCAGAGAAATATAAAGTGTGTGTCTTTCTTTTTTTTTTTAAAAAGTTTAAGTATTTTAAGAAGTTGTTTTTTTAATGGGACCCCTCTCACTCAAACCATAAATGCAAGAGCAGGAGCTGTGGGAATAAAACAGAAGATTCTGATTTAACAGCACACCCCTCTGTGGCTACTGTGATTACATTTTTTAACATTTGGGGCTAACAGAGCCTCATAACTGAGCACAGACATTATGATACTTTAGTCAGTTTATCAAATAGAAGAACAGTGGAGCAAGCAAGTTTTGAAAGGAATGAAGCAGAGACAAGTGGGACTTGGGGAGATGAGAAGAAAAAAACAAAACAAAAACAGTTCACGAAAAACTGCTTTAGACCAAGCAGTAGGGGCTACTGTGGGAGAAATATACTTATAAGGAAGGAAAAAGATAGACATTTTAGTGAAATCTAAGTGGTCTATTTTGCAGTGCTGCAAAGGCATAAAACTGATGCAAGGCTTTGTAATGTAGTTACCCTCCACAAGCATGCATGCACACACACAAATGCATACAAATATGTAAATGATTTACTTATGTCCATATCTTTGGCACAACATGAAGCTCAAAGATCACAGTAAGAAATGTTAACAGAAAAAGCTGCAGCTTCGCGAGCCAGTGACATGTGTCGATATTAGTTCAATGTATCTGGACACACAACACATCCGTCTACTGCCAGAGCCTCAGCAGTTGAACAATCAGTCCTGTCCCCATCCTACATGGATGCCGATAATAACAGAAGACAAACTATCCATGACAAACAGGTGTTTATGCCTCTGTCAGCAGACCTACACTTTAGGTGCTGCCTGTCATTGGGTAAATCAGATTAAGCCGCTGGCTTTCACAGTGTGGCTTAGAATACAGCACAAATGCATCCGTTTGTCTTCCAAAAGAAGAGGGGAAAAAAAAGCCATTCCTGTAGACAGAGAGGCTCATTTTCATAATTTGAATGGAAGCATTTCCTAACAAAGGTTTTTCCAACCTTTTTTCCCCTTGAATTTAAAACATTTGAGAACGTACAGTATGTTGACTTAGAAGTCAGTTTTAAACAGAAAAACAAAGGATACAAAAACATCCATAGCAAATCAGTTTAAATTACAATCCCAGTTTTGAAACACTACATTAAAAAAAACAAAAACAAAAAACAACCCAGAATTCAATTTCATATTTCTTAAACCAATATTTTATTCATAAAATTGCATATCTGCACATTACACTCTAGTAAATCAATTAACAAAGGAATACATTTTTCTAATCATTAGCAATTCACTGGTGTCACGGATGGTTCTTTTGATACCATCAACTGCTAGAGGAGGGAAAAGAAAGACAGGCCAATGCCAGCAGGTAATGGTTAAAACAAAACTTTATTAAAGAAATAAAATAAATAAAATACTAAGGTAAAAAAAAGTCTGTATGACTAACCTAAAAGTGATCAAATAAAATGCCATAAAAGAAAAGGACTAAAAAAGGTTAAAAGAGCTAAAAGGACTGTTGGTGGCTCTTCTTGGCTGCATCTAGGCTCCATCCCGGCTCTGTGGCAGCCGCTCCTCCCTGCAGCCACACTCCATAGCCTCCTCATATAGGCTCCTCCTGGGACACCACAGCTGCTCCTTTGGCCCGGGCAGCCGCTCCTCCCGGCGGTCATATCTCTGCCCGTAGGCCTCTTCATGGTCTGCGACTGCCCTCCAGCTCCTGAGCACCTTTTCTGCCACCACCATCTCCAGAGACCCCAGCCTGGGGATCCAGCGCCCACATCAGCTGCACCTCCTGCGCCCAGTCCCCCATCTCATCTCTTTTTCTCCGTCCGCACACCGGCTTTTAATCATGATGTTCCAATCATGTCAGGGGAGGAGTCCTTCACCAGGTGCTGCCAATCAGTTCATTAAAATCTCCCACTAGCTTGGAGATAAAAAAAAAAAAAAAAAGTTAAAAATCACACAAAAAAACATAAAAAGGATAAAAACCATTCTAAAACCAAGCAAGTGGGCAGAAGTCCAGTTTCTGGCAGCACCTATTGTTCCCCCTGTGACACTGGCAGCAACAACACATCTCAAAAATGTTGAGACGGGCCCATAAAAAGCTGGACAAGTGAACTAAAGGCTGGAAAAGAAACAACTGGAGGAACATGTTGCAACTAAATGGCAACAGGCTAGTAACATCAACACAACAGGAGCACCTTAGAGAGGCAGAGTGTCTCAGAAGTAGATGAGCTTCAGCAGTCTGCAAAAACAGCTTCCATAGTGTTTATGAAACAAAATGATTAAGCAAACTAGCATGCATTGAAAATAATATCTGAGTGAAATCTGTTTACTTGGTAATCTTGCAGAGAAACACTTGTTATACTGGGAGAAATGGTCCTTCCATCCAAACAGTAGTCAATACTGAACATCATGTATTCATAAAAAGGAAGGAAAAAAGTCAGACCTCTGTGAGAGCTGCAGTTCTGTTTAAACTCTGACCAACCCCTGCCATTCGCACCGAAAGGCAGGAGTTGGTAATTCGCAACTTATAGAGCGAATAAATTGATGCATTTATGTTTTGTCTCTGTCCCTCCCCTCTCGGCCCCCACATGACCCCCCTGTGCGCCGCTCACTGAAAACAAATATAGCTAACGGATTGGTAACTGCTGCTGTGCCAAAAAAAACAAACTAAACCAAAATAACAGAAAAGGATTAAGTCTTGGAGGCGTTGACGTTTGCAGTGTGGACTTTTTACACTACAGAAGGAGTTGGAGGTGAGTGGATTAAAGCTTTTTAAAAAAAGCTGTATACTATCAAGCTAACGAGCTATCCACTCGGCTGTTATCTTTAACCTGCTCGTTAAACATCAGCCCACATGTCCCTGCACTCTGAAGGCGTGGTTTCGGGTGGTGTGTTTTTTCTGTCGCTTGCTGAAACGTTTTTTTCCAACATTGCCAACTTTAATACAGTTGTTCTTAACGAAGTGAAGAAATGAAGATATAAAAAAAGGCATCATGAAGGCAAATGTGAAGAAAAATGTAATGGAGGTAGAAATGTGGTGAAATAAATTAAAAAAATTAATTAAA
This sequence comes from Atherinomorus stipes, assembly GCA_023101725.1. Lineage (NCBI taxonomy): Eukaryota > Metazoa > Chordata > Actinopteri > Atheriniformes > Atherinidae > Atherinomorus > Atherinomorus stipes. Next base: position 147,401 of record JALJCO010002573.1, read on the forward strand.
AACCAGGCTTTCATATTTGAGATATATGCTAATTACCTCACAATGCTGAATTTGCAAGGGCAATCAACTGTAGCTTTATAAATATTTCTTGTGTCAATGAGACAATCTCTTTCTTGGTACATCCTAACACTTCAACCTATAGATGACAAGGACAAATGAATATTAAGTTTTCCATACCATCTTTTCCACTTCATGTGTAAATGCGTTGTTGCAACCACTTCAATTTGTGATTCCTTAAAAGTATCTTGCATATCTTGTCAAAAAGTTGGTTGGAAGCAGTTCAAGCTAAGAATAATTCAGTAAGACTAGTTCATCTGAATAAAATGTAAAGGCCCAAGCAGACAAATTGCCCTGTAAAAGCCCTAAAATTAACATAATATTGTGAAACACAGAGATGTTTCCCTCCTCATTATGCTATTCATCATTCTAAAATCCTTCAAACTTAACTTGCCACATCTGGGTGGGTCATAACCTCAATGCTTGGATCAACTGCTTTATAGACTGAATAATATGCAGGTGCCAAACACTAATGGGTCTGTTTTTGTTGTTGTCGTTGAAGTTTTTCAGTCAGTTTTCTTGAAGGCAACTTTCCAAATACACTATTCGCTGGAGTGCTATTGATTCTAGTACAAAGATCCAGAGGGGTTCCACATACTTAGATGTCTGTGTGGAAGTATGCCTGTTAGGTTTCACATAGGACACTTATTGATATTAAGCTAAGAAAGCTTGCAAGACAATCATGACCTGAGCTCTGTGAAAAGTAAAGTTTTGGGGTTGATCATGCACCCACTTCTTTCATACATACACCCATACCTTCAAATGAGGAGAGATACTGTTTGTGTTATTTGTTTATTCATGAGTTATACTTGCCAGCATATGCTTGTGGGAGTGTCACAGTGTGATGCAGGAAGTTGTAAGACAGTGAGGGGTTTCCTGACATACAGAAACTGTGACAGTGACTGAGTGACATGTCTTTGGGCATTCAGCTGAATTTATGTCCTGTAGAGGGCCCTGTTGACCTATGACAACGATTAGAGGTAAGATGTATGTTAAGTAATATTTAGAGCTGCCCCGACAGTCCAGCTTCTATTTTAAAGATAAAATCACTCAAATCTAAAGATTTAGGGGGAAAAGTACATTGCTTTGCATAAAGTGAATAAACAAATGATGGCAACATGACAACTCAAGCAATGTTTTTTGTTTAAAAACCAAAAGCATCAGAAAGCCACACAAATATAAGTGATTTAATGCAGTGTAAAACACATCTGAATAGTCCAAACCAACAAACAGTCAAAACATCGCTTCTTATAGAAGTGATCACCTGATGACGATAAATTAACCCAAAACCACTGATTAGCAGCTCCTTACTGCTGTGTACTCAAAGTTTGTACTAAAGTCACACATACAGGGATTCTGATGCAGGCATAAAGCAGCCTTCTTGGCCATGGAGCATGTGCAAATGCATCCACCCCCAAGGGTGGGTGGTCCTGCAGGCTCAAGGAGAACCAATGGGAGCAGTGGGTGTTTGATCTGTTTGCAAACAGATCCACCGTTGCCTTCCCGAATCAAGTCCAGATCTGCTGTACCACTTCTGGATGCAGTCTCCACTCGTCTTCCAGGGGGCTGCCCCTTGACATGAGGTCGGCCTCCCTGTTCTCGATTCCTGGAACATTGAGAGCTCTCAGAGGTAACCGGTGCTCTGAAGCCCATGACCAAGTCAAGTCAAGTCAAGTCAAAGTTATTTATAGAGCACATTTAAAAACAACCTCAGTTGACCAAAGTGCTGTACAGAATAAAAGAATAAATCAGAAATAAAAGCAGAATAAAAAAACACAATCACATAAAAAGATAAAACCGAAAATACCAAAAAAATATAAAAATATAAATATAGATAGATGTGACACTCTTAAACTGGTTAGAAAGCCAGCGAAAACAAATTAGTTTTCAGCAGTGATTTGAAATGATCAATGGATTGTGGATTGACCACAGGTTCCCTGCCACTGTTAACAGGACAGCAGAATGCACACCTCCCTGTCTGTTGATGTAAGCAACTGTGGTGCGGTCATGTGTCCTCCCCTTAGGTGACTGAAGTGTTGGAGAACCAGGAATACTGCCTGTAACTCGAGGAGGTTGATGTGACGGTCCTCCCCCTGAGGCCAGACACCACCTACCGCTCTGCCCAGGCAGGTGCCTCCCCATCCCATTAGGAAAGCATCCGTGAACACCGACGTGTATGAGGTCACTGGACCTAGTGATGTCCCGGTCAACAAATGTTGTGGGGATCCCAAGTACTGCAGGTTGCCCTGCACTAATGGGGGTATTGTCAACAGCCAAAACTTTTGCCTCTTGAGGTCTAAGCGTAGGCTGTTGAACCTGTTGAAGACGACGCATGTGCAGCAGTCCTAGTGGAACCACTCGGTGAGCTGCCGCCATGTGTCCCAGGATCTACATAACAGTCAAGGCTGTGATTCGTGGACCCTGTTGCAGCTTGGGAACCTCCTGCTGTAGGGCTGTCCGTCTGGACTCCGACAGAGTGGCTCTCAGGCTGACAGAATCTAGCACATTCCCCAAATACTGAAAGAAAAGGAATGAGAGCAGCTCATTCCTGCTTTTATACCCGCTAAGCCGGGAAAAGGGGTAGACTCGCCCTACAGGCCGGCTACGTACATGAAAATTTCAGTGGGCCGTCGCAAGTATGCAATTGGAGGAGAGCTGTACCCATAGAGTCCAGTGGAGGGCAAAGCCTGTGTGAGGTATAACATCCATGAAGGGACTCAGTTTTTAGCTTATCATCCTAAACCAAACTTTATCTCCTCAGGTAAATGCGCCAATCTTCCTTTTTTGATAAAGCAAAGGTGGACCTAGCCTATAAGCGCTAGTGTTAATTTTTCAGGTGGACAGCACGTGAAAATACAGGTATGAGCTGACTTTACTAGGGAAAGAAGACCCCAGAATATGGACTGCACTTTAAAAGCCAAAAACAATGCAACAATGAAGAACTAAGCACCAATGTCAACATTGTGTCTTGACAACATTGTGGTCAAGACTTGACAACATTGTGGTCAAGACATGGTAGTTGAGAGGGAGTTTGTGGGACATTTAAGAGTGGAAGAGGATTTTTTTTTCCATTAAAAAAAGAAAAAAATTCACATGTATTGGCCTATATTTTTTTACTCATCACCTCTGCAATTTGGCTTGTTATGCAGATAACATGCAGTCGTTTGTTATATGATGTACATCTAAGGCTGTATTTATATATGTCAGATCGTAACAATAATTTGGATAGCCCATTACATCGCTAAAACACAGCAGCTATGTGCTTGTTTGACACAAAACACATTAAACCATAAATCTTTAAATATATCCAAGATATGTCCGTTTCCGAGCAAAGGTGTGCCATTTAATTTATATACATTTTTATCCATTTTCTTGGTCTCCCAGATCTGGTCTTGACTTTCACAGTTTCCCAAACCAGCATTTTTTAATGAGTCGTCAGACTGTAGAATTACAAGTGGAAAGTGCTTTGATATTTTTATTCAGCCTCATAGCCTTCACATACTTTGTAGACACCAATTTGCTTAATTTTTAGATCCTCAGGAACTTGATTAAGGTGCCCATGATAGTTGAGAGGGAACATAAGTTATAAAGTTATGAGCAAGGGAATTTATCAAGCTTTAAAACTGTCATCAGCAAGCTCTAATGAGTCAATTAAAATATAGTGATGAAGTAGGATTGTACACAAAAGCAATTCAGCTAACTTTAGCATGCAGCTGTTTTCAAGTCTGAACTTACTTCCTTTAATTTAAGAAGTAAAGGATAAGCACTTCGGAAATAATGGAAATGACACTGGACATGCAGTCAGTCGATTTAGTGGAATTGATAATTGTGTGAATATTTGTAAACACTGTTTAGCCTGAACCAAAAGATGCTAAAGCTGTGTCCTTTGTGGCCTCACCTGTCCCAGAATTAATTTCCTACAAGATGGGAGAGAATAAGCAACAGAGCTACGAGAGTAATATTTAGATATATTCCTGGATTCGTGGAAGTGTTTAATGAAGTGTTTACCAGTTAGAAACAGTAGATAGCCTGTGGGAAAAATTCAAAAATCTGCAGCCAAGCCTAAAAAGAATGAATGAAAATGAAAAATTACAGATGCAGGCATGAAAAAGTTTTGCCTTTTTCTGCCAGAAGTGGTGCAGCAATAGTGCACTATTACTGCACTATCACTGGTGGAACAATTTCTCCCGCAAATGTCATCACGCACAGTGTCAGGAGGGGGGGGCAAACTTAGCGTGTAGAAGTGTCCTTGCTACGGGCATTCATTCCCTTTAAGCTCTGCAGTCATTCCCCTTGGGAATGCGGGCGTTTCTCTGTGCGATCAAATGAGCAGACAAGTGGCTGGTAAGTGGCTGGCAGTTGGCAGAAAGGGGGACAAAGATTACCCTTGTACAGTCTTACCCTTTGTAGCATGATGAGATGGCTGCAATATGACCTAACAGTCTTGTGAGACAACCCTCTATCAACCAAAAACTGTACAAAGATATGAATGTCCCCCATTGAACATGTTAGTGGATCGAAGGTTACGATATTGTAACCCTAGTAATATTAACACAGGCACATGGCTGCTCAGCATCTCACAGCCATGGCGACACAGCTGCTGTTAGATCGAGCCGTGGAATTTGCAGCTGGAAAACATGTGGAAGACATGCTGATCGTCCTACTGCTGTTTACCCAACCAATTCACTGTAGTGTTGTGGGCCCTGAACGTCGGGCCCACTGCGGAGTACGGTGTACAAGCTACCGGCGGCCCATAGGACGGTGTACTGTAAGCTACATCGGATGGGGCCACATGGCTAACCGGGAGCATGGTGGAAGTGGGAGGGGAAACCATTGCCCTTAAGCGACATGTTTTATTGAAAACATTTTGAACATCCACATTGCATTAACCATATGAACAATAAGGGAGGATGGTGGGGCGGTCTGCCGTGGCTGTCTCTCCCATGAACTGTCACTTAGGTTGTTGGGTGCCCCAGGCCAGCTTCGGTCTTGGCGTGCCCCCCACAGTGAGGCAGCCCAGGTCCCTGGATTAACCTGGATTTCAGCTGATTTGAGGCCTTCTGGGAGTTTGTTCCAGACATGTGGAGCATAGAAACTAAATGCAGCTTCTCCATGTCTGGTTTTGACTCAACAGGGCCTGACATTTGGCACCCCTATCTTTAGCATAATGTGTAACAATTTTCAAGTAACGCCCACATACATATATTAAGTTCTTGAGGCTTAAAGTATTTAAGTCGTAACAACTTTATTTGAATTTAACTAAATTCAGATATACTGCATTAAAGGGGGGGTGGTAACATGAAAAATTGACTTTTTTCTTTTAGCTTTTTATTATGTTATCATGTCATTTCCTCCCTGTAAAACATGCCCCGGGTTTTTTTTTTTTGACTCATTCACGCATATTTGAGAAATCCCTGAATCTCCGAGAAGGGTCTATCTGCGGCTCGCAAGACAGGGGCGTGTCGTAGTGTGGGCGTGTCACAGTGTGGGCGTGTCGTAGTGTGACGTTACGCGACGACATGCCCACCAGGCCAATGAGAGCACGGTAAAATCTAGCCCTACCCCTGACCCTTCCCCTAAACCTAACCAGACCCACCCACACTACGACACGCCCACACTACGACACGCCCACTGGGTTGCAAGCCGCAGATAGATACACTTGGAATCTCCTGTGGAAACCAACATGGCTGCCAGAATGGTTGCTACCACAAAGCACCACCGAAACCACAAAGCTCCTTCCCCTTCCTTGCTAAGCTCCGCCCTACCAGAGCATGAGAGTGTTATTATGAGTGGAGTGGGCGTGTTGGAAACAGCAGGAGGCTTCTTAAAGGGGCAGCAGTGAATGTTTGAGGCGTCAGATACAGTCATGGAGTGATGTCACATTTCTTTAAGTTGTTTTTTTATGTATACTGTAATTTCAAAACTACTGAAGGTAACACAGTAATTTGGGTGTGCCGTAAAAGGTAATTGTGTACCTAATAATGACATGAAACCACTTCTTTAAGTGGTCACAGCTTCAAAAAGTACAGCTCACGCAAATACAATTATTTCACAATAATTTCCATAAATAAGTTTCTTTATTTACCTTTTTCCAAGGCAATCGGTTTCATAAATATTCAATTAAACTTAAATTGTTAAAGTTTACAGTGTAGTTGCAGACATAACTGAGTAAAAGTGCTTAGGGAGTAGATCCACTTCAAAATAGAGTTTGTATTTGTTTGTGCATGAGCACGCACTATTTACAGTGACAGTCTGCGACCTTCTGCCTGAACTCTAGTAGACAGAGTGCATAAGTTTTTCAGGGATAAATAAATTACAAACTAATAGTCCTCCTACTCTGGGATGACAACTGTTTCAGTCTGTGTGTGTGTGTGTGTGTAAGGCCTGGAAAAGCTTGACATGTGCTGACCCGAGACGCAGTTCAGCTTAACAAACTGAAAATACGTACAGAAGGAAAGAAGAGAGAGGGACTTTAAGAGGACAGTGAGTGACAGGAAGATGGAGTCAGATTAGAGTGAGGTCAAGGGAAGTGCAATGAAAGCAGCTAAAGAAGAGAAGAGAGTGATTGAGGCCATGATGACAGAGATATGTAAATGACAGCGAGAAGAGCAGTGAGAGTGGATGCCAAGGATGGTAGAAGTGAAAATATCTATCCAGTGACATGTGCATTAACAGGTCGTCAGAAGGAGAAGGCCATGTCATGGAGAGAGGGAGACATAGTGAAATGTGTTGCCAAGTAAACCACTTCGAGTTCCTCTCTTAATTCATTTCTCCCTGTTTCCTTTACAGTCTGTCTTCCACTGAGATCCTACATTTTTCAGTATGAATTTTATCCTTCTTTTGCTAAATCTTCGGCTCTTAAAGTCTTTTAAATGTTTGTAATGTGTACATGTATTTACAGCAACATAAACCTGTGGAACATACTGGTTGTATCTTAATGGTGAAAAAACATGTACCAGTAGCTGAGTGACAACAGTGTAAAAAGGGATTCATATCATGTATCTTGGGTGTTAGAGGTTTTGCCTCTTGTTTGCACTGTAAAAAACAATCTGTATGAAATTTACATTAAGAATGTGGAGGATATAACAGTATGCTATTTTGGCAACTGTAAATTTTGCAGTACACAATTGTTATTTATTTACAATATTTTCTTACAAAAACAACAGTTAAAACAGTACACAAAATATTTTACAAAAAAATATTTGTAAAATTTACAGTAAAAAAACTGACACCCTATCACTCTATAAATTGTAGTGGCAATGTATAAAATATTATGGTATGCCGTTTTGGTAACCGTAACTATAGCAGTACACAACTATTATATATTCATGGTAGTTTACTGCAGAAATGATTTTTAAAATATTGAAAAAGTGATTGCCTCCTAAACCTAATAACTGGTTGGGCCACCCTTAGTAGCAACAACTGCAATCAAGCGTTTACGATAACTGGCAATGAGTCTTCTACAGCGCTGTGGAGGAATTCTGGCCCACTCATCTTTGCAGAATTGTTGGAATTCAGCCACATTGGAGGGTTTTCCAGCATGAACCACCTTTTTAACGTCATGCCACAGCATCTCAATTGGGTTCAGGTCAGAACTTTGACGAGGCCACTCCAAAGTCTTCATTTTGTTTTTCTTAAGCCATTCAGGGGTGGACTTGCTGGTGTGTTTTGGTTCATTGTCCTGCTGCAAAACCAAAGTGCGCTTCAGCTTGAGGTCATGAACAGATGGCTTGACATTCTCCCTCAGTATTTTTTGGTAGACAGCAGAATTCATGGGTCCATTTACCACAGCAAGTCTTCAAGGTCCTGAAGCAGCTAAACAGCCCCAGACCATCACACTAAAACCACCATATTTTACTTTAGATATGATGTTCCTTTTCTGAAATGCTGTTAACTTTTATGCCAGATGTAATGGGACCTCCACCTTCCAAAAAGTTCAACTTTTGTCTCGACAGTCCACAGAGTATTTTCCCAAAAGTCTTGGGGATCATCAAGATGCTTTCTGGCTAAACTGAGAGCCTTTATGTTCTTTTTGCTCAGCAGTGGTTTTGGTATGGGACTCTGTCATGCAGGCCATTTTTGCCCAGTCTCTTTCTGATGGTGGAGTCATGAACACTGACCTTAACTGAGACAAGTGAGGCCTGCAGTTCTTGGATGTTGTTCTGGGATCTTTTGTGACCTCTTGGATGAGTCGTCGTTGTGCTCTTGGGTTAATTTTGGTCGGCCGTCCACTCCTGGGAAGGTTCACCACTGTTCTATGTTTTCAGCATTTGTGGATAATGGCTCTCACTGTGGTTTGCTGGAGTCCCAAAGCTTTAGAAATGGCTTTGGAACCTTTTCCAGACTGATAGATCTCAATTACTTTGTTTCTCATTTTTTACTGAATATTTTTTGGATCGCAGCATGATGTCTTTTGAGGATTTTTTTGGTCTACTAAACTTCGTCAGGCAGGCCCTATTTAAGTGATTTATTGATTGAGAACAGGTGTGGCAGTAATCCGGCCTTGGTGTGGCTAGAGAAATTGAACTCAGCTTTCCAAAGATGTGATAAACCAATAAAACACGGTTAATTTATGTTTTAACAGGGGGGGGGGGGGCTTTTCACACAGGACCATGGAGGTTCGGACCCCTACCCCCCTACTAATAAAAATCTTCATTCAAAAACTGCATCTTCTGTTTACTTGTGTAATCCTTGACTCACATTAAAATTTGTTAGATGATCTGAAGTTTTTAAGTGTGACAAGCATGCAAAAAAGTAAGAAATTAGGAAGGGGGCAAAAACTTTTTCACACAGCTGTATATATATAT
>JALJCO010002574.1:0-48064 GCA_023101725.1 Atherinomorus stipes
AATCCTCCAAGAAAAACCTAATCCCTGACGAATAGTGACGATAAAAAGACAACTATATTAGAAAAAAACACAAAAGTTAAGGGAGAGCTTTCACTAATTGCAGCTACCTAGCAGCGCAGCATTCTGATTTTTATTTTTTTTTTTTTTTTTTTTTTTTTTTTTTTCGTGCAACCCAACAATTTCAATCAATCAGTCAATAAAATTTTATTCATATAACTTTTCATTCCCTTTAACAGCTTTACAAAGTGCTTCACATATTAAAAACAACACATTACATCAACAGTCCCCCAAGTTTATCTCAAACAACAGACATACACATGCATACACATACCCATACATACTCTCTCTCATATGCACACCGATTAAAATCCCCCCCCCCCACCCAAGAACAGACTATCCCAAAGACGAGACATGACTTGGCACCCGGTGAAGGAACAATATTCTGGGGTCCATCCACATTAGGGCCCATCCCGCCTCACTGCCACAAAGGCCGCCGCCACAGACAGCCACTCAGATTCGGGCAAACCAGGCCCACACCACAGCTATTAAGCTGCAGTGCTGGACTCTGACCACCCGGACAGGGACATGGACCACGGCGACGGCCCCAAAGCTAAAGCAGGCATACAGTAGGCCCCGGCAAGGACGACCCCATGAGGAAAACACTGGAGGGATTAAAAATACCTAAAATAAATAAATAAATAAATAAATCAAATAAAAATCAGACAACCTAAAGACCTAAAAACAGTAACAACAAATTTGACCAGTATACATAAAAGAATTCATCTAAATCATACACTTGGTTAAAAGAGGTCAGTGATCAAAACAGTATTATAAAAACCTTAAACTAGTTTGTAAGATAAATAAGTAAAAAGTAAAAAGACCAACTTAAACAAGGAATAAAACCTAATTTTAAGCTAAACCAAAAAGGTAGGTCTTGAGCCTTTTCTTAAAAACATGGACAGTCTCTGCAGCCTTGAGGCCCTCAGGCAGGCCGTTCCAAAGGCGGGGACCATAATGGCAAAACGACGCCTCACCATAGGTTTTGATACGAACCTTGGGAACAACCAGAAGGCCAGTACCTGAGGACCTCAGGGTCGATGAGGGCTCATACCTTAAAACCAGGTCAGATAAATAAGAAGGCCCAAGACCATTAAGACATTTATAAACCACTAAAAGAACCTTAAAATTGATCCTTCGCGTAACCCATTTCAGGGTTTCTCCACTGTTTGGATTGTGGGCTATACACCTACAGTAGCAAGCTAGGTTGTTGTAAAATTGTATAGTTATTGAAATTATTTCTATTAATGACTAACATTACCATTTAAATTCATTGTTGATGATTATTGTTGATTATTATGGTTTTAATAATTATATATATATATATATATATTTAAACTGGTTGTTCCCTTTAATGGACATTTCATAGACCGTTTCAAAGCCTACATCACAGTGATGTCGCCGCTGCAGCTGGAGGCAAAAACAGAGGAAAACGCGAAGCAAAGACTGTAGAAATGAGCTTTCTCAAGTGTTATTATGACTGTAAAATATTGTCTTGTTGTGTGTTTGGGTGCCAGAATAGGAGGAACAAAGTTCATGGCAGTAAATTTAAGTTTTTTAGGATACCAGCAGACACTAGTCTTCAGAAAAAAATAGACAATTATGGTTCAGTGCAATAAGATGAAAAGACTGAACAGAGACTATCATCAATAATGCTCACATTTGTTAAATAATACTGTACTGCTGAATGCTGCAACAAGATCATAGTCTGCAATATAAAATTGAAAACGTCAAACATGTTATGCTTTTCCCAATACAAAATTTTTTCATAACACACAACCGAATAAGTGTAACAGCTACTGCATTGCAAGTATTTCCATTAACTTGAATTTACCCTGCCATGCAGGTGCGGTTTTTTGTTATGGTAAAATGGTAATGTTTTCCTGATTGATGATGATCCAGGTGAAGTCATTCTTCTTGCTTTGAGCTGGCCCAGCAAAACTTCCAACTGCAGCACACAAAGATCTGAACGAAGATTGATGTATATAATTAGAACGTGACCATTTCTGACATAGTTGTAAGCATCCGGCTGTTTCTCTGCTCAGAACTTCTCTTTGCTGGACACGTATCTGGATTAGATGACTGGCCATTACACTGTCTGCATTGTAGAAGTCCTGTAAGGTGCCTGAACCAGCCAGCCTGCTTCCATCTGCTACAGTATCATTCATTTACTTTAACAGCTATCACAGGTCCCATAGAGTCCCGTTTTTCTTGATTATTATATGTATTTAAGAAGCCATGTAAATTTTCTTTTTGACATGTTACATAAAAAAGGTAAAATGGATCAGCGTTAATTATTTGGTCTGTACTTTTTTTTTCTTTAGAAGGAACCTCACCTCTGACATTTAACGACAGTTGGGGAAACACCTTTCTGAAGAGTGTAATTTACTATTTTTTAAAGCTCACACTCAAAGAAGCCATTAAACGTCTTTAGAAGTGATGTCAGAATTGGATCTAAAAGGCAGGGCTTTAGGTTTATTTGGGAGAAAACTTTACCAAGCTTCTTAACATCAGCAGGAGAAAACTGCAGTGTTTCTTTGGGTAAAAACATGCTTCAGATTTGTTAAGGTCAACATTTTGTTGACATAAAAGGCTGGATCGAATAGCATTTATTTCACTTCTGAAGTATCTACTTATTCATTTATATATTTTTCTGGTGAAACAATAGCTTTTTAAAGTATAACAAAGGCTCACCTGTTATAAGGTCAAAATACACTCAGTTTCTTCTTTTTAAAAAAATTTATTCTTGAGATGAAATTTTTAATCTAAAATTTATTTGGCAATTTCAAAGCCTTTTAGAATATGGTCTAACATAATAATAATAATAATAAAAAAACAGTTGCATGTGGTGAAATTACATCCTCAGGTCTGGTTGGTTAAAAATTCATTTTTTCATCATAGATATACCACAGCACTTCTTGTATATTCCTTGTAAACAAAGAGCAACATGATGCAACCTTATAAGAACTGCATTAATTAAAAGAAGCACAGGTAGTGGTGTTCTTGGATATTATGTGTGAATTGGGATCCAAACAATCAGTTTACATGCTTTGCCCCCTGCTGCTGTGTCAACACTAACAAGGTTGTGAGTAATTGGCACTGCTCACCACAAATACTTGAGTCTGTTAATAGCCTTTAGCATGATATAAAAAATTAAACCATTTTATGTGCATTTCATTACCATTTTCACCAAGTTTGATTTGTGAATATTTTCAGCACCAATGTGGTTTAGGCTTTGTTTGGTGGTTAGAATTCTCAAATGGTTCAACATACAGGATTTACAAATGGTACAGTACATCTCCAAATGTGTGTATGGCCAGAAATAGAATATTCTCATATGCAATTTAGTTGAACACTAAAACAGACATAAAATAGTTAAGAGACAAGATGACAGTTTTTGAAAAATAGGTCATTTTTTAATTCAGTGGCCTTCATTCCTTAATATTTTCTTAGAATTCTTTTCAAATTCAGTTGCAAGTTGGAAGTTTCTCAATAGAGCTCTATCGGACTCATGAGCATGTCCATTGACTGCAAAATGGTCAGTCAATGGCACCTTTCAGATTCACTGCGTTTACATGCAGGCAATAACTCTTTCATAACTCTTTCATAACCGGAATATTAGCAATAATCTGGTTGCGCACGGCCATGTAAACACTAGTAAAAACCCAAATATTACCCCTGGGTTACTCCTTTTCTAACTGGAATATTTGGGCATGTAAACGCATATCAGAATATGTCCATTGAAAGGAATATTAAATTGTGTTCTGCGCATGTTCTATCTTCAAGGATTCTTGGTCTTTTGAATAAACTACAGGGAGTATTTGTACCAGCGATCAGACAGTACTCTGCATAGCTTGCTAGTTTTCATATCACCATGGTAACACGCATCCCGAGAGGAGCTGGTGTGCAAACAGTTACTTGGGCCCCATCACTCATCTGGCAAAGTTTGATAAAAGAATGACAGGAAAATTCACTGAGTCCAGCTGGAGTCAGTGAACTTCATCATTCCAACCGTTCTCACCAGTCCTGACTGCGGACCCTCATCCTAGTGTCCGGGAGACTCTGGTGGAAACGGGGAACGTGGATGTGCACAGCTCCAGCTCCAAGCTCCATTTCCACCACACGTTCTCTCTTTCTATGACCTGTCAAGTACTGCTGGTGGGTCAGTACCAGCACTGCAGTGCCAGCAAAGGACTGCTGTCGGTTCCGGACTGCAGTCAAGCCAACTGGCGTTATTTTGGCTGTAATTCTGAAACTCAGCTGACTTGACCGCAGTGGCTCCGGATTGTTCATTATCCACCATCATCATAACGTTTTCTGTGCGTCGCGGTTTGGGTCGGGATATTCCAGTTGATTTCAGTTATCATGTGGAGTAACTCTGTCTGCTCACGCATGTAAACGGCTTATTCCTGATCTGTCAGAAACCGGAATATTGATCTTAATCCGAAATTTGATGGCATGTAAACGTAGTGATTGTTCTTAGATTGATGAATGCAAGTTTCTTTGAAAGATGAAAGGACTTGCAAGCTGTCCATAATTTACATGGGTAATATCAGCTCTTGACATAAAAGGACAAGCGTCAGAAGGGTTGTGTGTAGATACAGACAGAGCTGAAACAAAGACTGCAAACAACAAACATAATTCCAGAAGAAATTAGTGAATATGAATAACATAGATGTGGACCAAAACCCTTCTGTCTTAATTTTTTTTAAATGATACATGTTAGTTATTACATGGTGAGATTTCAATGATATAAAAACAGTTTTGTTTACAACTGGGCAATTTATTGCTTGAAAACTTAGACAGTGACCCTACAGTTTGGTCCAATGAGTATGTCAAGAAACACATGTTTTGCCCCTTTCAACATAGCTCAGTGGAGTCTTCTTGGCAGAGCAGAGGGTGGACAGGGGAGGCTGTTCGATTCATAGTGGAAAGTTAGAGCACACATAATTTCTGAAGGACGGAGGTATAAAAACTGATCATCACGGTTGTTGTGGTTTCTGCAGGACTTTAATCCAGCAGCAGCTGATACTCATGCGCTCCTACTGCAGACAACCAAAAGAGACAGCATTTGAGTAAAAAACAAACTTTCTGTTACTGTCAGGAAATTACACTGTTCACAGCCATCGGTCAAAGTGAGGAAACGTCACTCGTTGCAAGGTGACTGCTTGTCGAAGCATGCGCAACCTCAAAACGTACGGATTCAGCATTTACATAACACCCTATTCGGTTTTGGGTAAAGGAATAGTTCTACCCTCGTGAAACCGAATGAATTTTCATTCGGAAAGAGGTGTTACATGGATAATTTTCATTCCAAAAGAGCTTTTAAACCGAAAGCAATCGGTATATGTGGGTCCATGTAAATGCAGTCACTGTCACTGCAATCACTGAACTCTCCCAAACACGCACTGAGATGGTTTTCGTGTCACAGATTTTCCTCATGTGGGTTGCTGCCCCTGAGTGGCCGGAAGAGTGTTTGCTTGGCCTGGAACACTTCTACTAACTACTACTACTTGAGCCTGCACTCCCATTTTGTCTTAAGTGTTTTAATTGGCTTTTGACATGACACTTTTATAAAAGAAAGTTTTTTTGTGCTGTCTTTCAAAGCCAGGTTATTTTGTAGTTTAGTTTTTCTTATTTTAAACTTACCTCTGCCAGTGTATTTGTATTTTTAACTGTTTATCACTGATGGGATGCATTTTATGTAAAGCTATTTGCTCCCTAATAATTTCTAGATCAGGGGTCTGCAAACTTTACAACCCAAAGAACCATTTTTCAGCTATACCAGCTAAATAAAAGTCATTTAGAGCCGCAATATTTCATGGCTTTTTGAAAAAGGGCAACTTATCCTTTTTGATAAATATTAGACTTCCTATAGAAATTGTGCCATGTTTTTAAAGAGATACTGTGTAACTTTTGACCCAAATATGATCCAAATATTATAATATAGTGTGATATTACTATTAATTTAAGTAATGACAGATATTTCCTGGGGTCAGCATACAGCACTTGATGCATGACAGTGCTCCAAGGGGACTGCCCTCCTTAACAACCAGATATTGTAACTTTGCAGGAGCGAATCCGTCTCTCATTGGATCATGTGACCTGGAGCGCTTTTGCTTTATGGGTCCATGACTTCTAATCAGCTTGTCAAAGTGGTCTGCAATCATGATTCCAAATCAGAAATAGGCACTGTTTAATTTTCCAACAGTTGTGTGGCCTGTGGGAAGTTACAGGTTTAGTGCCCCTCGTGGCCAAAAGTTAACAGTATCCTTTTTAAGGAATTACAGTTTTATCTCAGCTTTTAAGTTTTGAAATGATTAAAAAAAAAAAAAAAAACTTGCAAAAAGAAGTTACATACTGTAAGTTTGTTCAGATCAGATTTTCTGTAATGGAACTTATATTAAAAGTATTTTTAAAAGGTTAAAAATAGAAATAGAAATATAGATATTTGTGGGAAATTAAGAGGGGGAAAAAAGCCCCTAATTTCCATGCTAATGAAAAAAATTGAAATAGATTTTAATGATTACTGGTACTTTTGATGTCATTATGCTGTGGAAATTAAACACCATTATTCCATGAAAAAACACTGTTAAAACCTACAAATGTTACGTATGGGGATATGAGTTGGTTCTTGAATAATTTTAGTCAAAGTTATTGAACACCATTGTGAAAGGCCCAAAGATCCACTTGTGGCTCCCCAGGTTGCAGACCCCTAGCCCTATTCTGACTGGATTAGTATTATATAGGGACCACATGTAATTTGTAATAATTACAGAGGTTGTCTGTGATTTTAATCCAGTGTGAATCGGTCATGTCTGTGATTTGCGATGTAATAATTCCCCCGCAAATTACATACTATAATTTGCTAAACTCAGAGGTCCTCTGATAATACTAATCCAGTGCGAATGGACATCTCTGTGATTTGGACAGAAATGACCCGTAATTTGCCGGTATTTGTTTCCTGGACGCATTCCATTTCCATTTTGGCGAAAAATGGAGGCTTCAAAGAAGTTTTCCTCCAAAGTATCATGTTTACGATAATATAGGCTAAAGCATCAGAATCGGAGTGATCAGTGGAGTTTCACTTGTCCCGTTTCCGCAGCGAGAAACGTTTAGGTTTGGACAACATGCTGACATGGTACAAGTTCTTAAAGCGTTGGTGACAACTGTCCGTGTGTTATTTAACACATTTGTCTCTGAATGATCATCCACTGCCGATGGAAACACAGCTCGTAAGAGCAGATGTTACGCAATATGCAGCACGTTGACATCATATCTGCTGGATGTCTGTGAATTTCAGTCAAATCTCAGACTTCAGTTATCCAGTGTGAATGCGCCACATAAAAAACAGACGTCGGGGGTAATTTATTTATTACATGTGGTCCCTAGATAAAACTAATCCCGTCAGAATAGGGCTTTAGTCTCTTTCACCGCAGTTGAGGACTTCCCATGGTGGTGGTGGAAGCTTACCCCAGCTTTGCACTGGGTCTGTGCATGCTGCATACTGGCCACGCAACTGCTTTGTGCGGGTGTTGCTAAATCCACAACATCCTGGATTCACTGGAGGGATTGCAAGATTGCATGTGATTCTCATCCAAATAGTTAATTTTTTCCACGTTTGTGTTTCATTGCTTCTTATATCTCCGAAACCTTGTGTCCACAGAGGAAATGTCATGTTCAGCTTTTATTTAGGAAATCACCAGATGTTTTACACCTGATCTTGTGTCTGTCTTCCTGTCTAGTCCGATCTGAACTGCTGAAATTAATGCAGTCTGGGTCCGTCCTCTGTCAAAGATGGCGCTGGCGCATATGTTTAGCACAGCAGTGCAGAATGACGGAGCGACCATGGAACAAACGCTGCAGCAAGCTAAATGGAAATCAAGCCATTGATAAAAACAGCCGCAATTAAGTGCATGTGGCGCAACGCTGCGTTTAAAGGAATAGCACACCCACAGAATGATGAACCTTCATTTTCTACTCATACTCATGCTGAGCAAGACTCTGGAGCACTTTTTTAATATCTCAAATGCAGCCGGAAATCGAAAGGCTTTTCGTCATTAGCCGACTGTCATACAATGGAGTTCACCGGCGCTTAAAACAAAAAGGTCCATAAAAGTCCACAAAAACTTGGCAGTATCCCTCCATACTGCTCGTCCAATGTAATCCAAGTGTCCTGAGAGGGTAGCATCCATAATTTACTTGAAATGACATCATTTAGTATATATTTTTTTTTAGCCTAAACAGTACTACATCTCACTTCCGCGATGCACGCCGATGCAAGTTCATGACACTATGGAAGCCACAGCATTCAGCGCCTACTCGGCCAATAATATAATTGTTGAAGAATAAATTAGCTGTTTACATTGTGCAAAGAGCGCCAGAGCTGCGGACAAACACAAGAGGGGTTGGCTATTGATTTAAAAGAAAGAAAGAAAGAACACGCTATCTCGTCTGCCATGGTTTGTGTGGCACTATGTGCATGTAACATTAATGGTTTTGTGTCTGAAGTGCTTCCTCAATTGACCTGCCCAGTGCACTACTACCCCTCAGCTTATATTTTAAAAATCTTGCGTACTGATTTTAAATCAGTTAATACATAGGGGGATGGCAGCCCCACACAAACCGCTCCACCAGGATAAAGTGGAGGGGTTTGTGTGTTCTGAGGATCCTAGGGGCTATGTTGTCTGGTGCCAGATTATGCCTCTGGTAGGGTCACCCATGGCTAACAGGATACTAGGGGAGGGACCAGACAAAACGCAGCGCAAACACCCTTGAGGAGAAAGACATTATTCGAGCCATATGTCCATTGTCTGAAAACGGGTCACCAGGACCCACCTCTGGAGCCAGGCCTGGAGGAGAGTGCCTGGTGGTCAGGCTCAGCCCGAAAGGATGACATGGGCCCCCCTTCCCGTGGACCCACCACCTGCAAGGCCATAGGGGTCGGGTGCAGTGTGTGCTGGGCAGTGGCCGATGGCGGGGGAGACCCTGGCAATCTGACCCTTAGCTGCAGAAGTTAGCTCTATAGGGACTCAGAATGTTACTTCTCTGGTTGGAAAGGAGCCTGAGCTGGTGCACGACGTTGAGCGGTTCCGACTAGATATAGCTGGACTCGCCTCGACACACAGTTCGGGCTCTGGAAACAGCATCCTTGAGAGTGGCTGGACCTTGTTCTACTCTGGAGTTGCTCCTGGTGAGAGGCGCCAAGCAGGTGTGGGCATAGTCATTGCACCCTGGCTTGGCACCTGTACATTAGAGGCTCACCCCGGTGGATGAAAGGGGTAGCCTCTCTCCACCTCGGGGTGGGAGGCTGTTATCTGTGCCTATGCACCGAACAGCTGTTCAGAGCTCCACCCTTTTTGGAGTCCTTAGACGGCGTGTTGGAAAGCGCTCCTTCTGGGGACTCCATTGTTCTGCTTGGGGACTTCAGTGCTCGTGGGCAACAACAGTGACATCTGAAGGGGTGTGATTGGGAGGAACAGCCCCCTTGATCTGAATCCAAGTGGTGTTTTGTTGTTGAACTTATGTGCTTGTGATGGATTGGCCATGACAAACACAAAAAATAAAGCAAACATGTTCGGGCATAAGAGTGTCCACATGTACACCTGGCATCAGGAAACCTTAGGCTGCAGTTCCATGATCAACTTCCGTGTCTTGCCATCGGACTTGCAGCCCCTTATCCTGGACACTTGGGTGAAGAGAGGGGCGTAGCTGTCCAGTGATCACCACCTGGTGGTGAGTGGGCTCAGGTGGTGGGGAAGGATGCTGGTCAGACCTGGGAGGCCCAAACGTGCTGTGAGGGTCTGCTAGAAATGTCTGTCAGAGTCCCCTGTCAGTGAGAGCTTTAACTCCCACCTCTCGGAGAACTTCAACCATTTCCGAGGGAAGCGGGGGGCATTGAGTCGGAATGGGCTGTGTTTCATGCGTTTCTCAATTGCCTCCTTGCTCCATCTATTGAATTTATTGATTTCCTTGGTGATTGCTTTGCAACTGTCCCAGTCCATGATATGATTATTCCTTCTGCAATGATCTGTTATGGAAAATTTCTTGTTTTCTTGCTCCGTTGTCTGTTTTTTTGTCCTTGTGAATCTTGTATCCATTTCTTTCTCACATTCCTTCTGGTGTTCTGATTTCCACGTGATGAATGTCCATCTACATATGTTTTATTGCATGATTTGCATGGGATTTCGTTGACTACATTGCATTTTGTCTAGCGTTATTGTGTCTTTGGGATGAACTAGTTGTTGTCTTAACTTATTGTGGGGTTTTATGACTGTTTATTTGGTGCTTTTTCATGATCCGTTGTATGGGTTCTTTAATTCCTCTGATGTATGGTAGCATGATTATTTTCCTGTTTTTGGTGCCCCATTTTTTGTTTTTTTTCTTCTCTGGTCCTTCTGTCTTTTTTCATTGTTTTTGGTTTGCTGTTTTCTTTTGTTTATTGCCCATCTGGAATACTGGCAGTGAGTGAGTGTTTGTTTTATGTGTTCCTCTTATTCTGTCTTTTTTTCTGATCTGTTCTGATGCTGGTCTGGTTGTACAGTGTTCTAACTACAGAGAGTTTGTGTGCGGTGGGCTGTTCTGATGTCTAGAGAAGGTATTGGTCAGTGTGTGTGGGTTTTCTGTGTACTGAAGTTTCAATGGTGCTGTCATCTTTGTGATGGATGTTGATGTCCAGGAATGCTATGGATCGATTTGTTTCCTCCTCGTATGTGAACTGAATGTTTCCGGTGGGGTCTATGGTGTTGAGGTGGTTGGTGAGTTCCTTGAACTCCGTGAAAATTGAAAAACTCCATGAAAAAAATGCACATTGTTGCTGAAAGTGGGTCACCCATGGCAAAACCTTCTTTTTGTCTGTAAATACTGATTTGTATTTAAAGTATATAGATTTGGCTACAAACTAGAGCAGTGAAGTGATGTCAGTGACCGTTAGATTTGTGGATCTTTTTAATGTTCTGTCTTGTCTGAATCTCTCTGTTTCTATGTGTATGGTTTCATTTAGGGGGTTTCGTAAATAGTGAAGCTACCTCATGTGATATGAAAGTGTCATCTTTTTCCATTATAATGTTTTTGAGTTCTTCTGCCAACTGTTTTGAATTTTTGCAATGGTGGTCTGTCAGCCCGTGGAGGGGGCTGATGATTTTGACTAGTGCTTTTGATAAATTATGTTGGAGATTCTTTACAACCAACTATGGGCCGTAGTGGTGTGTTTTTCTTATGGATTTTTGGTGTTCTGTATACGCGGGGGATGATGTTTGCTGTGGGGATTAAGTAGTTGTAGTTTCCCTGTTATTTTATTAGCTTCTAGCAGTGTGGTGTGAGTAATGATTTTAATGTCCTTTTCTTTTGCTTGTGTTGGGTCTTTTTTATGTTTCATATGTGTTGTTGTCCTTTTCTTTCATCTGTTTGTTGAATGTTTCTGTGTCCATGATGACTGTTGTTCGTTCTTTATCTGCAAGGAGGATGGTGATGCTTGTATTCCTTTTTAATGGCTCAACTGCCTTCTGTTCTTCCTTTGAGATGTTACTTTGTGGGAGTTTAGCTGTTTTTAGGATGCCTGCCACCGTGTTTCGGAGGTCAGTTTCTGTCCTCAGTCTTGAAGTTTATGGCATGCCAGTTCTGTTGCCAAAATGTATTCTTCATACGGAATGTGTACCCGGAGAGAATCCATGCATACACAACATGCAAAGTCCACACAGAAGTGGAGCGTGCACTCCACCAAGCCTCCCAGCTAAGGCTTGAACCAGCAACTTTCTTGCTGAAAGGACTTGGTGCCAACTACTGTACCACACCAACATGCAGTCCAAATGCAACAACGGGCTTTTTGCACAACTCTACAACTTCTTGAACTTAAGCCAGCTCCTTTGTCTACTGTCTTTCATTATTGGACAAACTGATTCATCCAGGTGTGTCTAGCCATTGTCTTCATGGTTACTAACATGTAACCATGCAGACAATGTCCTGATAAAACAAAGTTTTATCAGGACAGTGCAGGTGAATGAAAAAGATGTCCCAACAGAGAAAAACGTGATAAAAACGTAACGGTGCGGTTGATAGAGAGGATCCGCGGAGTAAAAGGGCTGGACTCTGATGAATATAAGGAGCGGACGTCTGACGTGAAGTTAACCAAACAGTGTTAGCTTCTGTAGCTACATTAGCAGCTTGTCCGCTCGTCAACCATCGTTTACTGGTCTCTTACACAAAAGATAAGTTACACAAGCAGCAACACTTACCGACTGCACATCCTCACTGATAAATATAATCCACTGCTCCCTGGTAAAGCTGTCCCTCCTGTTAAAGCACCGAAAACTGCTGAATTTCTGCTGGGGCAACTCAGCATGGCAATCCCTCCCCCCTCCTCCTCCTCCTTGTCGCCGGCGTCCTTTCTGACAAAGCTGGTCTACTCTGTGGCAGGTAATCAGCTCCCTTCAGGTGGTGCTAAAGACGCTAGCTTAGCAGCTCGCTCGCAGCCTCTCTAGTTCATGTCATAACAGCTGATCATAACGACTCCACGGCAGGTAATCAGCTGCTTTTAGGTGGCGCTAAAGAGGCTAGCTTAGCAGTTAGCAGCCTCTCTAGTTCACTTCATTCGGAGAAATACATCCAAACCGCGTACTGTGGAGAGCGCATGCTTGTGGCCGATTCTGGTGAGAAGAGAGCACCCGCACTCAAAGACGAAGTTACTTTCACTTTCCGGAGTTTCTGGCACGTTATAACTGAGGTCCTGTTCCAGTACACGTTTTAACGTGAAAAAGTGGGGTTTCCGGGTGATGACTCCTTTAAAAATCCTGGCAATATGGAGCACTCTGCTCGGAAAAGGTCTGGCAGTCACTGAGTTAAGTTCAGAAAGTACTGGAGCTGTGCATAAAGCCCGTTGCCTCTTATTTTCACCTGTTCCACCTGTTGTACAACAGCTTGTGAAATTGATTCACAATCAGTGTTACATCTTAATTAACTGGACATACTGCTATCTCAGAAGCGGGACTGACTTTGAGATACTTGGTAATGATTACTGTACTGTGTGTGTTCCCTTTATTTTTATTAAATATTATTTTTTTGTTGTGCAGTGTACTGTACATGTCTTCTGTTTAAAAAGATATGAGAGCCTCTTTCAACACCACCTATTTTGTGTTATAGTTTCCCCTAGGGACTACTAAAGTATTTTCTATTCATTCAGTTTAATTTATTTTCATTTCACCTCATTTCTATCCACAATAACATAACTGCATACAGTGTTAGAGAATAACAAGTGTTGTGGATTATTTTGCTAAACAGTTAGATATTTCCCTCTGGAGTTCATTTAGACCAGAAAAAAGCTTCATGTAGAAAACTATTGAACTTGCATTTACTAGGTGCCCAGAGATGAAATGAAATTGAAATAATATGTATGCAAGTTAGCAGCTCATTTATGCTGCCTTCAGAATGGACAGGCATTCAGTCTTGCAGATTTAATGTTGTTTTACATGATTGTGTGATTACATGTTTGCATTTTGTAAACTGCAATCTGTTGTAGACACTTAAACTCAGTAATTGCCTCAACATATGGATTTTCTGAACTGTGCTGTGAACTGGCACCTTTTTAAAACAGTGGATATCAGTAAAATGCAACAACCACACACACTGATCCACTGTTACCTTTGTGATGCAATTTATTTCCATGTCAGTATTATAAGGTCTGAAAGCAAGAGTTGTATAGATTAAAGTTTTGCACAGACATAGAAGTGTTTCTGTTTGGTAGTGAGGGGGATAAGAAGCAGAATTCATGTATTACTGAATGACTATACTTGTGTTTCCATAAAATGCATGCAAGTGTTCACATCTCTGACATCATATTACAGCTGCACAGGTAAATCAAAATTTGTGTTCATCACATGTTTAAAAAACTGTTGCGGAGAAACGATTTACAGTTGGGTGACTTTCTTCTTTGTATTTACTTTTCTTATCCAAGATTTGTGACAACAGCATTTCTTTCTGACCCTCAGCTGAAACCTTCACATCCTTGTAACTGAAACTTATATCCAGTGGTTCACATTTCTTTCTTGCCCTCCCCCTCTGTCTCTCCAGATGGAAGTTGAAATGAATCTAAATTAATGAATATCATTACAGCCTCTTAAATAGCTGTGCTGTCTTACTAACCCTTCTTGCCTTTATCTCCCTCTGCACATGGGTCCCAGACAACCGAACCTTTCTGGGAGATACCGATAGAGAAATGTAACTCTTATACTGTTTTCCTCCAAATGGAAAGAAATGCTTGTTCTTTCCATCAGCAGGGGAGCTAGGCATAACATAATGAGTTTTGTGGTTAACGAAGGCAGTCTATAGCCTGTCGACATACTGTTAGTGCTGATATCAGTGTCCTACAGCTTGTTCGCATTTAGGCAACATAGGCCAAGTAATGAAAAACATTTTACATTCCTTGAAAGTTACCTTGATATAATACATGTTTCCTGGCCTTCTAACACTGTTAGATATTTAATTGTTCACTGAAAATTGATTTGCTACTTGCTTTCATGTAAGCTAACTAGTGGCTATTCATTCTTGCTTTTTAGCAAACTTTGAAGAACTTAAAAAATTGATATGTTCAGTGATAACATTTAGGTTTTGGAGTTTGAAAGCTGAATAAAGTTTCTTCCTTTCACCAAAAAACATGATGGAGTTTCTTTCTTAAAGGTGCCATGACATCAAATTTCACTTTTCTGGGGTTTTGGGTGTATAATATGATCTGTTGTGCACTGATGAGGCCATGTGAATGTCCAGAGTGAGAATCAAAGTTCCTGTTTATGGTCTGTCAGCTTTGTCTCTCTGCTCAGAAACAGTTGAAACAGACAGCAGGCTATCATTCTACGTAGTTCTATCATTCTACGTAATTTAATTGCTCCAATAAGAGCACACTATCAAGTAAACAGCGCCCCCCCTCTCTCTCTCCTAACGGTTTATGCACCGTCCGCTCCCCCCTCCCCTCCCTGTCTGATTCAGCTTCGTGTATGGAGCTAGTAGTAACTTCTGTGCAGTCAGGTCTGGGTTTTCAAACAAATGGATTTAAAAGAAAACTTCTGCAGCAACACTGAGGGGAGGGGGCCACAACCTTGTCATTACCTGTAAGTTTATTTATTTTCTAAATGCTGTCTTGTCTGATAAGCGTAGCTCCCACTGTCTGAAGTGCCCATGTTGCTAGCAGTTAGCCTTTAGCAAACTCCGACCGCAGCTTGACCTAGATTCTCCAAATAAGGTCATAGCCAAATAAGGTGTAGCCAATCAAAATGAAGTCAACGTGGTCTCCGGGTAAAGCTCCATATCATCACCGGACCCAACTGTATTACTGAGGAAGTGAGGTCTGGCGTTTCAAAACAATACTCCGCTGTAAAAAATGCTGTTTTTTTCTTTGGAGTATTTACATATACAGTCATGCCAACAACATAAACTAGTTTTTAACTGCTATGTCATCACTCCTTTAAAGGATAAGTTCCTTTTTTTTTTTCAACCTGCACCTTATTTCTAGAAGTATATACGTGCATTTACTCACAGTAAAGTTTCTGCATCACTTTGAGTCCTTTGGAAGATATAACTTGATTCACACTTCAGTGTACATCCAGTGATAATGGTGGAGACCGGGCACCGACTACATAAGACATTATCTGCAGTAAAACTCCTTGATTTTTCGCCAATACTTTAAGTAGAATGAAAAAACGAACGAGTGCTAATTGTCCTGTGAGTCCAGATTAAACTTTCTGTTAGTTATCAGGTAGTTCTAGACACTTTTCGGGGCACTTCCGTAGTTCAGCTGAGAAGAGCAGCTCGCTGCCCAGACAACAACAAAAAGACAATTTGCGAAACTCTGAACTCACGGGACAATAGTACTCATTCATTCGTTCATTCTACTTAAGCATTGATGAAATGAAGTTGTTTTGCTGCTGATGTTTTATATAGTCTCCGCCATTATTACTGGATGTACACCGAAAGGTGAATCAAGTTATATCCTCCGAAGGACTCAAAGTGATGCAGAAACTTTACCGGTGAGTAAATGCAGTGTTGTATAGTAACTAAGCAAAAATACTTAGTTACTTTACTTAAGTAGTATTTTTTCATATTTGTACTTTACTTTACTACTTCTATTTCTGATTACTTTTACTTTTACTTCACTACATTTTCCGAGAAAGATCAATACTTTTACTCCATTACATTTACCTGAGCATCTTAGTTACTCGTTACAAAATAACAAGGAATGTAATAGCCAATGAACAGTCTTTGTTTTGTTGTAGTGGGACTAGTAGCCACTAGCAGCAGCCTTGTGCAGCGTCTCTGAAGCTAAACACACCTTTACCTGCCTCAGCAGCTGGTGAACGGCTGTTCAGCATCGCTGGTCTGGTCTTCAGACCAAGAAGAGCCAGACTGAGTTCTCACCATTTTGAGAAACAACTTCTTTTGAGGTTGAACAAAACGTTTTTCAGGGTTCAGTAACGACTGGATGGACAGTTCATGTGCTGTCGCACTGCAGTCATGTTAAAGTTCATCCAATCAAGGTTTTTGTTTGCTTGCATCACCTCCGAGCACCAAGAGTTTATTAGGAATGATTTTATATTAAATGCACGTGGGTATGAATGTTGGTAGGCATGCACACAGGTCTGTAAGGATGTTTGTGTATTTTTCTACATGGTTGGGTTTATGTAAGGAGGTACTGAAGCTCCTTTATACTTTGCAAATTAAAACTTAAAACTAAATTAAACAGAAATAAAGAAAATGTTAAACTCAAATTTCTGATTGCGTTTTATTAACAGTACTTTTTACTTTTGATACTTAAGTACAGTAAATACTAGCTACTTTTTTACTTTTACTCAAGTAATATTCTAGCAGGCGACTTTCACTTTTACTTGAGTCATTTTCCAGTAAGTTACTTTTACTTTTACTCAAGTATGGCTTTTGGGTACTTTATACAACTCTGAGTAAATGTATGTGTAAACTCCTAGAAATAAGGTCCAGGTTGAAAAAAAGAAACTTATCCTTTAAAGCATAACTGAACAGAAACTATTTTATCTGTGTACACCTCTAAATTCATCATGTCAGCACTTACCAGTTAATACCAGTGACACAGCAGTTCCATTGACAGCCATTCATGTGCCATATTTGCTAGATGATTTGCCCTGAAGCATTCCTTTCCTTCTTTCCATTTTAACCAGATCTTAATATTAAAGTTTTGAAATATTCTATTTATAAAAGCTAATTTGAGTTTAGATAAATATTTCATGTTAATACTTTGAAATACATACTTTTATGCATTAAAGTCAGTCAAAAACTTCAATAAATGAATATGCATTAGTTAAAAAGGTTGCTAAAAAAAGCAATCTACAAAAAAGTGATCAAATGCATAAAAAGATCGAAAAAATAAAGAAATAACTATTCTGAGAACCATTACACTTCTCATGTTCCTTTGAGAGAAGTTAACCAATCAGTGAGCTCCAAGCCTAAGGCAATCGCACTTCACTTTCACTTCCTGTTAGCTACTTCCTGAAGGTAAAAAAAAGTGAATGGCTGCATTCTGAGTATCAATTCATAGGAGTAGCACAATCAGCAGATGACTGCCGCCGATCTGTACAACACTGAGAGAAACCCAATCATTGGGCCTCATGCAACAACATGTTTGTATTTTTTTTGTAAATTTCTATTACTTTTTGTCCTACCGTGGACTCCTACGAGTGTGCCACATCAGATTCAACAAACGCTCTCAACTTCAGATAACTGTGTAAATGATCCTCGTAAACACGATGCATTCCACCTGCACGTACGTGAGCGCGCGTACATGAGAATTGCAAATCTGCATAATTACCACCCCAATAATTCCACATAAGGACACGACTTCCCACACTTGTCAGAAGGTGCTCATTCAGAAAAATGGCACCGAAGACAGAGAAGAGAAACTTTACTACCAGTTTGGAGATAAAGATTCTTCTGACTTGTCCACGCAGCCATTGTTTTCTTAAACAAGTGACTAACCTGTCATGATGTTGTTGTTTCCTATCTGTTGTCTTTGTTGTTTGAATGACTGTTGTTGTTGTGTTTTAGCACTGCTAGTTGCGCAAGAAATTGCCCTACGGGAACAATAAAGACTCCTTGAACCTTGAACCTTGACTAAGATCTGAGCAGCAGAATTAAAGGAGGTAAAAGCCGAGCAGTGGAGAATAAATCACAAGAGCTCTAAATGCTGTGTCACCTGCTGGCTGCACTGCCACAAAAGTAAAAATAAAAATTACAGCGCAACATTCTGCAAAATCTCATTTTAAAGACACACAACGGAACTTTTAGCAGTTTTCTCAGTGACGCGCCCCCTATCGGCGGCTAAACTAGCATCCATCTTGTTCGTACCTGTACTGTAAGCTCACTCCAGCCAGTAAACGACAGTCTTATCTTGACTCTTGTTCTGTCCCTTCCTCTGTTTCTTTTCCTCTCTTCCTCCGGTGATGTTTCCTTGCGTTTCTTTACCGAATTCGACATGATGCGCATTCAAAACACCCGCGATGTTGATCCCTGGTTTACATCCGGTTGCTAGTGAGTGACGCGGTGCTGCAACCAATAGTTGGCTGCAACGTCACGGTCGCGTCCCGGATGGGAATCTTACATAGTGCTGTTTCTGAGCCCCGGGACGGCTCTGGGCACTGACAGCTCGAAAATGCGCATAATGAATGTTGGTGTGACATCAAAACGAGTTAGAAACACAGATTTTTAAGGTCTAAAAGTTACGTTGTGTGTCTTTAATACAACGCACACACGTGTAATATGTGTTCCAACTGGATTAAAAAAGCGGACGTGTCGCTAGACCACATCTGTCATCCTTTCATCGTCCTCTCCATCTCATACAACGCACATTAAAATTAATGGTGAAATTCTAATTTGGCAAATTCAGACCCAAACATCCACATTTTGTGTAATAATGAAGCTGAGGTGCCATGAAGTGAACTGACTGCCCGTCTGACTGTTAGAAGAGCTGCAGCGATCACTGTTGCTGAACCTCCTTTCTGAATTTTCTATCCATTTTCTGTTCGAGATGTTTCATTTTTATAGCAGCTTGATCTCACATAGAGCTCACTGCACATTCTTTTGACAAAATGACAGAAAATTAAACCATCGTCCCCTCACCAACATGCTGACTGCAAATGAAGTGGCCGACAGTCCTGTCGCTCAGTCTGCCCATAAAAACGTAATTTATATTTGCAGAGTGATACATATTGACGTAGTCTTATTTATGTTGGATTTTAAAATACACAGTTGCTTCTAAGTAACGATTACTACAGTCCTTTAGTGAAAAACTAGGTTTAGACAACAGCAGACTAATTGTGTAATACTCCTACTTCAAGTCTGGAGCAGTCGTGAAATTTGTTCGTGCCTGACAGAAGAGAAAATTAGTGAATGCGGCATTTTCTCCTAAATCACTCCTACGAACCATTTAAGAAGAATTTGGTGTGTGTGTGTGTGTGTTATTTTCAATCCTTCTCTTATTCAATATGAAAAGGAAGTGAACTGAAAAGCACTTTGAGTCAAAAGTAGTTGTAAATGTTTATGATTTTATTTATTATTGTTTATTCACATTGCCTTACATCCACTGCCTTTACACACACTCACTGCGCCTTGTTGCAGTTTATTGATAATTCCAAACTTCATTCGTTTTTCTTTTTCTTTTACTCAAAAGGGGGAATCTGTGGAAAATGAAGTTGTTTCTGGTTTACCGTGTCTCTGGTCTCTATGTTCTTACACAACTGGTATCTAGAAATCTTGAACTCTTCAGTGTGGTTTTTACTGGTGGCCAACACAGCAGGAAATAAACGAGTTGACACAGCTGGAACCTCTACATCATAATACTCATTCACACACACAAACACATGAACAGAACTGACTGATGTCCAGATCAACACTTATTCAATAAAATCTGTAATATTTGAGTCATATTGGGGTGTCTTATGGTGTCATGACACTTGTGTTCAGGTAAGTTCATCTTTTAAAGGAAACTGATGACAGGTTACATCATAATCATGATCTGCTTTGACTTGAAGGTTCGTTAAATAATACACAGTTAAACAGGTGTAATTAGGTCCGACTATTGTACACTATAGTGGAGTAACATTAACAGTAATTAACATAACACTCACCACAGAGTACATCAAGGCTTCCTGAGGTGATGATAAATGTGCCCTAACCTGCATCCTGCTCAACAACCTCAACCTATGAAACAGTTATGTCCAAATTATCATCAAAGTAAAGACAGCATGATGGTCATGAGACCACAAGACACCACAAAATGACTAATCTCCCTCTCTCTCTCTCTCTCTCTCTCTCACCATACATACGTATAAATAGAACTGGCAACGTTATTAGTATGGAAAGAAAGACGTACAGCATGTAAGCATCACAAAACAAGCCAACAGACCACAGCCTGCACTGTGTACCCTAAACGTGAGATAACGTTTCAGGGTCAAGTTAAATAGCCAATCTGAAGAGAGGCCTTCTAGCCAATCAGAAGTGAGAAATGTGGTACCTTCCCCTACCATCCTGTGATTCGCAAATTTGCTGGAGGGGAGGAGCTTTGTGGCATTGGAAGTGCTGGCAGCCATTTTGGCAGCCATGTTGGTTTCCACAGGACATTCAGGGGTTTCTCAAATATGCAGGAATGAGTCACGGTAACCGTCCGAGGTACATTTTATGGGAAGGGAATGATATAATAAAATCATAAAAAGCTTGGTCATTTTTTTTTTCCATGTTATCCTACCTTTTTAAGTGATGAAACAATGTCTCAAACTTCTCACAAAGGAAAGATTTTAGCCATCTCAAGATAAGGTCACTTGCTGTTTCTGGCTACAATATGGTAGTTTTCTTTCTCCTCTTTATTATGTTTGCCTGTATTTTAAGATCTGTCCCTCTCTTTTATGTTTTAGGGTATGAGCCAGTAAAATGTCAATGGCACTCTGAAGTGATTTTTTGGGCAGAATAGGTCAATAAAGTTGGACAGCTTGCATGAGAGTGAACAAGGGAGACAAAATAAAATTGGCACGAAGTTTATGTACAAAGGTGGTCGAGAGGTTTTTCAATATAATTACTATAATTCCTGTGCTCATTCTTCTTTTTTTTTTCCTTTCTTTTTTGTGCAGCAACAGTGGAATAAAAAATTAAAGGAAAGTGCAACGTGGCTATTATATAACACTGCTTCTGACTTAGGTGGAAATGAATGAAACGTGCTTGAGAAACTTTCCTCTGGAAACTTGACTAACAAAGATAATTTAAAAAATGAGAAAAAGAGAAATAAAAAAGTATTACGTCTATTAATATTCCTGTCAATCACTTTAAAAATTGTACTGTGAAAATTGCAAAACATGAGCTGGAGACAATTAAACACGAGCTGGAGACAATTTCTCTTCGACAACACAACTGCATGTCGTTTATTGAACAGTTAATATGACAACGACAACAAGAACCCTCACGTGGCATAGCCTGTGGAAAATCAAACAACGCTCCCAGTAACCCTGTGGTTAAAGGTACAGTAAACCTTGGTTGGTAGACAGTTAAGAGTAGTGGAACGACACACAAAGGAAAATTAGTCTGATCAGGGATTATAACTGTCCATGGTGAATTATGTATGTCCATAATAGTCCACTACAGTGCTTTTTTTTTTTTTTTTTTTTTTTTAGCAATTTTTTTCTTTCTTTTTTTTTTTTTTTTAGCAATTTGTATATAATCTATTTTTGTTTGTAGATTTCACTTAGCAACAGCCTATTATTCATGGCAGGTGCATATTTATAATAACAGTCTTTCAGTTTATTGAACTGTTCAATATTTGTTTATCTTTTGGGCAGACAAAATGCATGACAAAGACATAACAAAGGAATAAATAAGTTTGGAAATGTTAGTGCACATACAAAGCTGCAATAAACCTATTTACATACATACTTTGTATATCTATCTATGTACAACTACTCCCTGAATACTCTTTCTGCTCATCAAGTGGTAGCAAGGGATGGGTTCCATCCACCCTTCTACCAAGCCAGGTATGTATGAATGAATGAATGAATGAATGAATGAATGAATGAATGAATGAGTGAGTGGATGAATGATTACCAACATAAAAACAAAATGAGATGTACAGACTAGTGGTGCTTAAATCTCACATTTTGAAGGCCCTGGAAAGACCACTTGTGAAAAAGAGCAACTTTAACTTAGGCATACAGTATGTCTAATATCCCCATTCCAAGTAAAGTGACAGAAAAAGCTGCCAACAATTAGACAACTACCTGACACTAATTAACCGTGTCTATGGAAAAATGTGGGTTTATGACATTGTGAGCGCGACAAGAGACCATATCACACTTTCCCAGAGAAGAAGGAATGTACAGTAATCTCATCAAGGGGTCAAGGCCCAAAGATTGATGAGTTCTCCACTTTAGGGAACTTTTACTGGGGGATGGAAGAAGGATCCAAGGAGGAGGTTGGACAATGAGGAGAGGGTGTATAGAAAGCAATACTTGACAAATTTATTCAGTTCAACATTGGCCTACAAACTCTGTTGGATTCTTCGAGCCTGAGTAAAGAATCAAGTTTGTCTTCTCACAGATCTCAGTGCTTGTCATTCATTCACTGGGTAATTTTCTAACAGTCTACCAGTCAGTTTTTTGGCCACATCACAGCACTGCTTAATTTAGGCAAATTTAAAGACAAGGACTGTCATCTGTTTTAAATCTAGGCTAAAAACATTTCTTGCCACTGTCTTATCAAAACAACTATTAATCGCTCATTCTGTATGGTAACATTGTATGGTTACATTTTACTTTATTTTATTTAATCTTTTTCCTGTCTTTACTTAAAGGAGTACAGTGCAAGTTCCAGTTTTTACCAGAAGTTCGCCCCCTCTGGCATCAAGTGGAAGTGATCCTAATGTCGTTCACACGCATGAGCTGCTTCGACTGCGTTGGTCTCTAATTTAACCGACATTACACTCAGTCTGAGCCCAGAGTTAGAGACACAATGTCTACTGAAGTAATGAAGTTTTAAATCTGCAAGCTGTTCATGGTTTGATTGTTGACTAAACTGACAAACTGTATACTAACGGTAACAACAGGCTATCTCTGGCTTGTAGTTCAAACATTTAAATTCACAGGTTGAGACCACGATTACCTTATTAAATTACTGCATCAACTAAATTTAACAAGTTGACAAGAGTGTGTCTCGGGAACAGTCATATGGCTGTCATATTGCCGCATTTCCATCCTAAAAACTTTGCATTGCAATATTATGCATCCTTATTTTCGTCATACATCACATTTACCTTGTTAGCAAGAAGAAAGCCAACTGTGGGTCCTGTATTATTTATCCAGACTGGATCGGAGCTCCCACCAGTAAAAAAAAATACAGAAAAAAAGCTGCTCAGTTGTTTACTCCCGTCTTACTTCGGTGTCGCCGGTATTGTCCCGAAAAACGCCCCCCTACCGTAGGCACCTGGTCTCCACCTTTTAGCAGCAGTTAGTGTTGTCTCAGCATGCGTGGACCTGCAGTGCAAGACACTGGTGTCCTCCACAAGCGCCCCCTTGAGGCTTCGTACACAAATTTCTTGCATTGAGCATTCAGAAACAGTATTAGAGATGACCGCAGTGAAGAAAGATCAGCTCACTCTACACATCAGGCAATTGTAAGAGCATGTGGAGGAAAAAAAAAAGGATATTATTTAAAATTGCACAATGCACCATTAATTTATCTTATCTAATCATTTTATTTTATTATTTTTCAAAACTTTGTTCTGCGTCTTCTGCATCGTGCTGTAACTTGCTTTTCATGTAAAACACTTTATTGCCTCCTTCCCTACAAAATAAAGCCTGCATGAATCTTAGTACACATTAAAGGTAACAAAAACTCTTATTGCCTAAAGGGCAAACACTTTGAACTGTCTCGTACATGAAATGTCCTAAAGTTGCCTTGCCCCAAGGAAAATTAGGAAGTCTGAAAATAATCATTGAAAACATGGTGTGAGTGATTAAAGAGAATACTATAAATATGAATTTATTAAAAAACATACAGACTCACTTGCAAAACACTTAGTTTAATGGACAAGTATTTGAAAACAAAATATCATTTCAATTATGTTGAATTGATATGAGACATTCATGAATTAAACACCAATTGCCATATGATATTATTTTATTACTTATTACTCATTTGTTAAGTAAGTATTTCCTTGGCTACAGTCTCATGCAGTTCTTTTTTTTTTATATATATTTTTCTGCTCAGAGAAACCATATTTATTGTCTTAACAATAAATGAATGATAGGTGTATCAAAGGTTTCCTAAACCCCTGAAGTGTACTACAGGAAGTAAACTAATTATGTTGCTGTCCAAAAAGGCACAACACTCCAAGGAGGTTTATTCCTTTTTTTTTTCTTCTTTTAACAATTAATCCAGTAGCCCAATCAACAATAAGTGGACCAGAAACTTGGTTGGTGGCATAAATTGGATGTAATCCCAAAATGAGAAAATGTCCCTACGTGCTTCAAAGTCTAAGATGTAAATTTAAACTTCCTGAGGCACTGAAATGGAAAAACACCTCAGGCCAATAGTGATGTGGTCATTTTAGACCACATCACTATCATTTGGGTACCATCAAGTTGCAATAATGGTACCCGAAAATCAGTTTTATGTCTTAAACATGTTACTATTCTTTTGAAAAGAAAATAATATGCAAACACCTGGACTGATGCACATAAAAACATGCATAAGAAGACATTATATTGTTGTTTGTATCAGCTTCTTCTGTTTATACTTAGACACTTAAGCACCTAAGCAGAACTGGCAGAGTAGACGGAGGGAGTGACGGATGGAATGAGACGTTTCTGTCAAATGTTATGTTGTGAAACAAACTTGTTGTGGCTTATTTAGTAAATAATTATTTTGCCTCCAAAACTCTTTTCTTAGTGTTGTATTTGTTGTTTCATAGAAGTAAACAGCTGTTCAGATGA
Source organism: Atherinomorus stipes (assembly GCA_023101725.1). Lineage (NCBI taxonomy): Eukaryota > Metazoa > Chordata > Actinopteri > Atheriniformes > Atherinidae > Atherinomorus > Atherinomorus stipes. The sequence goes on from JALJCO010002574.1 coordinate 25,038, forward strand.
TGGTGTCACTAAAGTAAAAAATATTGGCAACAAAGACACTTTTCCACTTGAAGCGGACTGCAGCATTAAAAGTTTGTTTTCTCAGCTTTTTGTTCCAAAGAAGGCATTTTCTCTGCAACAAACCCATGTTCCACTGCAGATTACTAAAGAATGAAAAAAGCTAGAAACAAATGTTTTTTTTTCTGGTAAAAGAAGAGAGTCTAAGCTTTCCTTTGGTACATTCAGTGTTTGCATAGGCATAGTGCACAATATTCTGTGACTCTCCAAACATCTGTGAAAATGCTTTAACACCCTGGCAATATGGAGTACTCTGCTTGGAAAAGGTCTGGCAGCCAATGAGTTAAAGACGGAGGTCTACAAACAACTGATTGCCACAGTCGTGGTTTCTGCAAGATTTTAATCGAGCAACAGCTGATACTCATGCGCTTCTACTAGAAACAACCAAGTGAAAGGTTTGGTGAAAGGAAAATTCTACCCCCGTGAAACTCGGTATATTTGAGTCCATGCAAACGCAGCCAGTGATGATGATGATGAAGGCCTGATTGCAAACCCGAGTCAATGTGCACAGCCAAATACACACATGCACAACGGTAAGAATTATAAACTGGAATCATCATAGACATCAGTTTTCCTCAGAGATAAAAGACACGAACATGATGTGAAACGTTTATTAGACACTACGTGTTTCTTCATGGTGGCTGGAAGCCGTTATAACCACACAGACCTGAAGCTCCTCTCCTGAGGAGTAGACGGAGATGCAGGGAGATTTCTGTTAGTTCGGTCGGGCACTTTCCTGCATAAATGAAATCCATCCACAAGCTTTTCAGAGGGGAGGACAAAAATATTGGTGTTGTCTTTTTGTACAGCAGGTACAGAGCAGTTCCAATGCGAACTGGATGCCATGCTGTCGGTTTGTTGTCGTAGGTCTCGGAGGGAGGGACTTGGACAGTATAGTTCAGGGGAGGGAGGTAACTGGCTGGAAGCCAATGACGTATGCTGCACTGGGAGTAAATATACCGAACTGCCAATCAGCCCATTTGTGAATGCTAATTTCGCTATGTAGGCAGACAAACCTCAAAACATGCTAATTTCATGCCAGGGGCACTTTAATATCTCTAATATAATAGAGAATAAGTGTAGGTAACCAGTAAAATTTGATCGGTAACAATAAGTATATCATTGTGTCATGGGAGTCCATAACCCTAACTAGGCATGTGGGGGTAGCCCTCTGAGATTTACTCACCAAACGGGAAATTTAGTCGCATTTGGCGCCTGGCGAGTGTTAATTTTGGACCCTGGCTGGAAGTGTGCGTCAGGACAGGCGGCTTACACCTGACTTGCACTCTCTCCCTGTGTTATATAAGACAGAATGAAGTTCATACCGTGGTATACCCTTGAAACCGGAAACCGGCACATCCCAAATTTCAACACATTTGTCTCTGAATGATCATCTGCTGCTGATGGAAACACAGCTCATTTGAGCAGATGTTGTATAATACGCAGTGCGTTGACATCATATCTGCTTGATGTCTTAGAATTTCAGTCAAATCTCAGACCTCAGTTATCCCGTGTGAATGCGCAACAGAAAAAAACAGTCGTCAGGGGGTAATTTATTTATTACATGTGGTCGCACTAATCCCGTCAGAATACAGCTTTAGTTGTTCTGTGTAGTCTTCAGTTGTGTCTTTAACGGTCCTACTACCTTCATCTGCCTCTGGTGTTACCAGTGCTGCATTTGGGTACCACTTCCTTGTTTCCTGATGCCTTGATCCATGGCAAAAAGTGGTGGCCTTGGTGGTAGGAGATGACCTGCACTCATATCAGGTGTGTTGTTGCAACCCTGGATTACTCTACAAAAATGTTAGTGGATGGCACTGATCGATATTGAAATTAATGGGCTCCCACTGTTATTTGGGTTTTTTTCTTCCTTTTTTTCACCCCTGATTAGTAAATCTGACCCAAATTGCTGCTCAGACTTTGACACTGTGCTGTGTACTATACATATTTTGTTTTTAAGTCTGTCTCTTTAACACACTCATAGGCAAAAAAATCTATGCAATGTGTCAGCCACTGTATTGTCCAGATCTTGAAACTACACTTGCATTTTCAGTGCAAGCTTACCTCTGCTGCAGCTGAGGAATTGCTCTGGGTACATGGAGATAGGAACACAGGCAATCTGTGAAAGAAAGGCAGCAACACGACAAAGAAAGACAAAGGAGAGATGAAAGTCAGAAACCAAGAACAGAAGATGCTGAGATGAGGGGGAAAGAGTCAAAGTAATAGTGAAAGTGAAAGAAATAAATACAGAGTAGCAGAGGGAGTGGGTAAGTGGGAAACCCAATCTAGGGAGCTGATGGGGCTCCACAGCACAGCGGCAAAATCAATTTGACTGGCATGGCTTCTGCTGTGAATGAGAGGCAAGGATGATGGAGTGAGAGAGTGAAGAACGAAGAGAAGAAGGAGAACAGGATGTCTGAACAAGGATGATGCTGTGGAGTTAACAAGACTGGCATAAAAAAGAGAGAGAGAAAAATGAATGGAGGGCATGAGGACAAAAACGCAAAGAGGTCAGGTTGGGGACAGAGAAGGAAGAGAAGAGAGAGAGAGAATGTGGAGGTAGTGGGTAGCAATGCTGGACTTCCAGACATCCGGTGTGTACTTGCTGATATGAGTAGAGGTAACTTTAAAATGCACAAACAAAATGCAAAATGTCTCATGTGGAGAATGCTAAAAGATAACACACAAAAGTGTGTAGTTAAGCTTGCATGACTCAAATCCAAATGAGCTACAACACAAAATACATTCTGTTCACTCCATTAGCTTTTGCTCCACATACTAAAATACAAGCAAGGAGAGGAATGTATCTGTTTTTTGGCCACAGTAACTTTAACACAGTAAAGGCAATTCCAAGCTCTAGACTATGTTATAGTTTACATAAATCCTTCTAAATAGGAAGCACTCCTTTATTGATTTAAAGTATTCCTCTTACACTTTACCTGCTGACGTTGATGTAAATCCATGAACTGTCCGCTGATGGAGGTAGAATTTAATTAGTTTTGTTTTTATACTTTATCAGTAGCAGTAAACACACTTAATGTACTCACTGAGAGTAAACAAATAATATAACTGACTATCATTGTTGTCCTCATCCTTTTTCCCTGAAAGACAATAGATTTACTGGAGCAGCACTTGAGCTAATTAGCAGCATAGCTTGTTAGGTTATTGTGAAAAGAGGGACAATGATGAGCATAATTTTATCAAGCGATACCGCAGTTGCTTGCATTCAGTTTTACTTGCTTAAATTAAGTCGTTTTTCCAAAGAGTAAGACTTTATAGTTAAGACAACGTGCACAACAAAACATAATTCCACAAAGAGGTGGTAATACAGTATGCAGCTTTTTTTCTTTTAAACATGATACATTTGCAAGAACATCTGTTAGGATACAGATGCCATTAATCAGAATGTAGACAAGCAGATGATACAAGGAAGTTTTGAGCTACTAACATTAGCAGGCTGTTGGTTCTGAATGTCAGTGTAATTCATGCAAATGGCATAAGTCCTATACAATAGAAACTCCCTCACACATTGTCTAATGTTTTCAACTATGTACAAAAAGTGGAATCTGCATTCAAGATGAACAAGATGAACTTTGCCTGGAGACTAGACAAGAACAGGCATCAGCAGCATTGTGTGGAGACAAAAAGAAAAACAAACTGTTTTAAAGCCAGACAGTACCCAGCAGCTTTTTTTGTCAGTAAAGGAATTCACAGAGAAGCTTTTGCTAAAAAAAAAAAAAAAAAAAAAAGTACCTCAGACTTAGAAAATGATCAGCTGGCCATTACTTCAATTACCGAGCTGTAAACTTCTGGAAACTCCATCTCACCTGTTTCTTTTCAAAACAATACAGATTTTAATTGAGACTGTTCCACATGCCAGAATAAAATGGGCAAACATGGCAGGGTAAGAGTCAGGGGATGGTGGTGGTTAGGGCGGCAGTCAAGTTTTTTAAAATCTCCAAAAAACTTCATGAGAGGATTTCTTTTGTTGCAAATAGACCAGGGGTTCTCAAGTCCAGTCCCCAAGGGCTACTATCCTGCACATTTTGGTTGCAACCCTGCTCCAACACAGCTGAATCAAATGGATAGTGTGATACCAGGCCTCTGAAGAGCTGAATCATCATTTGATTCGTATGCTCTAAAAATTGCTGGATAGTAGCGCTTGTGAACCGGACTTGGGCACCCCTCCTATAGATGATTATCAGTATAACAGGAAGAACTCTGAAACATTCCTTTTTAAACAGGCTGTTTCTTGCGTAACCCAGTGTAAGGTGAAGCTGAATCAGAAAAAAGGAATAAATGGTAATCTTATTGAATAATTAATACCATTTCAAAAAGAAGATTTCAGTTTCTGTAGTATAATTAACCTGGGATTAAAATGCCAACCACTAGAAGTAGCTGCATGCGGGTGTGTGTTAGTGCATTCCCTCAGCCGCCCTATCCTTATTGTATCATGAAGGCTGCTACCTCCAGAATGGAACTCCTTATTTTCTCATTGCTGCTGACAGCCTCAGCCAAGAGGCTGCTATTTTTAAAAAGGAGTGGGTGACTGCGGTAGCTAATAAATGAGCACACACAAATGCACATACACTTGCACACATTCACATACACAAAAACATGCAAACACAGATTTAAATAAAATCAGATAAACTGCTCACTTATAGTACAATCAATCATGCAGCAGCAGGCATGATCTTAAGGCGCTCGTGACATTTGTATGTTTGCTCATCTGTATTCATTATGCACTCCAAATTTGTACACACACATCTTAACACATGAATACACATACGTTCACAATTATGAGAGTATGCACCGAGTTCTGGTGTTGGTTTAAACATTGGTAAAGCTGTTTAAAAACTGCACTGTCACCTGATACCAGCAAGTGGCTAAAGATCGCTCCTATAATGTGACATAGTTGAATATGTTACTGTGTCTTGCACATTAAGGGATAGAGAGACAAAGTGACAAGTGAATGAGATGGAGGCACAGATGGAGTAAGACTGCAGCTTCTCTTTCAAGTAAATCTACTTGTTTTTATTCCAATTCTGTCCTTCCACCTCCCACATTATACTTGTTTTTGTCTCTGTGATTATTTGTAGTTTCTTCCCCTCCTTGATTGCCTTTCCTTCGTCTGGCTCATATTCTCTTCTGTCACCATACAGAATACTATTATCTCTCTCTGGTAATAAAGTGGACTCCAGTGACTCAAATCTCAGCTCCTGTGTTGAGTTTTGGCCTAAACCTGTATTTTTTTCTTTTGTCCTCCCTTCTTTTTTCTCTAACTCAAACCATCCACCATCTGCTTCTCTCACTCCAATGATGCCGACATTTGCTATGGATTGTCTATTGGGATTTTGCTGTAGCCTAATTAGAGTCTCTTAGTGACATCAGTCTAACATATGGCTATTGAGCAGGGTCAAATGCATCAGCTATTGTGTTTCTGAATTCCCCATTTACAGTATATCCCACCTCTAAATGCAGAGCAGTTTGGCGGGTTATTCAGTGACTCGCTCAGGGTTACACAAGAAATGTTTTTGGAGAAAACTGATTTCAAGGGAATTTTTTAAATGATCAACTAGTAAAGTTTTGCTTGTGGTTTCTGTCTTGGATAAAAAGTCAAAGTAATTATTTTTCTAAAAAGAAAAAAAAATAAAGTCATTCTTCAATAAGTGCATTAAATGAAATGCAGCAATGCAGAACTATAAATAACACTCTAATACAACTCCTAAATAATCCATGGATATGACATGTGGTTTGTCATCAAAGTAAAACCTTCTCAAACACATTAGCGAATGACTTATTGTGATTTAGTCTCTGTCATTGACACAGTATGTGTGGTCAAGTGTAATACATTGTGTTTCTGTGCCCTGCCTCTGTCTCATTCTGCTCTCTTTTGTTGGAGTGACATTGAAACTGGCCACTATCCCTTGATCACAGCAAGCTTCATTTGTCTCAATTAGCTGCAACAGATTTAGCTTTTCTCATGTCCACTTCAATTAAGTGGTTTTGCAACATTGCTTGTGTGTTTTTGTCAAAGACAGTGTGTGTATGGATACAGGGGCTAGCCTGGAATGTTGGGCAGAAAGATGGAAGGAAAAGAGAGCACCATCATTCACATCGTTGTGTTGCCCATCCATCCATCCATCCATCCATCCATTTTCTGTTGCTTCTCTGGGCAAGGTAGCAGGGGCTGTGGCTTATGCAGGGAAGCCCAGACTTCCATATCCCTAACCATTTCTCCTAGCCCACCCAGGTGATTCTCAAGCCCTTCCCAGGCCAGCCAAGAGAGGTAGTCCCTCCAACAGGGTGTCAAATTCTGCTCATGGAGCATCACTGTATGGAAAGTTTTAGGGGTTTTCCTGATCCAACACACCTGATTCAAATCAAATAGCTCTAACAGCTTGTTGTCAAGTTCTGGACAGTGACACATTCATTTCAGTCAGGTGCGTTGACTCAGGGAAATTCTTAAAACCTGCAGGACATCGGCCTCCAAAGACTGGAATTTGACACTCCTGCTCCATAATGTTCTCGGTTGTCCCCAGGGTTTTTCCTGGTGAAAAGTGGCCAAAACACTTCACCAGGGAGGTATCCAGGAAGCACCCTAACCAGATAGCACCTCATCTGGCTCCCATCAATGCTGAAGAGTAGCTGCTCTACTCTGAGATTTACCTGGATGACCAAACGAGCCCAGACATCCTACAGAGAAAACTCATTTCAGCCACTTGTATCCTTAAATTTACTCTCAGTGACTACCCACAGCTTTTGACCAAAGATGAGAATAGGAACAGAGACTAACTAGTTACCCGAAAGCATCGCCTTTTGCTCAGCTCCCTCTTTACCACAACAAACCAATGCAGAGCCCGCATCACTGCATCTGTGCAACTGTCTCCCACTATATTTTTCCTATACTCATATACAAGACCTTCAGATAATTAACCCAAATAACAAAAAATATTTGGCCCGAATGTGCAGTTTTGTTTGGCCCAAATTTGGCATTTACCTACGGCGTTGACTAAGGGCTGGTTTATATTTACTGCGGACACATGCATCAGCATTCGGAACGTTTGCCATAGACCACTTGCTGCAGCACAGGAGCATGGGGTGGCCGAAACGCTCAATACTGGAAGTCTCCGCTAGAGGGACTACACAGAGCTTTGACTGAAAGGCCAATCTACCTCTCACAGCATATTTCCTGTGCATTTCCGCAAACAACAGTTTACCTCAAACTGTTGCTAACCGTTGCAGCACGAGTGTTTGTCACTCTGCAACAGGGAGGAAAGATAATAAAGATGCTGGTAGTTGTGGACAAAGTCCGAGCAACGCTCTTCTAAAACAACTCGGCCGTTGTATTTACCTCTGATCTCCTGTTCATGACACATGAGCACCTCCTGCCTTCATGTCAATATGGCACCACGCGCATGCGGCATGTTACCATGCGTCAAAGCAATCATGGCACGTGGGCGCCATGATGCGGACGTGGACACATCACCAACAGCAAGTATAAACCGGCCCTAAATTTGTGTGTGGCTGCCAAAACTCCTTGTGGGTCACATCACCACCACATGTGGCCCACAAGGACATCATCATCAGGGGGCTTACTGTGTGACCACTTCTGGTCCTCAAAATACTTGCCGTGACCCATGTCTAGGCCAACAACTGACATCTGCACCACATGTGGCCCACAGGAGACTTGCCATAATTCAAACCAGGCTGGCAACTGACATTTGGTCCATTTCTGCCCCACACAACATTTTCCAGTGCCATAATTGAGCCAAACATGGTTAGTTGCAGTGCACTTGGCACATGGATCCCAGTTTGGTCATGCTTCTTTGCCTTTTCTAAAAAGTGCTTAAAAGGTGCCATAACCTAGCGTTTAAAAACACATTCCTTCTGAAATTATCTTCAAATGAACTTTTAACTCTTAGTTGGGTGGGAGGAAAACTTAATGAGCTAATTTTGATCTGATTTCATCCCCCACTTTTGTTTGTCACGAGAAGCACAAGAATTAGACCTGTCTGTAAGAGCGTTCTGGAGGCAAGTGTCACAAGGCAAAACAGTTTTCTCAGGATAGACCAAGTGAAGGCAAGGAGGAAGGATGCAAGTGCAGCATCTCAGACAGGTAGGGGGAAGCCAGACCATTTAAGGCTTTAAAAAGAGTAATAAAATTTTAAACTGGGTCCTGAAACTGATGGGAAGCCAGTGCAATGCAGCGAGCACGGGGGAGATGTGGTCACATCTCTTCCTCCCAGTCAGCAAGTGGGGTGCTGCATTCTGGGCAACCTGTAACCGGTGCAGGGATGTCTGATCAAGGCTGAAGTCGAGGGACTTAAAGTAGTCAAGCCTGGACATGACCAGCAGGTGGATCACTGTTTCCAGCTCTTTCTTCAGAAAGTAGGGCTTAACTTTCCAAAGTAGTCTCAGATGGAAAAAGCCACTACTGACTACTGAGCTGATTTGTCAGTGTAAATATAACGAGGTGTCTATGACTACACCAAGGTTTTTAACCGGAGACCTAAAGTGTGAGAAGAGCGGTCTGTGGTGGAAATTCTAATAAAGACCCAGATGAGGTGATCTTTGCAGAATATAAAGTTTATTTTACAACCAGGTTGGAGATGGTACACGCAATCAGATTGTGAGCACCTTCTGAAGAAATACTGAAGGAACATGTCTTTTTATCCAGTGACAGAGAGAAAGGCTGGAAACAGGGAACTGTTGCTGTCACAGTTGACATGAATCACACATCCTTATCTGAAGCTGTGCTTCGTGTCTCATATCCCCACACATCCAGCTAGCAAACACATATCATAACTTCAGACATTCAAGGCCAGTTCAGAAGGAGAACACCTGCAATTTTATCATTAGCTAAACCCTGAAAAGAGAACATTATACTCATATTTCATATTGGTGCAGAAATGACAACTGAAGGTATGTGCTGCAATTAAAACTTAAAATACACAAATATACTTGCTCAGGAGAATAAACTCAATGTGCTCATACTAAACTCAGTGTGATTATAAAATTTCCATTACAGGTCCAAGCACGCTAACAGCACCATCTAGATGCTCCAGTTTCCCAAACACCACAATATCAGTTTTCTCATCATTTAGATCAAAAAGTTCCATCCACGCTTTTAGATCTTTCAGGCAGTTTGGACAGGGAATCAGCTTGTGGTTTTAACGGTACATTGATCTGGACATCGTCGGCAAAGCAGTGGTAGGAAATATACTTCTCGAATGTGGAACCTAGTGGCTGCATGTACAAAGAAAACAACAACAGTGGACCCAGAATGGAACCTTGTAGGACCCCACAGCTGAGGGGGGCTACAGCTGAGGAGTGCTCATCACGGTAAACACACAAAGATTGATTTGACAAATACGACTGGAACCATTGGAAGACAGACCCTCTGAGACCGACGCAGGTGTTATCCTGCTGTTATTAATCGCCACCCTGCGGCAGCTAATCAGCTGATTTCAGGTACTGGAAAATAGGCGCGCTTATGTTAGCATTAGCTTCCATGAAGGACGTCTTCTCTGGCGGAGAATCAAAATCGTGTCCTGTAGAGTGCATACTCTTGTGGCCGATTCTGGTCTGAAGAAAGAGCCCACACTCAAAAATAAAGCCACTTTCATATTCCAGAGTTTCTGGCATGTTTTAACTGAGGTCCTATTGCAACACACGTTTTAACATGAAGAAAGTGTGATTTTGACACCTTTAATTTCCCCTAATGGTTTTGTAATATACTGATGAGATGCAAACTTATTTGTGTTCTTAATTTTGATGCATGGCACTTAATGCTTATTACACATTATAATAGTTTTGATGAGTAAAAAAAGAGAGAACTGAAATTCAAGTGTGGTTTGAAATGTAGGCATTGACTGGTCCCTTGCCTGTGGCAGCAGTGGGAAGATCAAAGCAGAAAAGCGAGACACATCCTGGGGAACTGTGAAGGAAGATTTTCCACAAAGCAACAGGAGGTCAACAGTATTCCTGCAACACAGTGATTGATTTTAGTCCCATCATTACAAGCGTATACAATGCTGGCTCAGTGAAAAATGAGATATTCTGTTATAGAGAGGAGTCATGATTGAGGATAGAAAATAGCTGCTGCTGCTGCAGCAACACAGTCCACTCATCCTGAGACCATGTTACACTCTGTATACCTGAACTATGGGTCCCCTCTCCTTTTCCGGTCTTTCCATTTGTTTTCCTCCTCTTACTTGTCGTGGGGGCAGTGTTCCCTTTTGTTACGCTGGACCCTCCTCCTTGATTCACTCCCAAGATGTTACCATGGAAACTACAAGACACTACATCACCTCAAGTAGAAGTTTTTCAGTGTTCATGTGTGTGTGTGTTTCTGTGTGCATACATGCAACTGAATATGCGTGTCTACCCCAAAAGCCCCTCCAAAACTCAGTCCTGATACTGTAGATAGGGCTGCTCAAGTAAGATCTTTAAAAAACACAAGACACGAAACAAAAGCAATTATACGAACAGACACGATCAAACTATAACATTTATAACACTGAATAAAAGTTGTGGGACAATGCTTTTGAAGTGAAAAGATGACAAAGAATGACTATCCCACTGTAAGTCTGGTAACTGTTACTATGGTAACTGAGGTACAGTAGAGATAGCCTTAAGAAACAAAAAAAGGCTGTCTGTATGATTAGCCTTTGACAGAGATAAACACAGACAGCTACAACCATACAGGAATAAATGTATACAATCCACACATCTGCAGATACTGGTGGTCAACTTGCCAAGTTCACAAATGAAATGTTGCAAGAAAACATGAAAGAGTTTAGAGCACATAAAGGATTGCACAGAAAAGAAATGAAGACCATAACATTCTTTTCTCCTTTTACTGAAGAAAGATGTTGACTGGATATATAAGCATGTGTGTCTTATGCGGTTCCACGAAGATGGAGTTTAGACCTCTCAGGTTTCAGGTAAGATCGGTAAGCCAATGCTGCTTTTTCAGTGCAATGGAGCATGGGATTAAACACTGACCATGAATCAGCTAGTATGGCTCATGCTGTGCTCTAGCCTCGCTATGCACTGGGCCAGGTCAATGAGAAAGAGTTGGCGATGATTATGACAGAGACAAGAAGCCCACAGGCCCCATCGCAACCACTGTGCCTTTGTTCCTCGCTCTCTGAATAACTGAGATGAGTGGAAGCCAAAAACATAATAACATGGCCCTAGCATCTGTGTGGTCACAGACTTTTGTATGAAGAGATGCTTTGAAGCTTACAGTTGTCCCCCTGGGAATAGTAAAAAGACAGAAAATCAAAATCTAAACAGTGAGTGGTGGAAGCTGAGGGGGCAGCAACGGGTTGAACGAGCAGCACCAAAATAAACATGCATTTTTGTCTGAAGCATTTCAACCTTATGCATCTTACAAATCACCATGACATATTGTAAAGCATAAATCCTCCATTGGGCAACATTTAGAGGATTTTTTTTTTCATTATACGGGCTCTTGATGAAAAAAGTCTTGAATCATCACTGAACTTGCCCCTTGCCATATGTTAACTGCTTATTTCAGTCATGCCAGAACTACAACACATTTAAAATGCTATGTCTTGGGCATGTGCTCTGTGTGGGCTTCTCCATCAGCACTTACTATTTTGGTACAAGTAGGTGCAACCATGAAGAAGAGCTGCGGGGTGAAACTGAAAATAAACTGGAGGAGGTTAATGACGTCACTGTCAGCTAGTCACGGGAGAGGCTCTGTTATTGAGATGGATGTGCCAACTGCTATTAATATAATATGCTATAATATTTTAATTTACTTCAGTAGGAAGATGGTATGGCTTTTATTAGGATGTACACTGTTGATATTTTTTTTTAAATTAAGTTTAATTGTTTATAGGTATACATGAATCCAGCCTGTTTGATTTTATTTGTATCCTACTGTATGTAAGTTTTCAACAAATACCGAATAAGCAACAGTTTTTGCTGTAATCTAATTCCAGAATAAACGGTGAATAACTTCTAAAAAGAAAGTTGAAAAATGAGTAGAGGATGATTGTACTGATGAGCCACTCTTCTGCATTTCTGAATACTGAATCAACTGAACAGAGGGTACGGAGTGATTACAGAGTAGTGTTGTAAGTGTTGAATTAATTGGGATTACTTTGTAGAGGTCTAGAGTCACTTACACGATTGAAAATATAAAGGCAGTAAAAGGAGTGCACAACACTTGACATGTTACATCTAAAATCAGAGGCTGTTAAATTGCTGTTCTGTCTCGATGTGACTCAGTTAACTGATAGAGTCATACAGTACAGAGCATGTACATTTAAAGCTGCTGTGGAGACACTTGGATACTTCAGCAATGGCAAATTTTTCTTTTAATTGCATGTTTTCTTTGTTTTTTTTTTTTTTCTAAGCATACCTCAGCTGGGTAAACTTAATTAAATGGCTTAGTTACAATCAAGTCATTGTTCCCATGTTTCCTTCAGTTTTGTTCTTGTTGGTAAATGGTAGAAGCAGATTTCCGTTTTGTGGAAGATAAATGGTTTGTGGTTCGTTCTGACTGCAGAGTAGTTTCTAATCAAAAGGTAATGGAAAGCACAAGCTTGATTAGTGTTTAATCTTTATTTTGGTTCATCATCTTCTTCGAATTCCCCATTTCCTCAAGTTTTTCCAGGCACACAGTCACCCACCTTGACTCTTGCTCTAGAGCTTCTTTATGCTTAAAGTGCTGATCACACGACCTTAACTTCAAGTAACTTTGCCATACAACAACACACCAAGACAGAATAAGTAGTTCTGTGCAGTTAGAAGTCAACCAGACATGTTTTTATGTAAATATACAATGTTTAGGAGGCACAGCTAAGAGCTACCAGCTTTTGCTAGCCTTCGTGACATGACATCAGCGAGATAAGGAGTTGCAGTCGGCTCATATTTACATGTATAATCAATGCCATGGAAAACATGAAAGATGGCTCCAGAACAGATTGGAACTGGTTTGTGTGGTGAGATCATAAGCCAGTTCAGAAGAGTCCGATGAAGCTGAGGAATATGGGGATATCAGATTAGAACTGGACTAGAACTGTAGTCAGCTGCCTACAGTGTGTCTCCCAGCTCCCAGTGCACTAAGTTCAGCTAAAACCCTGGTATGCTCACACCAAGCGGACTCAAACTGTCAGTAGCGGACCAAGAACAGCACAAGCGGACCCACAACTGTTCAGGAGCTGCACTGGTTCACACATAGAGTCAGGCGTGACAGAGGAAAGGCACTTGTTCCCTGCGTTAGCTCGGGGCTAACCTGCCAATAATCTGTCGAGAGTTAGCTCGCGGCTAGCGATTAGCCCTTAAAAATGAGAAGATAACAACTTGCATGGTTCCAGTCGAGTTTTAAATAGTTCCCGTTTATGAAGATGAGGATAGAGGGAAGGATGCATCTTTGTTTTTAGCCTCTTTACATTCTTTGTCATTGTATTTTTTTTGAGTTTTATTGTCATGTTGTAAAGTGACTTTGGGTGCTTTGAAAGGCGCTATCAAATCAAATGTATTATTATTATTATTATCATTATTATTATTATTTTGTATGTGTAAGGCACTAAAATTTTCAAATTACCATAGAACTCTTTCAAATATAAAACTCAATAGGCTCTAAAAATATACTAAATGACGTTGTTTCGAGTAAATTCTGGATGCTACCCACTTGGATTACATTGGACAAGCAGTATGGAGGAATATTGACAAGTTTTTGTGGACTTTTATGGACCTTTTGGCTCGGACCCCAGCGAACTCCATTATATGAAAGTTGGGGGGAAAAAGAGAAAACCTTCCTGATCGCCGGCTGCATTTGAGATATTAAGAAAGTGCTCCAGAGTCTTGCTCACCATGAGGGTAAGTGGAACATAAAGTTAAATCATTCTGTGGGTGAACTATTCCTTCAAGTCCACGGTCTTATAAGCAGTGCTCTAAAGTCAGTGTGCAGAAACAACTAGTTTAAGCAGACTATTTTAATGAGCAACAAAGTTCATTGCTATTTAGTGAAGAGCACAGTCTACTAAGAACAGCATCAGCAGCAGAATGCTGCAAACACAAGCACAGTATTTCCTTAGAAAAGCCTTTGATTGACTGATCTTTGTTGCCAGAGGAGAGCTCCAGTGTGGGTTACTTACTGAACTGCAGTCAACACATTCTGCTATTGGCTCAATCAAAATGTTTGAGTAAAAAGACACAGCAAGTCAGGAGCTGATTTCTGTGGTCTCAGATAAATACAAATATGACTTTTCAATAACGCATTGCAAAATATGGATGTCATGTCATTTACTGAATCTGCATCAATAACTCCAGAGTAACTTGTAAGCCATGTTTATGTTAGCTTTTTTTAAAATTCTGGCACACAAAATAAGCAGCCATGCTTTGGTCTTACTGATTATGTTGGCTCTAATTTCATAACAAAAAGCAGGGGTTTGTGATTGTCCTTCTTAAAACAAAAGGAAATGCGTCCCAGACTTTAACTTCATCAAGAAAAATAAGTCTATAGACAAACTTTCCAGAGTGCTTTGGAGAGTTGAGCCAAGAACATTATATCTAATTTGAAGAGTATGTGTGTATTCATGTCTTTATCTGTTTGTGGCTGAGAGCTTAAAGGCATATCCTGCTGCTGGTAAATTACCCACAGCAACATGGTGTGGGGAGGAAACAGTGGGGAGGGAGGTGGGGGAGTGTGGAGAGGTGAAGTAGGAGATCGAAAGAGGAGGAAATAAAAGGAAAGGCAGAGGAATTATCATTTGGAACCCCAGGTCTTACCAAACATTGTTAGAGCACCCTACTGCCTCTCATTTACAATCTTATACTCTTCGATAACACAGCACAAACAGTTACACAACATTTAATGAAACAATTTCAGAAAGGTTTATTAGCAACAACAGATAAAAAATTAAAAATGTAAGTATGTACAGTAGAGCACAGAAGTACTCATTTAACTTACATTTTATATACATATTCATTTTTACACCTAAATATATGAAATTAAATAAGATTATGTTAAGATTATAGAAAAAAATATGATTTACGGTATAGGGCTTGGGAACGTGACGTGACAGCGTAAGCCCCGCGGGGGTCGACGTGAGGATTCTCCATTTTTGGAGGCCATTGTTCGAAATCGGGCTACGTGCGCAAAATGGGTAGAACTAGCTGGTTACATGCTGGCATTCTGACATACTATCATTTCAACATACCACCATCCTGAAACCCCGCTATTCTGGCACACAAACGTCCCACGATTCCCACAAGGCTTTGCATGTAAGGAAACGTATGTTAATAAGAGTCTCTGACTCGGCTCTGTCCGGTGCTGAACTGCAAACGATGAAGAGTGCCTCATTAGGAGTTTAGCTTCTGTAAATGAATAAATATTTGCTGCCACAACACATTTTGGTAAAATGCCAAGAAATGAAATCCAGTTTCCCCTCCAAATATGAAACTGCATTGTGCTTGCATATGAAAAGAGGACAGGATACCAGACGGATACAATGATGGCAAATAGTTAGATTACTGATCTAAAATATATTATTAAAAAGCATATAAAAAAAAGCTAAAAGATTTAGATATAATTAACAGTACTGTGGGCTTCAATCTCCTCCTATTGCTTTTTAAATTGTGCCGAGCGATCGCGCTGGTGATTTCTTTAATTGTGTGTTCTAAATGAATTTCCTAAATAAAGTTTTAGCTTCTGAAATCAGATTTTTACATAGTTCTGATGGAGCTCATTGTTTATCTGGATGATGCGGCTTCATTCCGAACCATTTCAATGAACCTGGATGAACCGCAGCGTCTGGAGATAAAATAAATATTCAGTGTAATGGCGGTTTTGTGGGGCATCCGTAAATGCGCACAACGATGCGCCCTCCCCTGCTGTACAGCATGGAGACTGGACATTTTCCCCACGTTTTTGCTGGAGTTAGTCAGTGACTTCAGGTGTCCCCTGCAGCGACATCATTGATATCTGTAACTGCAGTTATTAATGTTGCATTATGATGCCAGCGTGTGCGAAGACGCACGGCTCTGTAGCGAACTCTGCTCCAGCTGCGGTGACAGACGCTGTTTTTTCTGCTTGCAGTCAGTGATCCTGAGATTCAGGCATGAATCTAGCATGTTTTAGACCAGCTGGAGTTACATTAACACGTGGAGGCAGATTATATTTCCTGTTTCAGGAGATTTTGATGACAGATTAAGTTGCTTTGCAAGGTTGTGGAGTCTTTGATGCTGTAAAAACACGGAAAAATCTAAATGCCAGGGGAGGGAGGAGGCTTTTAAAGAAATTATTGAATTGATGGGATGTCATTCTGACCATAGGATGAAAAAGTGCCAGAATGATGAGACGTTTTGTAGAAAATTTTAAGTGTTGCCAATTTGACAGTTGGGGGCCCAGGGCAGGCATAGCAGCTGCAAGACGCACAGACATAAACTGTTAAAAAAAAAAAAAAAAACGTAAAAAAACGGTAATATTCTGGCAGCTGGGGCGCCAGAAAAATACTGTAAAATTACAGAGAAAAACTTTCTCATAAAAATACAGTAATTTTCCATTATAAAAATACAGTTTATAACTTTGCTTTTACATGAAATCTTTGGGGTTTTTATGGGCATTTTAAGGTTTATTGAAGGACGTTCAGATGTACAATAACAAGAAAGTCACCTAGACGTACAGTAAAAACTGTTAATATTACTGTTGCCAACTCTTCAGGGAGATAAGTCACAATTGGCTGGTCCAAAGACCGCCACTGCTGCATTAATATTTGTGTTTAATGCAAATTTACAATGGCAGAGTCTGCACCATGAGTAAATCCAGAGTCTGTGATATAACAGCAACACAACTTTCAAAGAAATAATGTTGGTTCCGCTCTGAAATCAAATACCATTTGATATGATGATGAATTTTTCTCCTTGAACTGTCCTTCAAACTCATGGTGCAACTTTTGACATCCAAACTTAACTGACTTTCTCAGCAATTTCTTCTGAATGTTAAAGACAAACAAAGGCAGTAAACACTTAACTCAAATTTATAGGATAACAATCATAAGAGGGTCATTTCTGTTGAATTTGCTTTTCCCATGAGCCTTTGTGGTCCTGATATGTTGTGTTTTGAAAGTAGCTGAAATAACTTAATACATTTAGTTTGAGTGAAAGTAAAAACATGTTTCAGATTAGACAGAGGAGTTTTTAAATTGATTTGACTAAAAAAATAAAAAATAATAATAATCCCCAAACCAAAATAATTAAGTTAGATCAATGTAAAGAATTCTTTAATATCAACTACAGCACAGATACTCTTTTAGTGTAAATACATGAAATTACCAAAAACATTTTTCTTTTATCTTTTTATCATGAAATACATTGAAAATGTATTTTAATATTCTTTCTTATGTGAAATGAAATGGCATCTTCTTTTTAAAAAAAATGGAAACTTCATATCTTTTTACAGTTACAGGCTTTTCATGTTATTTCATGTGAGACTTGTAAATTCACAGCCTATTTCCATAATTTTTCATTGTTTTCCAGATTTTTGAAAAATGGGGAAAATTTTTTTAAATATCACAGAAAAAAATCTGTGATATTACAGATTTTTTTTAACAGTGTACATTTTGCCAACATCCCATCCTACCTCGTGTTCTCTAGGCATTTTCATTCCGGTAAGTGCAAACATGTCATAATTGGATGATTACCTTCCTACTTTCTCCCATTTTTCATGGAAATTGCCTGTAAAGCTCCCTTTATTTTGTAACATAGCCTCTGTTTACAGTGCGGTTAGCATGCTAACAGGCTACAAGGAGGCTCATTTAAACACATGAATTAATGGGACCCTGGAAAAGCACTTAGCCAAGCCACTCACATGCTTATCAGTGACGATGTTGTCTGAGCCCATCGGTTTGCAGGCTTCCGCATGTTTGACCCAGTCGTTCGTAAACTTGTAATTCCGAAACTGAGACGAAGTGTCAGTTGCTCGTTGCCATTAGGCTCGTTGCTCGTTGCCATTAGGCTATCTGTGTCGCTGTTTTCTCTTAAAATGCACCGAAAAGAAAAATGAAAAAAAAAACAAAAACGGATGTGGATCAAGTCATGGAGGTGTTGACGTTTGCAGTGTGGATGTTTTAGACTGCAGAATGAGATGGAGGTGAGCAAATTAACACTTAACACACAACATGGTTTCTCTGTTTACTAGCAGGCTAACAAGCTATCCACTCAGCTGCTATCGGTGATCTTCACTTGTAAACCATCCGCGCGCACACGCTCCTGCGCTCTGGAGGCGTGGTTTCGGGGGCTGTAGCTATCTTGTAAAATGTAACTTACTTTAACCGTTTTTTCTAGGATCCCCTACCCTGCCTTTAATGTCCACATATAAATGAAATAGTTCTCCATATTGTGTACAGCATATAATGCAGAATGAGCTGCAGAGTGACATGCATTAGAACAGATAAACAATAGGCCTTACACCATGTGAACCTGAGTTTAAAATTATGTTTTGGACCCTCTGAAGGTTTTTGTTTTATATTATTTTGATATTACTCCATACACTACTCACAAAAAGTTAAGGATATTTGGCTTTTGTATGTCGGAATGAATCTAAAATCCACTACAACCTTCTAGTTAAACTGAATTGAACTTTCTCTAAACTTTTCAATGCACATATACATTGTTCAAAGGTGAAATATTTATTCTGCATCATTCTGTTCTCCAAAAACCGAAAGTTGAATATCCCTAACTTTTTGTGAGTAGTGTATTTATATAACGGCTCTTAATTTTTTTTCAATACATTTTCCACCATCTTTAAAGACACAACTTAGAAAACTTCCATTTAGAAAATAGAAATTCAGCATGCCCAGACTACCTTCAAAAAGAGACCACCTTTTAAAAATGGTAATAATTCATGGTCTGTTTGTTATGTTTTTGTTTAATTACAGAGGTAGTCCGCTATTATGTCTTTTTTAGTCATTATTTTTTATCGTTGGTCTTTTTAACCTCAGTATGGACCAAAGTAAACTGTTATAAAACACAATATTTCTTTTTTAAGTGACTGGAAATTTTAGTGGCTTCTTTCATAACATTTTTGCTTTCCTATTATGGTTCTCTCACCTCTTACAATAAACCAATGTTGGTCAAGTTTCATAAGAACAACTTAGAGTGATCTAGACTCTGTAACAACAGACCATTTTAAAATGTACAAATGTGAAGTAGCTTTTCTTGAACTGTTTTTGTTTGTTGTTGTTTAATTCTCATAACAATTAAAATAAATAAATAAATAAAAACAGCTTGGCTTTAGTCACGTGCCACGCATAATGACAGTGGTAGATGTCTCAAATGAAACTTTCAAATGAAAATGAATATTCAGAGAGCACTTAGATTTTCTGGCACATTTTATTTTCTCTTTGGTTTTCATGGGTTGTTAAAGAAAGACAACAAACATGATCCATCTGTTCATTTGTACATCTCCACTGATACTGTATTTCAGAATCAAGACCAATTTTTTACACACATCATGTGTTTATCTGCTGCAGATAAAATGAGAGCTACCAGTCCTTCACTATATCTCAGATGCGATTTCAGCTTATTTGCAGTTTTTTCACTGGTTTATAACCTAGTTGTGTTGCATACAGTAAGTTCACCCAAGTGCACCAATTGTAGAAAGTAGCAAAAAAGTGATTTTTTTTAATCTAGCTTTTTGTGGCCTCAAATTGTAACTGACTGTACTTTTATTGCACGTTTCAAGTTTTTCATAGCGCTTTTCCACTCTTAGTCATATTCATCCATTCATGCATACAGTCAGCACTTCCTAAAATGACCTATGCAGTTTTTTTTTTTATTTTTATCCCACATATTCACACCCCATGAACACATCAAAGGCAAAGTAGGCTTCAGTGTCTTGCCCAGGATACTTTGACATGTAGTTGGTCACCATCACCCTATCAAATGACAAACAACTGCTTTGCCCCTGAACCACAGCCTCCATGAAGTGCTTATTAGCAAATCCCAAGCTGATTGTCATGTGCCTTTTAGTTAGAAATGGCTTTTGTATGGATACTGTATACTGAAGGCCTAATTCATGGAGTGTTGTACCAAAAGTTAACCTTCTGTACACTGAAAAATTAATTCCTGTGATAATACTTAAAAAAAAAAAAAAAGAAAGATCAAAGCACTTTTCCTTTCATTGCGTAATTTGAGCAAGAATAGTTTTTGTATAAACTACTGCGTTGTCTTTCTATTTTTTCTATCATTTTGCATTCATGTACTGATGTTATTGTTTTTTGCAGCTACCAATTTAAAGAATTTCAAATGTCTATTTTTATGGTGCGTTCCCACTGTGGCTGTTTGGTCCGCCTTCACCTGGCGGTTAGGTCCACTTCGGTTACGTGCAGTATGCAGTATAACGCAAACCAAAGCAAAGAAAGGTGTGAAATCTTTTCAGAAATTCCCGACCAATTGGACCCTGGACGTTAAATTCAATCAACATCAGTTTTTCTCTTTCTTTCACTTTTTTATGTAAAACCAAATAAAGCTTTTTAATTTCCTCATTTCTGGATGGACTCATGGAAAAACAGGCCCTTAAGAATTATAGTGATTCTGTTAGCAGGTGTTCATCCTGCTAGGTGGAGATACACTCTCCACTCAGAATTGCCCATTTATTTATAAACGATACTCACTGTGAAATCCTGAAGGGATCACATATACACTAAACTCATGGTGCACAGTGAAGCAAGGGGAGCCAAAAAGCATGATGAGAAACATTCAGACAAATCCACCACAGGACTAATTACACTGATCTTACAGAAATACTTGAAATATACACAGATTTAAATGAAGTCTCAACAATTATTTACATGATCCTGGCACAAAAAGTACTTCATGTGCTGCTAGTTTCAAGTAATTCATGCCTGCAGTGTGACAAAGCTTGTTCCCTAATAGAAATGGTAATAATTCATGGTCTGTTTGTTATGTTTTTGTTTAATTACAGAGGTAGTCCGCTATTATGTCTTTTTAGTCATTATTTTTTTATTGTTGGTCTTTTTAACCTCAGTATGGACCAAAGTAAACTGTTATAAAACACAATATTTCTTTTTTAAGTGACTGGAAATTTTAGTGGCTTCTTTCATAACATTTTTGCTTTCCTATTATGGTTCTCTCACCTCTTACAATAAACCAATGTTGGTCAAGTTTCATAAGAACAACTTAGAGTGATCTAGACTCTGTAACAACAGACCATTTTAAAATGTACAAATGTGAAGTAGCTTTTCTTGAACTGTTTTTGTTTGTTGTTGTTTAATTCCCATAACAATTAAAATAAATAAATAAATAAAAACAGCTTGGCTTTAGTCACGTGCCACGCATAATGACAGTGGTAGATGTCTCAAATGAAACTTTCAAATGAAAATGAATATTTAGAGAGCACTTAGATTTTCTGGCACATTTTATTTTCTCTTTGGGTTGTTAAAGAAAGACAACAAACATGATCCATCTGTTCATTTGTACATCTCCACTGATACTGTATTTCAGAATCAAGACCAATTTTTTATACACATCATGTGTTTATCTGCTGCAGATAAAATGAGAGCTACCAGTCCTTCACTATATCTCAGATGCGATTTAAGCTTATTTGCAGTTTTTTCACTGGTTTATAACTTAGTTGTGTTGCATACAGTAAGTTCACCCAAGTGCACCAATTGTAGAATGTAGCAAAAAAGTGATTTTTTTTAATCTAGCTTTTTGTGGTCTCAAATTGTAACTGACTGTACTTTTATTGCACGTTTCAAGTTTTTCATAGCGCTTTTCCACTCTTAGTCATATTCATCCATTCATGCATACAGTCAGCACTTCCTAAAATGACCTGTGCAGTTTTTTTTTTTTTTCATTTTTATCCCACATATTCACACCCCATGAACACATCAAAGGCAAAGTAGGCTTCAGTGTCTTGCCCAGGATACTTTGACATGTAGTTGGTCACCATCACCCTATCAAATGACAAACAACTGCTTTGCCCCTGAACCACAGCCTCCATGAAGTGCTTATTAGCAAATCCCAAGCTGATTGTCATGTGCCTTTTAGTTAGAAATGGCTTTTGTATGGATACTGTATACTGAAGGCCTAATTCATGGAGTGTTGTACCAAAAGTTTACCTTCTGTACACTGAAAAATTTATTCCTGTGATAATACTTAAAAAAAAAAGAAAGATCAAAGCACTTTTCCTTTCATTGCGTAATTTGAGCAAGAATAGTTTTTGTATAAACTACTGCGCTGTCTTTCTATTTTTTCTATCATTTTGCATTGTACTGATGTTATTGTTTTTTGCAGCTACCAATTTAAAGAATTTCAAATGTCTACTTTTATGGTGCGTTCCCACTGTGGCTGTTTGTCCGCCTTCACCTGGCGGTTAGGTCCACTTCGGTTACGTGCAGTATGCAGTATAACACAAACCAAAGCAAAGAAAGGTGTGAAATTTTTTCAGAAATTCCCGACCAATTGGACCCCGGACGTTAAATTCAACCAACATCAGTTTTTCTTTCTTTCACTTTTTTATGTAAAACCAAATAAAGCTTTTTAATTTCCTCATTTCTGGATGGACTCATGGAAGAACAGGCCCTTAAGAATTATAGTGATTCTGTTAGCAGGTGCTCATCCTGCTAGGTGGAGATACACTCTCCACTCAGAATTGCCCAATTATTTATAAACGATACTCACTGTGAAATCCTCAAGGGATCACATATACACTAAACTCATGGTGCACAGTGAAGCAAGGGGAGCCAAAAGCATGATGAGAAACATTCAGACAAATCCACCACAGGACTAATTACACTGATCTTACAGAAATACTTGAAATATACACAGATTTAAATGAAGTCTCAACAATTATTTACATGATCCTGGCACAAAATTGCAAATTATAGTAAAATGGCGCAAGTACTTCATGTGCTGCTAGTTTCAAGTAATTCATGCCTGCAGTGTGACAAAGCTTGTTC
>JALJCO010002575.1:0-112500 GCA_023101725.1 Atherinomorus stipes
CCTCTCATGCGTGTATTTACCTCTCATGTGCGTGTATTTACCTCTCATGTGCGTGTATTTACCTCTCATGTGCGTGTATTTACCCTCTCATGTGCGTGTATTTACCTCTCATGTGCGTGTATTTACCTCTCATGTGCGTGTATTTACCTCTTTGGCCAATCAGTTCTTTTTTTTATTAAGGTTGATGTCGATCATCAATGAATCATGTCGTCTCTCCACCTTTTCTTCTTTACATTACTGTTGGTCTTCTGTTTCCCTCCATCCATCAAACACAGCAATAAGATAGAAAGCGGCTGGTATGGGTAATACCAAATACACGGCGGGGGAAGAGGGGGGAGGTGCGTTACAATACCAGATGATTAAAGGTGCTGTTGTTTTGCTAGAAAATATTGTAGCTAATAAAAAGAATAAACAATATGTTCATAAAAGATCAGTAATGTTATTATTAAATCCGAGTTGTGTTATTTTTTAGGGGGGGTTATATCACCTGGCTCTGGTTATTGGGGGGGTCAAAACCCCCCTATCTCCCGTGGAAATTACGCCATTGGTACTACTGACAAACACTTAAAAGGCGTTATGTACTGTAATGTACACAAGTGGGGTCAAACAATATTTTCTTTTGAATCTTAGTTTATATTGTGCATTGCTGTAATGTCAGTGGTAAATAAATATTTTGATACTGTATTTGATTTATTGCAGTGCCGTGATGTTAGTGAGGTTCGTACACATCCTCGCCAAAAATGCTACGGTTCCAATAACTGACATAATTTCTTTCGGGGTTTCGGTTTTCCGCCTTGGTTTGCTCATTTTTTGTTTTGGTCAAGAATTTTCATTTCATTGCGTCCCTAAAATTTTTATTCTGTATGTTTTTCTACTCTTTCACAGTTGTAACAAGTTAATTTCTCCACTGTGGGATAAATGAAGCTGCATGTAGTCAAATCAGCTCTGATCCTGAGCAGAAAAACTCACCCCCGTCTGCTCGAGGCCGAGGGGCCGCTGGGCTCTTGAATGGGGTCTTCATTCATCCACCTGTAGGGGGGCAGCTGGTCTGAGTCCGGCTGAATGACACCAGCTGGGGGGTGAGGGTAGAGGGTGAGGATGGAGGAGGGGGCAGGAGGGGGGAGGGTAGGGAAAGGAGGGAGGAGGAGGTGGGAGTGAGAGAGCACCAGGAATTAGGCCGGGCCCTGGAGATGGTGCATTCAGGCCAGGTGCGGACTAACGCCCGGAGACGGAGACCACGGCAGCTGCTGGACTCGATGAGGGGACGGAGGCTCGGTTCTGGGGACAGAAACAAGACGGACACGCGTCAACACCTGGAGGTGCACACGCACGTTTCATCGGCCATGTCTCATCCTCTCCATCAGCTCTGGGACCGGAGGGGGCGGTCCACCGGCTGGTGGTGGACGTCTTTCTGGAGAACACCTCATGTTTTTGCTGGTTTCGGATGTTTCAATCATTTAAATCCTGAAACTTCTGGAAGTTCCTTCAGATATCCGTATGAAGTCATGGAAACGGAGACCGATCCAAGGATTTAATGAGAAGACATACAGAAATGCATCACGTGAACCTTCGGTTGGGAGCAGGTCTAAATACTAGACCTAAAAAGGTCTAAATTTCCAGCCACATTTCTTCCTGGAAGACGATGGTCCACTATCCTTCCAGTTTTTCAGAATGCGTTGGACTGTTCTGAACCCAGTTTTAGTAGTTTCTGCATCTCCTTAGATGTTTTCACCTCTTCATGCCAATGATCTGACCCTTCTCAGACAGACTAACATCTTTTCCACGACCACGGATGTGTCTTTCCACATGGTTGTTTAGGAAATGAGAAGCAAGTCATTGCACCAGTTTGGGTTAAATAACTTGTTGCAGTGGAAAGATAATCGCCCATGCAGTAATTATCCAATAGGAGGCTCCGACCTATTTGCTTAGTTACATCCAGGTGGAGACTTTTTTTTTGGCCAGGCAGTGTATATACATATATATATTTATACATATTATCCCCCTTATAAATAAAACACAATAGAGGTAACACAAAAACAGTTAAAAAGAAAAATAAAACTGATAAAAGTAAATTGAAAAGTATAAAAGTGGGGTGGTGTTTAGTTCAGTCCACCAGCCCGGTCCACCAGCCCTGTCCACCAGCCCTGTCCACCAGCCCTGTCCACCAGCCCTGTCCACCAGCCCGGTCCACCAGCCCGGTCCACCAGCCCGGTCCACCAGCCCAGTCCACCAGCCCTGTCCACCAGCCCGGTCCACCAGCCCGGTCCACCAGCCCGGTCCACCAGCCCGGAGTAACGCCATGTATGAGATACGGCAGGTCAGTCTGGTTCCCCTGCTAGAGACTGATGTCCACTGCGAGACAAGAGGCGGGACTAACAGGAGGAAAGTGAACCAGAGAGAACCAATCAGAGGTGACTGTAGCTGGCGTAGCTCGGCACTCTGTTGCTATGGCAACACCGGAAGTCAGCGTTTACACGTTTTTCTCTCTATTTAATGTAGTTTTCTTGTGTACATTAACATAGAATGTTTGGTTTTATTATCATAAATACTCTGTTACATGTCAGCATTGTTTATTGCTGAACTACTAACATGAGAAAGCGTTTGTGTCGCACGTCATGTGACTATGACCCGGAAGCTGTTAGTTACGCACCAAAACAGAGCAGAAACAGCGGTGGAGACGTCGGAGGAGTTTTACCTTCCCGTTAACAATTCTACTGCTGCGCTGTGATTGGTCCGGTCAGTTTTTTACCGGAGTGGAAATCACTTCCCAATGGAGGAACCAGACTGACCTGCCATGTAGCCCGTACATGGCGTTGGTCAGGCTGGTGGACCAGGCTAGAAGGTCTCAGCCTGTAGCAGAGTTGCACAACGGTGGTTTTTAACCAGCTAACAGGGAGTCTGAGCGTGCCCTGGCTTTAGCCCTCCTATCTTCATTAGCTCCTGTTAGCTTTTTAGCTCTTAGCTCTGAGTATATGGGCTGTCAATCACTCGCTCGGCCCTCTCTCTTTGCACATTTTTGTATTTTCCGGGAGTGACAACACACGACGCGGCTAAGATGATGACGGTGGGAAACGGCCACTCGGCTTCAGTTTCAGCTCTTCAGAAAGCAGCGGGTGTTGGTCCGTCTTTGTGATCACATCACGCACGGGTCAGGTGGTTTTCTGCTAAATGTGGAGACATTTCAGAGGAATCATGCTGGCGAGCAGCAGCTCCATCAGTGAAGGACAGAAGCAGCTGATCTGAGACGGGAGCCCCACGTGATCCATCAGGGAGGAAACTAACCTGATTACTGCAGGTCAAAGGTCACATGTTAGACAGCCAGACGTTTGACATGCTGCAGATTTATTCACCCACAACTCACTCTCACTGGAAACAACTTTACAACGTCTGAGTGAAACACAACAACAAATATGTGAACAGTCTGGGATAAAAAATCTGAAAATCTAGCTTCTACTCAAAGAGCTGACAGTCTGCAGACCGGCAGAAGACCGAGCGTCTGCAGAGTTTAAACTCAAGTTTTCATCATCAACACTCAGTTTTTATGAATTTGCTGGAAAACAGGAAACAGCTGCAGAGATTTACAGAAGCAGAACGTAAATATAAACAGTGAAGGAGGCGTAAACAGCGTGTCCCGCTGCCAGGAACCTGCCAGTGAACGCTGCTCTCTGCAGACGTGAACACCAGGAACCTGCCAGTGAACGCTGCTCTCTGCAGACGTGAACACCAGGAACCTGCCAGTGAACGCTGCTCTCTGCAGATGTGAACACCAGGAACCTGCCAGTGAACGCTGCTCTCTGCAGACGTGAACACCAGGAACCTGCCAGTGAACGCTGCTCTCTGCAGACGTGAACACCAGGAACCTGCCAGTGAACGCTGCTCTCTGCAGACGTGAACACCAGGAACCTGCCAGTGAACGCTGCTCTCTGCAGACGTGAACGGGGACACCAGGAACCTGCCAGTGAATCCTGCTCTCTGCAGACGTGAACACCAGGAACCTGCCAGTGAATCCTGCTCTCTGCAGACGTGAACACCAGGAACCTGCCAGTGAACGCTGCTCTCTGCAGACGTGAACACCAGGAACCTGCCAGTGAATCCTGCTCTCTGCAGACGTGAACACCAGGAACCTGCCAGTGAACGCTGCTCTCTGCAGACGTGAACACCAGGAACCTGCCAGTGAACGCTGCTCTCTGCAGACGTGAACACCAGGAACCTGCCAGTGAACGCTGCTCTCTGCAGACGTGAACACCAGGAACCTGCCAGTGAACGCTGCTCTCTGCAGACGTGAACACCAGGAACCTGCCAGTGAACGCTGCTCTCTGCAGACGTGAACGGGGACACCAGGAACCTGCCAGTGAACGCTGCTCTCTGCAGACGTGAACACCAGGAACCTGCCAGTGAACGCTGCTCTCAGCAGATGTGAACGGGGACACCAGGAACCTGCCAGTGAACGCTGCTCTCAGCAGATGTGAACGGGGACACCAGGAACCTGCCAGTGAACGCTGCTCTCTGCAGACGTGAACACCAGGAACCTGCCAGGGAACGCTGCTCTCTGCAGACGTGAACGGGAACACCAGGAACCTGCCAGTGAACGCTGCTCTCTGCAGACGTGAACACCAGGAACCTGCCAGTGAACGCTGCTCTCTGCAGACGTGACGGACACCAGGAACCTGCCAGTGAACGCTGCTCTCTGCAGACGTGAACACCAGGAACCTGCCAGTGAACGCTGCTCTCTGCAGACGTGAACACCAGGAACCTGCCAGTGAACGCTGCTCTCTGCAGATGTGAACACCAGGAACCTGCCAGTGAACGCTGCTCTCTGCAGACGTGAAGGGAACACCAGGAACCTGCCAGTGAACGCTGCTCTCTGCAGACGTGAACACCAGGAACCTGCCAGTGAACGCTGCTCTCTGCAGACGTGAACACCAGGAACCTGCCAGTGAACGCTGCTCTCTGCAGACGTGAACGGGAACACCAGGAACCTGCCAGTGAACGCTGCTCTCTGCAGACGTGAACACCAGGAACCTGCCAGTGAACGCTGCTCTCTGCAGACGTGAACACCAGGAACCTGCCAGTGAACGCTGCTCTCTGCAGATGTGAACACCAGGAACCTGCCAGTGAACGCTGCTCTCTGCAGACGTGAACACCAGGAACCTGCCAGTGAACGCTGCTCTCTGCAGACGTGAACACCAGGAACCTGCCAGTGAACGCTGCTCTCTGCAGACGTGGAACACCAGGAACCTGCCAGTGAACGCTGCTCTCTGCAGATGTGAACGGGACACCAGGAACCTGCCAGTGAACGCTGCTCTCTGCAGACGTGAACACCAGGAACCTGCCAGTGAACGCTGCTCTCTGCAGACGTGAACACCAGGAACCTGCCAGTGAACGCTGCTCTCTGCAGATGTGAACACCAGGAACCTGCCAGTGAACGCTGCTCTCTGCAGACGTGAACGGGAACACCAGGAACCTGCCAGTGAACGCTGCTCTCTGCAGACGTGAACACCAGGAACCTGCCAGTGAACGCTGCTCTCTGCAGACGTGAACGGGAACACCAGGAACCTGCCAGTGAACGCTGCTCTCTGCAGACGTGAACGGGGACACCAGGAACCTGCCAGTGAATCCTGCTCTCTGCAGACGTGAACACCAGGAACCTGCCAGTGAACGCTGCTCTCTGCAGACGTGAACACCAGGAACCTGCCAGTGAACGCTGCTCTCTGCAGACGTGAACACCAGGAACCTGCCAGTGAACGCTGCTCTCTGCAGACGTGAACACCAGGAACCTGCCAGTGAACGCTGCTCTCTGCAGACGTGAACACCAGGAACCTGCCAGTGAACGCTGCTCTCTGCAGACGTGAACACCAGGAACCTGCCAGTGAACGCTGCTCTCTGCAGATGTGAACACCAGGAACCTGCCAGTGAACGCTGCTCTCTGCAGACGTGAACGGGGACACCAGGAACCTGCCAGTGAACGCTGCTCTCTGCAGACGTGAACGGGGACACCAGGAACCTGCCAGTGAACGCTGCTCTCTGCAGACGTGAACACCAGGAACCTGCCAGTGAACGCTGCTCTCTGCAGACGTGACGTGAACACCAGGAACCTGCCAGTGAACGCTGCTCTCTGCAGACGTGAACGGGGACACCAGGAACCTGCCAGTGAACGCTGCTCTCTGCAGACGTGAACACCAGGAACCTGCCAGTGAACGCTGCTCTCTGCAGACGTGAACACCAGGAACCTGCCAGTGAACGCTGCTCTCTGCAGACGTGAACACCAGGAACCTGCCAGTGAACGCTGCTCTCTGCAGACGTTAACGGGAACACCAGGAACCTGCCAGTGAACGCTGCTCTCTGCAGACGTGAACGGGAACACCAGGAACCTGCCAGTGAACGCTGCTCTCTGCAGACGTGAACACCAGGAACCTGCCAGTGAACGCTGCTCTCTGCAGACGTGAACACCAGGAACCTGCCAGTGAACGCTGCTCTCTGCAGGACGTGAACGGGGAACACCAGGAACCTGCCAGTGAACGCTGCTCTCTGCAGACGTGAACACCAGGAACCTGCCAGTGAACGCTGCTCTCAGCAGACGTGAACAGGGACACCAGGAACCTGCCAGTGAACGCTGCTCTCTGCAGATGTGAACACCAGGAACCTGCCAGTGAACGCTGCTCTCTGCAGACGTGAACACCAGGAACCTGCCAGTGAACGCTGCTCTCTGCAGACGTGAACACCAGGAACCTGCCAGTGAACGCTGCTCTCTGCAGACGTGAACACCAGGAACCTGCCAGTGAATCCTGCTCTCTGCAGACGTGAACACCAGGAACCTGCCAGTGAACGCTGCTCTCTGCAGACGTGAACAGGAACACCAGGAACCTGCCAGTGAACGCTGCTCTCTGCAGACGTGAACGGGGACACCAGGAACCTGCCAGTGAACGCTGCTCTCTGCAGACGTGAACACCAGGAACCTGCCAGTGAACGCTGCTCTCTGCAGGCGTGAACACCAGGAACCTGCCAGTGAACGCTGCTCTCTGCAGACGTGAACACCAGGAACCTGCCAGTGAACGCTGCTCTCTGCTGCAGAACGTGAACACCAGGAACCTGCCAGTGAACGCTGCTCTCTGCAGATGTGAACACCAGGAACCTGCCAGTGAACGCTGCTCTCTGCAGACGTGAACACCAGGAACCTGCCAGTGAACGCTGCTCTCTGCAGACGTGAACGGGGACACCAGGAACCTGCCAGTGAACGCTGCTCTCTGAAGACCAGGAACCTGAGTGAACGTGCTTTGCAGAGGGAACGGGGACACCAGGAACCTGCCAGTGAACGCTGCTCTCTGCAGACGTGAACACCAGGAACCTGCCAGTGAACGCTGCTCTCTGCAGACGTGAACGGGGACACCAGGAACCTGCCAGTGAACGCTGCTCTCTGCAGACGTGAACACCAGGAACCTGCCAGTGAACGCTGCTCTCTGCAGATGTGAACACCAGGAACCTGCCAGTGAATGCTGCTCTCTGCAGACGTGAACACCAGGAACCTGCCAGTGAACGCTGCTCTCTGCAGACATGAGCGGGGACACCAGGAACCTGCCAGTGAACGCTGCTCTCTGCAGACATGAACGGGGACACCAGGAACCTGCCAGTGAACGCTGCTCTCTGCAGACATGAACGGGGACACCAGGAACCTGCCAGTGAATGCTGCTCTCTGCAGACGTGAACACCAGGAACCTGCCAGTGAACGCTGCTCTCTGCAGACGTGAACACCAGGAACCTGCCAGTGAACGCTGCTCTCTGCAGACGTGAACACCAGGAACCTGCCAGTGAACGCTGCTCTCTGCAGACGTGAACACCAGGAACCTGCCAGTGAACGCTGCTCTCTGCAGACGTGAACACCAGGAACCTGCCAGTGAACGCTGCTCTCTGCAGACGTGAACACCAGGAACCTGCCAGTGAACGCTGCTCTCTGCAGACGTGAACGGGGACACCAGGAACCTGCCAGTGAACGCTGCTCTCTGCAGACGTGAACACCAGGAACCTGCCAGTGAACGCTGCTCTCTGCAGATGTGAACACCAGGAACCTGCCAGTGAATCCTGCTCTCTGCAGACGTGAACACCAGGAACCTGCCAGTGAACGCTGCTCTCTGCAGACATGAACGGGGACACCAGGAACCTGCCAGTGAACGCTGCTCTCTGCAGACATGAACGGGGACACCAGGAACCTGCCAGTGAACGCTGCTCTCTGCAGACATGAACGGGGACACCAGGAACCTGCCAGTGAATGCTGCTCTCTGCAGACGTGAACACCAGGAACCTGCCAGTGAACGCTGCTCTCTGCAGACGTGAACACCAGGAACCTGCCAGTGAACGCTGCTCTCTGCAGACGTGAACACCAGGAACCTGCCAGTGAACGCTGCTCTCTGCAGACGTGAACACCAGGAACCTGCCAGTGAACGCTGCTCTCTGCAGACGTGAACACCAGGAACCTGCCAGTGAACGCTGCTCTCTGCAGACATGAACGGGGACACCAGGAGCACAGCGCGCCCCCCCAAGTTAAATTTTTAGAAGCACAGGAAGAACATTTAGGGGCGCACACTGAAATCAACTCGCAAAGCAAATGTTTGCTTTCATTTTCACTGAACTACTGAAACTACAATGCTCACAGGTCACATCGCAGTTATGTTTCAGAATGTCATGTTTAGTTGTGTGGTGCCATGTTCAGATCAGCAAAAAGGAGGATAAAGTACAGGACAAAGTTACCTCTATCTATTTATTTCAATATTTTTGCCCATTAAAAATATTCAACTCAGGACAGTTCACTCAGATATATAAAAATAAATCAATGATAAAGAAATTATGAATAAAGGGACCAGGAACAGATGACAAAATTTCAAGTTCATGCATGATGTTACCAGTTCACATGATAATCGTGATAAAGAGGGCCGGATTAAAGTCCTGCGGTCCATGATGGAAAAAACCCACTCAGACCCCTGATTAACCATCACTTCTAATCTGGTGTCACTGATAATCAGCCATCACAAATCTGCGGGCTTTTATTTTGAAGTTCACCGAATGCTTTCCATTGCTCCCATGTCTGACTTCCTGTCTGGTCCTAGTTACATGGATACGCTGCCGACAGAAATCGATCCGGTACCGCGACCGCACACGGACCCGGTGTGGAACCAG
Source organism: Atherinomorus stipes (assembly GCA_023101725.1). NCBI lineage: Eukaryota > Metazoa > Chordata > Actinopteri > Atheriniformes > Atherinidae > Atherinomorus > Atherinomorus stipes. The sequence goes on from JALJCO010002575.1 coordinate 9,169, forward strand.
ACCGACTGAGACGGTCTCACAGAGAAGCAGAACCGCACACGGATCAGGTGTGGAACCAGACCGACTGAGACGGTCTCACAGAGAAGCAGAACCGCACACTGACCCGGTGTGGAACCAGACCGACTGAGACGGTCTCACAGAGAAGCAGAACCGCACACGGACCCGGTGTGGAACCAGACCGACTGAGACGGTCTCACAGAGAAGCAGAACCGCACACGGACCCGGTGTGGAACCAGACCGACTGAGACGGTCTCACAGAGAAGCAGAACCGCACACGGACCCGGTGTGGAACCAGACCGACTGAGACGGTCTCACAGAGAAGCAGAACCGCACACGGATCAGGTGTGGAACCAGACCGACTGAGACGGTCTCACAGAGAAGCAGAACCGCACACGGACCCGGTGTGGAACCAGACCGACTGAGACGGTCTCACAGAGAAGCAGAACCGCACACGGACCCGGTGTGGAACTAGACCGACTGAGACGGTCTCACAGAGAAGCAGAACCGCACACGGACCCGGTGTGGAACCAGACCGACTGAGACGTTCTCACAGAGAAGCAGAACCGCACACTGACCCGGTGTGGAACCAGACCGACTGAGACGGTCTCACAGAGAAGCAGAACCGCACACGGACCCGGTGTGGAACCAGACCGACTGAGACGGTCTCACAGAGAAGCAGAACCGCACACTGACCCGGTGTGGAACCAGACCGACTGAGACGGTCTCACAGAGAAGCAGAACCGCACACAGACCCGGTGTGGAACCAGACCGACTGAGACGGTCTCACAGAGAAGCAGAACCGCACACGGACCCGGTGTGGAACCAGACCGACTGAGACAGTCTCACAGAGAAGCAGAACCACACACGGACCCGGTGTGGAACCAGACCGACTGAGACGGTCTCACAGAGAAGCAGAACCGCACACAGACCCGGTGTGGAACCAGACCGACTGAGACGGTCTCACAGAGAAGCAGAACCGCACACAGACCCGGTGTGGAACCAGACCGACTGAGAGGGTCTCACAGAGAAGCAGAACCGCACACGGACCCTGTGTGGAACCAGACCGACTGAGACGGTCTCACAGAGAAGCAGAACCGCACACAGACCCGGTGTGGAACCAGACCGACTGAGAGGGTCTCACAGAGAAGCAGAACCGCACATGGACCCGGTGTGGAACCAGACCGACTGAGACGTTCTCACAGAGAAGCAGAACCGCACATTGACCCGGTGTGGAACCAGACCGACTGAGACGGTCTCAACAGAGAAGCAGAACCGCACATGGACCCGGTGTGGAACCAGACCGACTGAGACGGTCTCACAGAGAAGCAGAACCGCACACGGACCCGGTGTGGAACCAGACCGACTGAGACGGTCCAACAGAGAAGCAGAACCGCACATGGACCCGGTGTGGAACCAGACCGACTGAGACGGTCTCACAGAGAAGCAGAACCGCACACTGACCCGGTGTGGAACCAGACCGACTGAGACGGTCTCACAGAGAAGCAGAACCGCACACGGACCCGGTGTGGAACCAGACCGACTGAGACGGTCTCACAGAGAAGCAGAACGGCACACGGACCCGGTGTGGAACCAGACCGACTGAGACGGTCTCACAGAGAAGCAGAACCGCACACGGACCCGGTGTGGAACCAGACCGACTGAGACGGTCCAACAGAGAAGCAGAACCGCACACGGACCCGGTGTGGAACCAGACCGACTGAGACGGTCCAACAGAGAAGCAGAACCGCACATGGACCCGGTGTGGAACCAGACCGACTGAGACGGTCCAACAGAGAAGCAGAACCGCACATGGACCCGGTGTGGAACCAGACCGACTGAGACGGTCTCACAGAGAAGCAGAACCGCACACGGATCAGGTGTGGAACCAGACCGACAGACGGTCTCACAGAGAAGCAGAACCGCACACGGACCCGGTGTGGAACCAGACCGACTGAGACGGTCTCACAGAGAAGCAGAACCGCACACGGACCCGGTGTGGAACCAGACCGACTGAGACGGTCTCACAGAGAAGCAGAACCGCACACAGACCCGGTGTGGAACCAGACCGACTGAGACGGTCTCACAGAGAAGCAGAACCGCAAACGGACCCGGTGTGGAACCAGACCGACTGAGACGGTCTCACAGAGAAGCAGAACCGCAAACGGACCCGGTGTGGAACCAGACCGACTGAGACGGTCTCACAGAGAAGCAGAACCGCACACAGACCCGGTGTGGAACCAGACCGACTGAGACGGTCTCACAGAGAAGCAGAACCGCACACGGACCCGGTGTGGAACCAGACCGACTGAGACGGTCTCACAGAGAAGCAGAACCGCACACGGACCCGGTGTGGAACCAGACCGACTGAGACGGTCTCACAGAGAAGCAGAACCGCACACAGACCCGGTGTGGAACCAGACCCGACTGAGACGGTCTCACAGAGAAGCAGAACCGCACACGGACCCGGTGTGGAACCAGACCGACTGAGACGGTCTCACAGAGAAGCAGAACCGCACATGGACCCGGTGTGGAACCAGACCGACTGAGACGGTCTCACAGAGAAGCAGAACCGCAAACGGACCCGGTGTGGAACCAGACCGACTGAGACGGTCTCACAGAGAAGCAGAACCGCAAACGGACCCGGTGTGGAACCAGACCGACTGAGACGGTCTCACAGAGAAGCAGAACCGCACACAGACCCGGTGTGGAACCAGACCGACTGAGACGGTCTCACAGAGAAGCAGAACCGCACACGGACCCGGTGTGGAACCAGACCGACTGAGACGGTCTCACAGAGAAGCAGAACCGCACACGGACCCGGTGTGGAACCAGACCGACTGAGACGGTCTCACAGAGAAGCAGAACCGCACAGCACAACCACCACAACCCACAACTGCATCAGGGACGTCCCTGCTCGGTGAGTGAGAAGGTCCCGGCAGGTAGAAACCAGCCGAGCGCTGACAGCAGTCAGGAAGCAGAACAAGGCGGTTGCTGCAGCAGGAAGACGAAGGTCGATGACGATGGGGGCTCCAAGTGTTTGCAGCTGCAGCAGAAACCACAGATCTGCTGCAGCAGGAGCTGCTGACCCAGATCAGACCCAGATAAGACCCAGTTCCTGCAGCTACCTCTTTTCTGTCCATGCAGCTTCACCGTTTCCACTTGCATCACACACACCTGATAACGACTGATGTCTGGACTTGACAACTAATTCCCCCAATCTGGAAGCAGAAAACATCCCAGTGTCATGGCCCAACACCGTCCTAGCCAGTTCCCCAGCATCTGTCCCAGTTCCAGTTCCCAGCATCGGTCCCAGTCCCAGCATCGGTCCCAGTTCCAGTTCCCAGCATCAGTGCCAGTCCCAGAATCTGTCCCAGTTCCAGTTCCCAGCATCAGTACCAGTCCCAGCTCCCTGCACCGGTCCCAGTTCCAGTTCCCAGCATCAGTCCCAGTTCCAGCTCCCTGAATCGGTCCCAGTCCCAGCTCCCTGCCTCTGTCCCAGTTCCCAGCATCAGTCCCAGTCCCAGCTCCCTGCATCAGTTCCAGTTCCAGTTCCCAGCATCGGTCCCAGCATCAGTCCCAGCTCCCTGCATCGGTCCCAGTTCCAGTTCCCAGCATCAGTACCAGTCCCAGCTCCATGCATCAGTCCCAGTTCCAGTTCCCCAGCATCAGTACCAGTCCCAGCTCCCAGCATCTGTCCCAGTTCCAGTTCCCAGCATCAAACCCAGTCCCAGCATCGGTCCCAGTTCCAGTTCCCAGCATCGGTCCCAGTTCCCTGCATCTGTCCCACTTCCAGTTCCCAGCATCAGTACCAGTCCCAGCTCCCTGCATCGGTCCCAGTTCCAGTTCCCAGCATCAGTACCAGTCCCAGCTCCCTGCATCAGTCCCAGTTCCAGTTCCCAGCATCAGTACCAGTCCCAGTTCCCTGCATCTGTCCCATTTCCAGTTCCCAGCATCAGTACCAGTCCCAGCTCCCTGCATCGGTCCCAGTTCCAGTTCCCAGCATCAGTACCAGTCCCAGCTCCCTGCATCAGTCCCAGTTCCAGTTCCCAGCATCAGTCCCAGTCCCTGCATCAGTCCCAGTCCCAGCTCCCAGCATCAGTCCCAGCTCCCAGCATCTGTCCCAGTTCCAGTTCCCAGCATCAGTACCAGTCCCAGCTCCCTGCATCAGTCCCAGTTCCAGTTCCCAGCATCAGTACCAGTCCCTGCATCAGTCCCAGTCCCAGCTCCCAGCATCGGTCCCAGTTCCAGTTCCCAGCATCAGTACCAGTCCCAGCTCCCAGCTTCGGTCCCAGTTCCAGCATCAGTCCCAGTCCCAGCTCCCAGCATCTGTCCCAGCTCCCTGCAACGGTCCAAGTTCCAGTTCCCTGCATCAGTACCAGTCCCAGCTCCCAGCATCTGTCCCAGTTCCAGTTCCCAGCACCAAACACCAGACAGCAATTTATATATGCTGATAAAGATATCTAAAAATGTATAAAAAAGCATGAATAAAAAGGCAGTGGGAGCAGCAGCCTGTCATGGAGTTTTTCATGAACCAACAGAATGTAAAATTTATGTTGAAAACACAGCGGACTGAAAAACAGGCTTTTAATTCTTTCATTTACATGAAAATAATAATAAAAAAGTCATTATTGAAATAATATGATCATGTAAACTTGGAGGATTTAAGCTAAGACAGATATTATTTTCCAACAAAAGATAATGAAGATAAGTAAACATTCAGAGTTGAACATTATATTGAACATGGGTCTAGATTCCAGAAAAAGTGCATTCTAATCTTTATTCTGTTCATGCTTAATACGGGTACCAATCACTTAAGAAATTAAATTAAAAATGCTTCATTTATCCCAGAAGTGACTACACAATACTATAACCAACAGATGAAACACTAATATGAGGTTGAGAACGTGACTTTATATTCAGTCAGAGACGAGACAGCTCCTGGCATTAGCTGTAGTTCACACCCACGGCCAGCAGATGGAGCTCGTGCTTCATGCTGACCGTCTCAAACAGGCCTGACGTGTCTGAAGACATGGCGTCCATCTCACGGAAGTTGTCTCATGTCTCATTAGGCTTCGGATTCGCCATCCCTAATATATAGTTATACCTTCGATAAACGAGTGTGGGCCTTCACTGCCTTACACTTTGGAAACTTGGAAGAGCCACTCGCGGAGATCGCGCCGCCATCTTTGTTTCAGTCTGAAGTCGCATGGCGCCGCCATCTTTGTTTTGGTCTGACGACGCATCGGTACGCATATTTTGCGTCGACGTATTTTTTGCGTCGACGTAATCGGTTACGTCGACGAATCGTCCCAGCCCTACCCAGCATCTGTCCCAGTTCCAGTTCCCAGCATCAGTACCAGTCCGTGCATCGCTCCCAGTTCCAGTTCCCAGCATCAGTACCAGTCCCTGCATTGGTCCCAGTTCCAGTTCCCAGCATCAGTACCAGTCCCTGCATCAGTCCCATTACCAGCTCCCAGCATCGGTCCCAGTTCCAGTTCCCAGCATCAGTACCAGTCCCAGCTCCCAGCTTCGGTCCCAGTTCCAGCATCAGTCCCAGTCCCAGCTCCCAGCATCTGTCCCAGCTCCCTGCAACGGTCCAAGTTCCAGTTCCCTGCATCAGTACCAGTCCCAGCTCCCAGCATCTGTCCCAGCTCCCTGCAACAGTCCAAGTTCCAGTTCCCTGCATCAGTACCAGTCCCAGCTCCCAGCATCTGTCCCAGTTCCAGTTCCCAGCACCAAACCCAGTCCCAGTTCCAGTTCCCAGCATCGGTCCCAGTTCCAGTTCCCAGCATCAGTACCAGTCCCAGCTCCCTGCATCGGTCCCAGTTCCAGTTCCCAGCATCAGTACCAGTCCCAGCTCCCTGCATCAGTCCCAGTCCCAGCTCCCAGCATCAGTCCCAGCATCTGTCCCAGTTCCAGTTCCCAGCATCAGTACCAGTCCCTGCATCGGTCCCAGTTCCAGTTCCCAGCATCAGTACCAGTCCCAGCTCCCTGCATCAGTCCCAGTCCCAGCTCCCAGCATCAGTCCCAGCATCTGTCCCAGTTCCAGTTCCCAGCATCAGTACCAGTCCCTGCATCGGTCCCAGTTCCAGTTCCCTGCATCAGTCCCAGTTCCCAGCATCAGTACCAGTCCCTGCATCAGTCCCAGCTCCCAGCATCAGTCCCAGCTCCCAGCATCTGTCCCAGTTCCAGTTCCCAGCATCAGTACCAGTCCGTGCATCGCTCCCAGTTCCAGTTCCCAGCATCAGTACCAGTCCCTGCATCAGTCCCAGTCCCAGCTCCCAGCATCGGTCCCAGTTCCAGTTCCCAGCATCAGTACCAGTCCCAGCTCCCAGCTTCGGTCCCAGTTCCAGTTTCCAGCATCAGTCCCAGTCCCAGCTCCCAGCATCTGTCCCTGTTCCCTGCAACAGTCCAAGTTCCAGTTCCCTGCATCAGTCCCAGTCCCAGCTCCCAGCATCTGTCCCTGTTCCCTGCAACAGTCCAAGTTCCAGTTCCCTGCATCAGTACCAGTCCCAGCTCCCAGCATCTGTCCCAGTTCCAGTTCCCAGCACGAAACCCAGTCCCAGCATCGGTCCCAGTTCCAGTTCCCAGCATCGGTCCCAGTTCCCTGCATCGGTCCCAGTTCCAGTTCCCAGCATCAGTACCAGTCCCAGCTCCCTGCATCGGTCCCAGTTCCAGTTCCCAGCATCAGTACCAGTCCCAGCTCCCTGCATCAGTCCCAGTCCCAGTTCCCAGCATCAGTCCCAGTCCCAGCTCCCCGCATCGGTCCCAGTTCCAGTTCCCAGCATCAGTCCTAGTCCCAGCTCCCTGCATTGGTCCCAGTTCCAGTTCCCAGCATCGGTCCCAGTTCCGGTTCCCAGCATCAGTCCCAGTCCCAGCATCGGTCCCAGTTCCCAGCATTGGTCCCAGTTCTGGTTCCCAGCATCAGTCCCAGCTCCCAGCATCAGTCCCAGTTCCAGTTCCCAGCATCAGTACCACCTCCCATCATTGGGCCCCTGAAACCTGTACGTAGACCAAACTGGACTGATGTGGGCCCCTGAAACCTGTACGTGGACAAAACTGGACGGATGACGGCCCCTGAAAACTGTATGTGGATCATACTGGACTGATGTGGGCCCCTGAAACCAGTACATGGACAAAACTGGACGGATGTGGGCCCCTGAAACCTGGACGTGGACCAAATTGGATGGATGTGGGCCCCTGAAACCTGTACGTAGACCAAACTGGACGGATGGGGGCCCCTGAAACCATTACGTTGATCAAACTGGACTGATGTGGGCCCCTGAAACCTGTACGTGGATCAAACTGGACTGATGTGGGCCCCTGAAACCAGTACGTGGATCAAACTGGACTGATGTGGGCCCCTGAAACCTGTACGTGGATCAAACTGGACTGATGTGGGCGCCTGAAACCAGTACGTGGATCAAACTGGACTGATGTGGGCCCCTGAAACCAGTACGTAGACCAAACTGGACTGATGTGGGACCCTGAAACCTGGACGTGGCTAAAACTGGACTGATGTGGGCCCCTGAAACCAGTACGTGGATCAAACTTGACTGATGTGGGCCCCTGCAAACTGTACGTAGACCAAACTGGACGGATGTGGGCCCCTGAAACCTGGACGTGGATCAAACTGGACTGATGTTGGCCCCTGAAACCTGTACGTGGATCAAACTGGACTGATGTGGGCCCCTGAAACCATTACGTGGACCAAACTGGACTGATGTGGGCCCCTGAAACTAGTACGTGGATCAAACTGGAAGGATGTGGGCCCCTGAAACCTGGACGTGGACCAAACTGGACTGATGTGGGCCCCTGAAACCAGTACGTGGATCTAACTGGAAGGATGTGGGCCCCTGAAACTAGTACGTGGATCAAACTGGACTGATGTGGGCCCCTGAAACTAGTACGTGGATCAAACTGGAAGGATGTGGGCCCCTGAAACTAGTACGTGGATCAAACTGGACTGATGTAGGCCCCTGAAACCAGTACGTAGACCAAACTGGACTGATGTGGGCCCCTGAAACCTGTACGTAGACCAAACTGGACTGATGTGGGCCCCTGAAACCTGTACGTAGACCAAACTGGACTGATGTGGGCCCCTGAAACCTGTACGTGGACCAAACTGGACTGATGTGGGCCCCTGAAACCTGTACGTGGACCAAAGTGGACTGATGTGGGCCCCTGAAACCTGTACGTGGACCAAAGTGGACGGATGTGGGCCCCTGAAACCTGTACGTGGATCTAACTGGAAGGATGTGGGCCCCTGAAACCTGTACGTGGACCAAGGTGGACTGATGTGGGAACCTGAAACCTGTACGTAGAGCAAACTGGACTGATGTGGGCCCCTGAAACCTGTACGTGGATCAAACTGGACTGAAGTGGGCCCCTGAAACCTGTACGTGGATCAAACTGGACGGATGTGGGCCCCTGAAACCTGTACGTGGATCAAACTGGACTGATGTGGGCCCCTGAAACCTGTACGTGGATCAAACTGGAAGGATGTGGGACCCTGAAACCAGTACGTGGATCAAACTGGACGGATGTGGGCCCCTGCAAACTGTACGTAGACCAAACTGGACTGATGTGGGCCCCTGAAACCTGGACGTGGATCAAACTGGACCGATGTGGGCCCCTGAAAACTGGATGTAGACCAAACTGGACGGATGTGGGCCCCTGAAACCAGTATGTGGATCAAACTGGACTGATGTGGGCCCCTGAAACCAGTATGTAGACCAAACTGGACGGATGTGGGTCCCTGAAAACTGTACGTAGACCAAACGGGACTGGTGTGGGCCCTTGAAACCTGTACGTGGACCAAACTGGACTGATGTGGGCCCCTGAAACCTGTACGTGGACCAAAGTGGACTGATGTGGGCCCCTGAAACCTGTACGTGGATCAAACTGGACTGATGTGGGCCCCTGAAACCTGTACGTGGACCAAACTGGACTGATGTGGGCCCCTGAAACCAGTACGTGGATCAAACTGGACTGATGTGGGCCCCTGAAACCTGTACGTGGACCAAAGTGGACTGATGTGGGCCCCTGAAACCTGTACGTGGACCAAACTGGACTGATGTGGGCCCCTGAAACCTGTACGTGGACCAAAGTGGACTGATGTGGGACCCTGAAACCTGTACGTAGACCAAACTGGACTGATGTGGGCCCCTGAAACCAGTACGTGGATCAAACTGGACTGATGTGGGCCCCTGAAACCTGTACGTGGATCAAACTGGACGGATGTGGGCCCCTGAAACCTGTACGTGGATCAAACTGGACGGATGTGGGCCCCTGAAACCTGTACGTGGATCAAACTGGACTGATGTGGGCTCCTGAAACCTGTACGTGGATCAAACTGGACTGATGTGGGCCCCTGAAACCTGTACATGGATCAAACTGGACTGATGTGGGCCCTTGAAACCTGTACGTGGATCAAACTGGAAGGATGTGGGCCCCTGAAACCTGTACGTGGATCAAACTGGAAGGATGTGGGCCCCTGAAACCTGTACGTGGATCAAACTGGAAGGATGTGGGCCCCTGAAACCTGTACGTGGATCAAACTGGACTGATGTGGGCCCCTGAAACCTGTACGTGGATAGAACTGGACTGATGTGGGACCCTGAAACCTGTACGTGGATAGAACTGGACTGATGTGGGACCCTGAAACCTGTGCGTGGATCAAACTGGACTGATGTGGGCCCCTGAAACCAGTACGTGGATCAAACTGGACTGATGTGGGCCCCTGAAACCTGTACGTGGATCAAACTGGACTGATGTGGGCCCCTGAAACCAGTACGAAGACCAAAGACGTGGGACCCAGTTTCCCTTTCCCACATTACAGCGAGGAAAGTCCTAATGAAGCAAAAACCATCATCCCCCTCCGCCAGATGGCTTCAGGTGACCTTCACAGCTCAGAACGAGTCAGTGAAGGCAGCACGACTAAGCCTGCAGCAACGAGTCAGTGAAGGCAGCACGACTAAGCCTGCAGCAACGGGTCAGTGAAGGCAGCACGACTAAGCCTGCAGCAACGAGTCAGTGAAGGCAGCACGACTAAGCCTGCAGCAACGAGTCAGTGAAGGCAGCACGACTAAGCCTGCAGCAACGAGTCACTGAAGGCAGCACGGCTGGAAGCCTGCAGCAACGAGTCAGTGAAGGCAGCACGGCTGGAAGCCTGCAGCAACGAGTCAGTGAAGGCAGCACGGCTGTAAGCCTGCAGCAACGAGTCAGTGAAGGCAGCACGGCTGTAAGCCTGCAGTAACCAGTCAGTGAAGGCAGCACGGCTGTAAGCCTGCAGTAACCAGTCAGTGAAGGCAGCACGGCTGTAAGCCTGCAGTAACGAGTCAGTGAAGGCAGCTCGGCTGTAAGCCTGCAGTAACGAGTCAGTGAAGGCAGCACGGCTGTAAGCCTGCAGCAACGAGTCAGTGAAGGCAGCACGGCTGTAAGCCTGCAGTAACGAGTCAGTGAAGGCAGCACGGCTGTAAGCCCTGCAGTAACGGGTAAGTATAGTGAAGGCAGCACGGCTGTAAGCCTGCAGCAACGAGTCAGTGAAGGCAGCACGGCTGTAAGCCTGCAGCAACGAGTCAGTGAAGGCAGCACGGCTGTAAGCCTGCAGCAACGAGACAGTGAAGGCAGCACGGCTGTAAGCCTGCAGCAACGAGTCAGTGAAGGCAGCACGACTAAGCCTGCAGCAACGAGTCAGTGAAGGCAGCACGGCTGTAAGCCTGCAGCAACGAGTCAGTGAAGGCAGCACGGCTGTAAGCCTGCAGCAACGAGTCAGTGAAGGCAGCACGGCTGTAAGCCTGCAGCAACGAGTCAGTGAAGGCAGCACGGCTGTAAGCCTGCAGTAACGAGTCAGTGAAGGCAGCACGGCTGTAAGCCTGCAGTAACCAGTCAGTGAAGGCAGCACGGCTGTAAGCCTGCAGTAACCAGTCAGTGAAGGCAGCACGGCTGTAAGCCTGCAGTAACGAGTCAGTGAAGGCAGCACGGCTGTAAGCCTGCAGCAACGAGTCAGTGAAGGCAGCACGGCTGTAAGCCTGCAGTAACCAGTCAGTGAAGGCAGCACGGCTGTAAGCCTGCAGTAAAGAGTCAGTAAAGGCAGCACGGCTGTAAGCCTGCAGCAACGAGTCAGTGACGAGTCAGTGAAGGCAGCACAGCTGTAAGCCTGTAGTAACGGGTCAGTGAAGGCAGCACGGCTGTAAGCCTGCAGTAACCAGTCAGTGAAGGTAGCACGGCTGTAAGCCTGCAGCAACGAGTCAGTGAAGGCAGCACGGCTGTAAGCCTGTAGTAACGAGTCAGTGAAGGCAGCACGGCTGTAAGCCTGCGGTAACGAGTCAGTGAAGGCAGCACGGCTGTAAGCCTGCAGTAACGAGTCAGTGAAGGCAGCACGGCTGTAAGCCTGCAGCAACGAGTCAGTGAAGGCAGCACGGCTGTAAGCCTGCAGCAACGAGTCAGTGAAGGCAGCACGGCTGTAAGCCTGCAGTAAAGAGTCAGTGAAGGCAGCACGGCTGTAAGCCTGCAGCAACGAGTCAGTGAAGGCAGCACGGCTGTGAGCCTGCAGCAACCAGTCAGTAAAGGCAGCACGGCTGTAAGCCTGCAGTAACCAGTCAGTAAAGGCAGCACGGCTGTAAGCCTGCAGTAACCAGTCAGTGAAGGCAGCACGGCTGTAAGCCTGCAGCAACGAGTCAGTGAAGGCAGCACGGCTGTAAGCCTGCAGTAACGAGTCAGTGAAGGCAGCACGGCTGTAAGCCTGCAGTAACGAATCAGTGAAGGCAGCACGGCTGTAAGCCTGCAGTAAAGAGTCAGTGAAGGCAGCACGGCTGTAAGCCTGCAGCAACGAGTCAGTGACGAGTCAGTGAAGGCAGCACGGCTGTAAGCCTGCAGTAACAAGACAGTGAAGGCAGCACAGCTGTTAGCCTGCAGTAACGAGTCAGTGAAGGCAGCACAGCTGTAAGCCTGCAGCAACGAGTCAGTGAAGGCAGCATGACTAAGCCTGCAGTAACGAGTCAGTGAAGGCAGCACGGCTGTAAGCCTGCAGCAACGAGTCAGTGAAGGCAGCACGGCTGTAAGCCTGCAGTAACCAGTCAGTGAAGGCAGCACGGCTGTAAGCCTGCAGTAACCAGTCAGTGAAGGCAGCACGGCTGTAAGCCTGCAGTAACCAGTCAGTGAAGGCAGCACGGCTGTAAGCCTGCAGTAACGAGTCAGTGAAGGCAGCACGGCTGTAAGCCTGCAGTAACCAGTCAGTGAAGGCAGCACGGCTGTAAGCCTGCAGTAACCAGTCAGTGAAGGCAGCACGGCTGTAAGCCTGCAGTAACGAGTCAGTGAAGGCAGCACGGCTGTAAGCCTGCAGTAACAAGTCAGTGAAGGCAGCACGGCTAAAAGCCTGCAGCAACGAGTCAGTGAAGGCAGCACGGCTGTAAGCCTGCAGCAACGAGTCAGTGAAGGCAGCACGGCTGAAAGCCTGCAGTAACGAGTCAGTGAAGGCAGCACAGCTGTAAGCCTGCAGTAACGAGTCAGTGAAGGCAGCACGGCTGTAAGCCTGCAGTAACGAGTCAGTGAAGGCAGCACAGCTGTAAGCCTGCAGCAACGAGTCAGTGAAGGCAGCACGGCTGTAAGCCTGCAGCAACGAGTCAGTGAAGGCAGCACGGCTGAAAGCCTGCAGTAACGAGTCAGTGAAGGCAGCACAGCTGCAAGCCTGCAGTAATAATGATCCTGTATATCTGGAATAAAGAAAGAAGATGTTTGTGCTGCAGACTGGGATTGAAGGGTCTTTCATATTTATGTATGTACACAGTCATCCTCAGTTATTCAGACCCCCCAATTAAAGAAGGAAAAAAATCAGCTGTCAGTGACGTAAGATGAAATTGACAAAAGAGATATTAAATAAAAATTCTATGAAAATTATGACTGATTCCGAATTGTGGTTCAACAGAAATATTAAAAACAAACAAAGAATAAAACAAATGAACAAGCATGACGGGGCACAGAAGCTAAAATGTTGTTGAGCAACACTGAGCCAATCACTGCAATCAGGTGTTTCTGTAACGTCCAATCAGACGTCTGCACCTGTTCACAGGTATGTTGGTTCATGTTCATGGGAAAGATGCTCTGATGTGTCTGAGACAGTTTTGTTTGCTGCTTTTTTTTTTTAAATAATTATTTTCAACCACAATTCAAAAGCAATATTTTATTTCACTAAATTATAAATATAATTATTTGAATTCCTATTGTAAATTTTCTTTTCCTTAATTGGAGGGTGTGAATAATTGAGGACTGTGTACATGTTCTAAAATTAACACATAATTTGAATATCCATTTGAGCATTATGCCAACAGGAGGACGAACTAATACAAGACATAACTACTTGTATAAGTATTTTTCTATCTTATTTTAATATTAACATCTTTAATAATGTCCAGGACATTACAAAATGAACTCGCTGCTTTGTTTGGATGTTGCTGTTGGTGGTTAAAGCTGCTAGCATCCATGCCACACCGGGTAAAAGCTGCTAGCATCCATGCCACGCCGGGTTAAAGCTGCTAGCATCCATGCCACACCGGGTAAAAGCTGCTAGCATCCATGCCACGCCGGGTTAAAGCTGCTAGCATCCATGCCACACCGGGTAAAAGCTGCTAGCATCCATGCCACGCCGGGTTAAAGCTGCTAGCATCCATGCCACACCGGGTAAAAGCTGCTAGCATCCATGCCACACCGGGTAAAAGCTGCTAGCATCCATGCCACGCCGGGTTAAAGCTGCTAGCATCTATGCCACGCCGGGTTAAAGCTGCTAGCATCCATGCCACGCCGGGTTATAGCTGCTAGCATCCATGCCACGGCAGGTTAAAGCTGCTAGCATCCGTGCCACGCCGGGTTAAAGCTGCTAGCATCCATGCCACGCCGGGTTAAAGCTGCTAGCATCCGTGCCACGTGGGGTTATAAAGCTGCTAGCATCCATGCCACGCGGGGTTAAAGCTGCTAGCATCCATGCCACACCGGGTAAAAGCTGCTAGCATCCATGCCACGCCGGGTTAAAGCTGCTAGCATCCGTGCCACGCGGGGTTAAAGCTGCTAGCATCCATGCCACGCCGGGTTAAAGCTGCTAGCATCCATGCCACGCCGGGTTAAAGCTGCTAGCATCCATGCCACGCCGGGTTATAGCTGCTAGCATCCATGCCACGGCAGGTTAAAGCTGCTAGCATCCGTGCCACGCCGGGTTAAAGCTGCTAGCATCCATGCCACGCCGGGTTAAAGCTGCTAGCATCCGTGCCACGTGGGGTTATAAAGCTGCTAGCATCCATGCCACGCGGGGTTAAAGCTGCTAGCATCCGTGCCACGCATGGTTAAAGTTGCTAGCATCCGTGCCACGCCGGGTTAAAGCTGCTAGCATCCGTGCCACGCGGGGTTAAAGCTGCTAGCATCCATGCCACGCGGGTTAAAGCTGCTAGCATCCATGCCACGCGGGTTAAAGCTGCTAGCATCCATGCCACGCCGGGTTAAAGCTGCTAGCATCCATACCACGCCGGGTTAAAGCTGCTAGCATCCATGCCACGCGGGGTTAAAGCTGCTAGCATCCATGCCACGCGGGTTAAAGCTGCTAGCATCCATGCCACGCGGGGTTAAAGCTGCTAGCATCCATGCCATGCCGGGTTAAAGCTGCTAGCATCCATGCCACGCCGGGTTAAAGCTGCTAGCATCCATGCCACGCGGGTTAAAGCTGCTAGCATCCATGCCACGCCGGGTTAAAGCTGCTAGCATCCATGCCACGCCGGGCTAAAGCTGCTAGCATCCATGCCACGGCAGGTTAAAGCTGCTAGCATCCATGCCACGCCGGGCTAAAGCTGCTAGCATCCATGCCACGGCAGGTTAAGGACTAATTCATGCAAAAGAACCAAACCAAGTACTTAGTACACATGAAAGATTTTACTGCAGGACGACGCATATTTTTGGATTTAGTCCTTTTTAAATTGATTTCATCCAATATTCTAGTTTTTAGTTTTAGAATTTGAGGTTTTCTTAATCAGCAACATCCAGACAAATAAAAGCTGCAAATATATTGATCTGCATATTATTTACCTATACAATATGTAAATTGCACCTTTTAAGTTGAATAATAGAAATACAAGAACTTTTTCCGGATATTGTAATTTTTTAGTAGCACCTGTATATGCACATACATACATGCATATTTGGGGTGGGAAAAAAATTACACTGAAATCAGTTTAATGCGTTAATGAGAATAATTAATCACGCTGCAAATTAATGCATTAAAGAATAATTGTGATTAATTCAGAGTACATATGCACACACACATATATACACGCTTCACTGGGGGGCTCAGCCCACTCTGAGCTCCTGAGACTGGACCAGGTTGTGACGTCATAAACCTCTGACGTCTCACGCGACTCCAGACAAATTAAATGTCCAATTAAAGAAAGTGAAACTTTTTCGGCCCCTGCTGTGTTGGAGTCCAGGACTCCGACCCAGACTCTCCAGGTCCTGGGGGGGCCAGCGGGGTCTGGCCCGGGAGTCTGCGCGAGCTGGTACCGTCTCTGCGGACGCCGAACCCGAACATGGACCTCGGTCCGCCCCGGGCTTCCCCCCGGATGGTCGCGGCTCCTCTGCAGGAGGGGTCCCTGCTTGTTTTGGACTGAGGATGGTGATGATGATGAAGATGCCCAGCCAGAGGTCACGCTTACCCGCCGTTATACAAGCCGCCCCGCGCGCCGCGCGCAAAAAATGCAAAAATGCGCAAAGCTAATTGGTTTTTCCCTCCGCAACGCGGCAGCCATATTGCGCCACTATTTACAAATCCCGCAGCGGTGCAAGAAAAGGCGCAAGCGAACAAAGGGAAAGGGGGGGTCTGCCAGGGAGAAAACACGGCGCCGCGCTCGCGCCTTTGCGGGAAAACGTCAGCACGAGCTGGCGGCGTGTTGGCGGGTCCGGTGAGAGCGGCTGGGGGCCGCAGGGACTTACCGACACCGGAGTAAGCCGCGCCGCATAACCCCGATCACCCGCCGAAGCTCCAAATTGATCCGCTCTGACTCCGTTTGGCTCCTCGCGGCATCAAGCTAGCTGCGCCAAGATGGAGGACGGCCGGAAGCGACGCCGCGACTGTCACAATAAGAGCCCCAGCTGAATTGTTGTTAAGGTGCCATGACATCAAATTTCCCTTTTCTGGGTTTTTTTTGGGGGGGTAGGGGGGGGGGGTGATATGATCTGCTGTGCTCTGATGAGGTCATGTGAATGTCAGAGTGAGAATCAAAGTTCCTGTTTATGGTCTGTCAGCTTTGTTTCTCTTTTCAGAAACTGTTGAATCAGACAGCAGCTTATCATTCTATATAGTTCCATCATTCTACGTAGTTCTATCATTCTACGTAGTTCCATCATTCTACGTACTTCCATCATTCTACGTAGCTCAATCATTCCACGTAGTTCTATCATTCTACGTAGTTCCATCATTCTACGTACTTCCATCATTCTATGTAGTTCCATCATTTTACGTAGTTCTATCATTCTACGTAATTCCATCATTCTACGTAGTTCCATCATTCTACGTAGTTCCATCATTCTACGTAGTTCCATCATTCTCCGTAGTTCTATCATTCTACGTAGTTCCATCATTCTACATAGTTCTATCATTCTACGTAGTTCCATCATTCTACGTAGTTCCATCATTCTACGTAGTCCTATCGTTCTACGTAGTCCTATCATTCTACATAGTTCCATCATTCTACGTAGTTCCATCATTCTACGTAGTTCCATCATTCTACGTAGTTCTATCATTCTACGTAGTTCTATCATTCTACATAGTTCCATCATTCTACGTAGTTCTATCATTCTACGTAGTTCTATCATTCTACGTAGTTCCATCATTCTACGTAGTTCCATCATTCTACGTAGTTCCATCATTCTACGTAGTTCTATCATTCTATGTAGTTCTATCATTCTACGTAGTTTCATCATTCTACGTAGTTCTATCATTCTACGTAGTTCCATCATTCTACGTAGTTCTATCATTCTACGTAGTTCCATCATTCTACGTAGTTCTATCATTCTATGTAGTTCCATCATTCTACGTAGTTCCATCATTCTACGTAGTTCCATCATTCTACGTAGTTCTATCATTCTATGTAGTTCTATCATTCTACGTAGTTCTATCATTCTACGTAGTTCCATCATTCTACGTAGTTCCATCATTCTACGTAGTTCTATCATTCTACGTAATTCCATCATTCTACGTAGTTCCATCATTCTACGTAGTTCCATCATTCTACGTAGTTCCATCATTCTACGTAGTTCTATCATTCAACATAGTTCCATCATTCTACATAGTTCCATCATTCTACGTAGTTCTATCATTCTATGTAGTTCTATCATTCTACGTAGTTCCATCATTCTACGTAGTTCCATCATTCTACGTAGTTCTATCATTCTACGTAGTTCTATCATTCTACATAGTTCCATCATTCTACGTAGTTCCATCATTCTACGTAGTTCTATCATTCTACGTAGTTCTATCATTCTATGTAGTTCTATCATTCTACATAGTTCCATCATTCTACGTAGTTCTATCATTCTACGTAGTTCTATCATTCTACGTAGTTCTATCATTCTACGTAGTTCTATCATTCTACATAGTTCCATCATTCTACGTAGTTCCATCATTCTACGTAGTTCTATCATTCTACATAGTTCCATCATTCTACGTAGTTCTATCATTCTATGTAGTTCTATCATTCTACGTAGTTCTATCATTCTACGTAGTTCTATCATTCTACGTAGTTCCATCATTCTACATAGTTCTATCATTCTACATAGTTCCATCATTCTACGTAGTTCCATCATTCTACGTAGTTCCATCATTCTACGTAGTTCTATCATTCTATGTAGTTCTATCATTCTACGTAGTTCCATCATTCTGTAGTTCTATCATTCTACATAGTTCCATCATTCTACGTAGTTCCATCATTCTACGTAGTTCCATCATTCTACGTAGTTCTATCATTCTACGTAGTTCCATCATTCTACGTAGTTCCATCATTCTACGTAGTTCTATCATTCTACGTAGTTCCATCATTCTACGTAGTTCCATCATTCTACGTAGTTCTATCATTCTACGTAGTTCTATCATTCTACGTAGTTCTATCATTCTACATAGTTTCATCATTCTATGTAGTTCCATCATTCTACGTAGTTCTATCATTCTACGTAGTTCCATCATTCTACGTAGTTCTATCATTCTACATAGTTCTATCATTCTACGTAGTTCTATCATTCTACGTAGTTCCATCATTCTACGTAGTTCTATCATTCTATGTAGTTCTATCATTCTACGTAGTTCCATCATTCTACGTAGTTCTATCATTCTACGTAGTTCTATCATTCTACGTAGTTCCATCATTCTATGTAGTTCCATCATTCTACGTAGTTCCATCATTCTACGTAGTTCCATCATTCTATGTAGTTCTATCATTCAACATAGTTCCATCATTCTATGTAGTTCCATCATTCTACGTAGTTCCATCATTCTACGTAGTTCCATCATTCTACGTAGTTCTATCATTCTACATAGTTCCATCATTCTACGTAGTTCTATCATTCTACGTAGTTCCATCATTCTACGTAGTTCCATCATTCTACGTAGTTTCATCATTCTACGTAGTTCTATCATTCTACGTAGTTCTATCATTCAACATAGTTCTATCATTCTACATAGTTCCATCATTCTAGGTTGTTCCATCATTCTACGTAGTTCCATCATTCTACGTAGTTCTATCATTCAACATAGTTCCATCATTCAACATAGTTCCATCATTCTACATAGTTCCATCATTCTACGTAGTTCTATCATTCTACGTAGTTCTATCATTCTACATAGTTCTATCATTCTACGTAGTTCTATCATTCTACATAGTTCTATCATTCTACGTAGTTCCATCATTCTACGTAGTTCTATCATTCTACATAGTTCTATCATTCTACATAGTTCTATCATTCTACGTAGTTCTATCATTCTACGTAGTTCCATCATTCTATGTAGTTCCATCATTCTACGTAGTTCTATCATTCTACGTAGTTCCATCATTCTACGTAGTTCTATCATTCTACATAGTTCCATCATTCTACGTAGTTCTATCATTCTACGTTGTTCTATCATTCTACGTAGTTCTATCATTCTATGTAGTTCTATCATTCTACATAGTTCCATCATTCTACGTAGTTCTATCATTCTACGTAGTTCCATCATTCTACGTAGTTCCATCATTCTACGTAGTTCTATCATTCTACATAGTTCCATCATTCTACGTAGTTCTATCATTCTAGGTTGTTCTATCATTCTACGTAGTTCTATCATTCTATGTAGTTCTATCATTCTACGTAGTTCTATCATTCTATGTAGTTCTATCATTCTACATAGTTCTATCATTCTACGTAGTTCTATCATTCTATATAGTTCTATCATTCTACGTAGTTCTATCATTCTACGTAGTTCTATCATTCTACATAGTTCCATCATTCTACGTAGTTCTATCATTCTATGTAGTTCCATCATTCTACGTAGTTCTATCATTCTATGTAGTTCTATCATTCTACATAGTTCCATCATTCTACGTAGTTCCATCATTCTACGTAGTTCCATCATTCTACGTAGTTCCATCATTCTACGTAGTTCCATCATTCTACGTAGTTCTATCATTCTACGTAGTTCCATCATTCTACGTAGTTCCATCATTCTACGTAGTTCCATCATTCTACATAGTTCCATCATTCTACATAGTTCCATCATTCTACATAGTTTCATCATTCTACGTAGTTCTATCATTCTACATAGTTCTATCATTTTACGTAGTTCTATCATTCTACGTAGTTCCATCATTCTATGTAGTTCCATCATTCTACGTGGTTTCATCATTCTACGTAGTTCCATCATTCTACGTAGTTCTATCATTCAACATAGTTCTATCATTCTACGTAGTTCAATCATTCTACATAGTTCTATCATTCTACTTAGTTCTATCATTCTATGTAGTTCTATCATTCTACATAGTTCTATCATTCTACATAGTTCTATCATTCTACTTAGTTCTATCATTCTACGTAGTTCCATCATTCTATGTAGTTCCATCATTCTACGTGGTTTCATCATTCTACGTAGTTCCATCATTCTACGTAGTTCTATCATTCAACATAGTTCCATCATTCAACATAGTTCCATCATTCTAGGTTGTTCCATCATTCTACGTAGTTCCATCATTCTACTTAGTTCTATCATTCAACATAGTTCCATCATTCTATGTAGTTCTATCATTCTACGTAGTTCCATCATTCTACGTAGTTCCATCATTCTACGTGGTTTCATCATTCTACGTAGTTCCATCATTCTACGTAGTTCTATCATTCAACATAGTTCCATCATTCAACATAGTTCCATCATTCTAGGTTGTTCCATCATTCTACGTAGTTCCATCATTCTACGTAGTTCTATCATTCAACATAGTTCCATCATTCAACATAGTTCCATCATTCTAGGTTGTTCCATCATTCTACGTAGTTCTATCATTCAACATAGTTCCATCATTCAACATAGTTCTATCATTCTACGTAGTTCAATCATTCTACATAGTTCTATCATTCTACGTAGTTCCATCATTCTACGTAGTTCTATCATTCAACATAGTTCTATCATTCTACATAGTTCTATCATTCTACGTAGTTCTATCATTCTACGTAGTTCCATCATTCTATGTAGTTCCATCATTCTACGTGGTTTCATCATTCTACGTAGTTCCATCATTCTACGTAGTTCTATCATTCAACATAGTTCCATCATTCAACATAGTTCCATCATTCTAGGTTGTTCCATCATTCTACGTAGTTCCATCATTCTATGTAGTTCTATCATTCAACATAGTTCCATCATTCTATGTAGTTCTATCATTCTACGTAGTTCCATCATTCTACGTAGTTCCATCATTCTACGTAGTTCTATTATTAAACATAGTTCCATCATTCTACGTAGTTCCATCATTCTACGTTGTTCCATCATTCAAATAGTTCCATCATTCTACATAGTTCCATCATTCTACGTAGTTTCATCATTCTACGTTGTTCTATCATTCTACAAAGTTCTATCATTTTACATAGTTCTATCATTCTACGTAGTTCTATCATTCTACATAGTTCTATCATTCTACGTAGTTCAATCATTCTACGTAGTTCCATCATTCTACGTAGTTCCATCATTCTACGTAGTTCTATCATTCTACGTAGTTCTATCATTCTACGTAGTTCTATCATTCAACATAGTTCTATCATTCTACGTAGTTCCATCATTCTACGTAGTTCTATCATTCTACGTAGTTCTATCATTCTAAGTAGTTCCATCATTCAACATAGTTCCATCATTCTACGTATTTCTATCATTCTACGTAGTTCTATCATTCTATGTAGTTCAATCATTCTACTTAGTTCAATCATTCTATGTAGTTCCATCATTCTACGTAGTTCCATCATTCTACGTAGTTCCATCATTCTACGTAGTTTCATCATTCTACGTAGTTCTATCATTCTACGTAGTTCCATCATTCTACGTAGTTCTATCATTCTACGTAGTTCCATCATTCTACGTAGTTCTATCATTCTACGTAGTTCTATCATTCAACATAGTTCTATCATTCTACGTAGTTCCATCATTCTACGTAGTTCAATCATACTACGTAGTTCTATCATTCTACGTAGTTCAATCATTCTATGTAGTTCTATCATTCTACGTAGTTCCATCATTCTACGTAATTCTATCAATCTACGTAGTTCCATTATTCTACGTAATTCTATCAATCTACGTAGTTCCATTATTCTACGTAGTTCCATCATTCTACGTAGTTCTATCATTCTACGTAGTTCTATCATTCTACGTAGTTCCATCATTCTACGTAGTTCCATCATTCTACGTAGTTCTATCATTCTACGTAGTTCTATCATTCTACGTAGTTCTATCATTCAACATAGTTCTATCATTCTACGTAGTTCCATCATTCTACGTAGTTCTATCATTCTACGTAGTTCTATCATTCTACGTAGTTCCATCATTCAACATAGTTCCATCATTCTACGTATTTCTATCATTCTACGTAGTTCTATCATTCTATGTAGTTCCATCATTCTACTTAGTTCAATCATTCTATGTAGTTCCATCATTCTACGTAGTTCTATCATTCTACGTAGTTCCATCATTCTACGTAGTTTCATCATTCTACGTAGTTCTATCATTCTACGTAGTTCCATCATTCTACGTAGTTTTATCATTCTACGTAGTTCCATCATTCTACGTAGTTCTATCATTCTACGTAGTTCTATCATTCTACGTAGTTCTATCATTCAACATAGTTCTATCATTCTACGTAGTTCCATCATTCTACGTAGTTCAATCATACTACGTAGTTCTATCATTCTACGTAGTTCAATCATTCTATGTAGTTCTATCATTCTACGTAGTTCCATCATTCTACGTAATTCTATCAATCTACGTAGTTCCATTATTCTACGTAGTTCTATCATTCTACGTAGTTCTATCATTCTATGTAGTTCTATAATTCTATGTAGTTCTACCATTCTACTTAGTTCCATCATTCTACGTAGTTCCATCATTCTACGTAATTCTATCATTCTACGTAGTTTCATTATTCTACATAGTTCAATCATTCTACGTAGTTCCATCATTCTACATAATTCTATCATTCTATGTAGTTCCATCATTCTACATAGTTCAATCATTCTACGTAGTTCCATCATTCTACGTAGTTCTATCATTCTACGTAGTTCCATCATTCTACATAGTTCTATCATTCTACGTAGTTCTATCATTCTACGTAATTCAATCATTCTACATAGTTCAATCATTCTACGTAGTTCCATCATTCTACGTAATTCCATCATTCTATGTAGTACTATCATTCTAAGTAATTCTATCATTCTACATAGTTCTATCATTCTACATAGTTCTATCATTCTACATAGTTCCATCATTCTATGTAGTTCTATCATTCTACATAGTTCCATCATTCTACGTAGTTCTATCATTCTACGTAGTTCCATCATTCTACGTAGTATTTTCATTCTACATAGTTCCATCATTCTATGTAGTTCTTTCATTCTACATAGTTCCATTATTCTACGTAGTTCCATCATTCTACGTAGTTCTATCACTATGTAGTTCTATCATTCTACGTAGTTCTATCACTATGTAGTTCTATCATTCTACGTAGTTCCATCATTCTACGTAGTTCCATCATTCTACATAGTTCCATCATTCTACATAGTTCCATCATTCTACGTAGTTCCATCATTAAATGTAGTTCCATCATTAAACGTAGTTCCATCATTCTACATAGTTCCATCAATCTACGTAGTTCCATCATTCTACATAGTTCCATCATTCTACGTAGTTCCATCATTAAATGTAGTTCCATCATTAAACGTAGTTCCATCATTCTACATAGTTCCATCAATCTACGTAGTTCCATCATTCTACATAGTTCCATCATTCTACGTAGTTCCATCATTAAATGTAGTTCCATCATTAAACGTAGTTCCATCATTCTACATAGTTCCATCAATCTACGTAGTTCCATCATTCTACGTAGTTCCATCATTAAATGTAGTTCCATCATTAAACGTAGTTCCATCATTCTACATAGTTCCATCAATCTACATAGTTCCATCATTCTACGTAGTTCCATCATTAAATGTAGTTCCATCATTAAACGTAGTTCCATCATTCTACATAGTTCCATCAATCTACGTAGTTCCATCAATCTACGTAGTTCCATCATTCTACGTAGTTCCATCATTCTACGTAGTTCTATCACTATGTAGTTCTATCATTCTACGTAGTTCTATCACTATGTAGTTCTATCATTCTACGTAGTTCCATCATTCTACGTAGTTCCATCATTCTACGTAGTTCCATCATTCTACATAGTTCCATCATTCTACGTAGTTCCATCATTAAATGTAGTTCCATCATTAAACGTAGTTCCATCATTCTACATAGTTCCATCAATCTACGTAGTTCCATCAATCTACGTAGTTCCATCATTCTACGTAGTTCCATCATTCTACGTAGATCTATCATTATGTAGTTCTATCATTCTACATAGTTCCATCATTCTACGAAGTTCTATCATTCTACGTAGTTCCATCATTCTCGAAGTTCTATCATTCTACGTAGTTCTATCACTATGTAGTTCTATCATTCTACATAGTTCCATCATTCTACATAGTTCCATCATTCTACATAGTTCTATCATTCTAACTTATTTCTTTCTATATTTTTCCATCTATATTTACATATGGGAGTAGACAAAGTTTTGGGCTTTGATCATCCTGTTTTAAATGTCTTATTATGCATTATACCAGCCTCTTCTTTAGATGAAACATATGTATGTATATACTGTATATACATATAATCTGATTATAATCCTAGCAAAATATTATATCCACAAGATTAAATGGAGCGGAAAAAAATCCCCTCATTTAATAATTTTTAAGAAATTTAATTAAACTGTTATGCTGCTTCTGTTAAAAAAAACTTTGAACAATCAGAAACTTGTAAAAACTACATAACTTCTCCAATAAAATTTAACTTCATCTTATAAGCAGATCCCTCTTTTATGCTGTATGTATGTATGTGTCTTTAGTCTTTTAGTTGTACGTATTTGAATGCATTTTTCTGCACTTTATGTTTGTATAAATTATAAATATTTCTCATTGTGTTAAAGATCCTTTATTTGTTGAAATAAAGCATTTTTTTAAAAAGAAGAGCCTGAGCTACCTACAGCTTATTTATTTGTCTCTTTTTTTCATTTTCTAGTGTTAAGGTGGCATTTTTACTAACTTGGGGGAGGGGGGGGGGTGTTCATTTGTTGAGATGATTAAAGGTACAGTTTGTAAAAAAATCAAAGGTCAATGGCAGTAAAGTGTGATATATAATTCCATACTGTGCTTCTGTTTATGTGCAATCGCTGCACTAGAACAGCCGTTATAGGTTTATTTTCTTAGAATGAGTCATTTATATCTACTTGCTGGGGGGTGCACAAATGGAGGCTGCCATATTTGTTCCACCATTTTTACTACCGTGTCCCTGAATGGACAAAGCAATGTGTGTGAAGTAAGAACCCTCTGAACATTAAAACTGGGCCATTTCCCAATACCAAATATGCTAAAAACATACTTGTATTCTTGCTAGTATGGACTTGTCAGAAGTACAGACTTCCGAGGACGGGAGGACACAAGTAGCCTACACTTGTTACGCATTTGGAACAGAAACTTGTTTACGTCAAAGATGTTGCTGAAGTTATGTCATACAGTTTTATTAAAATAATAAGTATCAAAAGCCCTGCTTGAATGTGGCAGTTAATTCCAGCTAATCTGCACAACTGTCTTACTGTTAGCTACCATTAGTTGTTCAGCTCCGTTTGTGAAACCACACATCACTTTTAATAACCGTTTAAACTTCATCAAACCACCAAGAAGTTGAAGTAAAACAGCTGTGTTGCAGAAAGGTTATATAAACCCAACGCTACGTAAAATAATGAGTACTTTTGTATTTTCTCATCCACCATCGTTACGCCGCAATGCTATATGGGATATAAGGGTGCCTGGAGTCCACAAAAGTCACCTCCAATGCAGACTCAGAAAAGTGGGCGGAGCCAGTACACATCCGGGAATGTGGAGCGTACTTGTCTTGATGCGTTCTTTGAATCTGAGCCAAACAGTACTTGGACCTATATGACGTTTCAAAAGTACACAAGTATGCAAAAGTACACATATTGAGAAACGCTTTGTTTAATGGGGTTGGAGTACTGTTTGGGATCAGTAATACCCATAGACTGTATATAATTACTGGACGTAGCTTCCGGTCTCTTCTGAATAGAGATATGTGAAGCCAGTTGGGCGTGTCTTACCGTCGCCATCTTGCCGTGTCACGTACGTCGTCACTCCAGGAAAATCCTAAAATGGGCACAGCGCGGCCGCGGGACAAATGATTGACAGCTGACGTACTGTGGGCTAAACGCTAACTGAGCTAACACGAAACTAAGAGGAGCTAACAAAGATAAGCCCCCTAAGCGGCATGGTTAAGGTAAGACATGCTTAGACTTGCAATTCGCTGACTAAACACCGCCGTTGTGCGACTCTGTAACAAACTGAGACCTTATTAAGAGCAAAGAAGGAGCTAACTAGGAGCCTCCGGTCGGCAGGCGGAGCTTCCGGTCTGTCATAAGGACACGCCCTTAATTATGTGTAATTTGAAGAATAAATAACATCTAAACGAATGAGTTATAAAAAAATTCACCCCCCTCACAGTTGACAGGAAGGTAAACTTGACCTAATAAACCTAAAATGATTTTTTGAACCAGGCTGTAAACCTGTTTATTTCTGCTGTGAAGTTGGCGTTTTTAACATGGGAGTCTATGGGGATTTGCTCGCTCTTGGAGCCAGCTCCTAGCGGATGAAGGGAGGATTACACTATTTACAACAAGGAAGCGAGCTTCACTGTTCTGAGGCGGAGTTTGCCCCTTGGTAATACCTTAAAAAGACATAAAGTAGCTCCTCATAGTCCAGTCACAGCTACACCTGAGACCACTGATCCACTCACAGGTGAAAACATCTTCATGTCTGGGAGAACTTTGGCCACTAACGGCCACCGTACATTCACAACAGTGCTGGAATATGACGGCATTTGAAAGAAAAGATGTTTTCTTTCAAATGCCGTCTTTACCACTAAATGTCAGTAATTCTTACAGACTGTACCTTTAAGAGAGACAGAGACACACGCACACACACGCATAAACACACATGCACACGCACACACGCACGCACAGACACACACGCACACACACGCATAAACACACACGCACACGCACGCACAGACACATACGCACACACACGCATAAACACACACGCACACGCACGCACAGACACATACGCACACACACGCATAAACACACATGCACACGCACACACGCACGCACAGACACACACGCATAAACACACATGCACACGCACACACGCACGCACAGACACACACGCACACACACGCATAAACACACACGCACATGCACGCACAGACACACACGCACACACATGCACACGCACGCACATGCACACGCACGCACACGCATAAACACACATGCACACGCACGCACAGACACATACGCACACACACGCATAAACACACATGCACACGCACGCACACACGCACGCACACGCAGAAACACACATGCACACGCACACACAGACACACACGCACACTCACGCATAAACACACACGTGCACACGCACGCACAGACACACATGCACACACACATGCACGCACACACATGCACACACACACGCACACACACACACACGGACACACGCACACACACACATACGCACGCACAGACACACACGCACCTACATGCACACGCACACACACAGGACCTGAACCTGGACCTGGACCTGGACCTGGACCTGAACCTGAACCTGAACCTGGACCTGGACCTGGACCTGGACCTGGACCTGGACCTGAACCTGAACCTGAACCTGGACCTGGACCTGGACCTGGACCTGGACCTGGACCTGAACCTGAACCTGAACCTGGACCTGGACCTGAACCTGGACCTGGACCTGGACCTGAACCTGGACCTGGACCTGAACCTGAACCTGGACCTGGACCTGGACCTGGACCTGGACCTGAACCTGGACCTGGACCTGGACCTGGACCTGAACCTGAACCTGGACCTGGACCTGGACCTGAACCTGGACCTGGACCTGGACCTGGACCTGGACCTGGACCTGAACCTGGACCTGGACCTGGACCTGGACCTGGACCTGGACCTGAACCTGGACCTGAACCTGAACCTGAACCTGGACCTGGACCTGGACCTGGACCTGAACCTGGACCTGGACCTGGACCTGGACCTGAACCTGGACCTGGACCTGGACCTGAGCAACTGCAGCAACCCCAGATCATCACACTGCCCCCACAGGCTCATACAGTAGCACTAGGCATGATGCTGCATCACTTCATCTGCCTTTCCGGACACATTTCTTCCTGGAAGACGATGGTCCACTATCCTTCCAGTTTTTCAGAATGCGTTGGACTGTTCTGAACCCAGTTTTAGTAGTTTCTGCATCTCCTTAGATGTTTTCACCTCTTCATGCCAATGATCTGACCCTTCTCAGACAGACTAACATCTTTTCCAAGACCACGGATGTGTCTTTCGACATGGTTGTTTAGGAAATGAGAAGCAACTCATTGCACCAGTTGGGGTTAAATAACTTGTTGCAGCTGAAAGATAATCGCCCATCATGTAATTATCCAATAGGAGGCTCCTACCTATTTGCTTAGTTACATCCAGGTGGACACTTTTTTTGGGCCAGGCAGTGCAGAGCAGTAACATCGCTGTCATGACTGACTGCTGTCCATGTGCTGCAGAACAGAAAACTTTAGCAGGTCCTTCATTACGGCCGCAGTCAGACTGCAGAATATGAAATTTATTTTTGCTACTGATAGCAGTTTTTAACTTGAACTTATGTCCAACTATTTACTATTTATCAACATTTTTAAACCTCTGAATGTAGGCTTTTATTTTGTATGATGAGTTTCAGGGTATTGATCCCCAGAAAGGGATGAATAGTTTCTTTCCATCTTCTACACCTGCTGCACGAGCTGCTGAAGAATCCTCCATCATCTTCATCAGCTTGTGCAGCATTCTTTTCTGAACGATCAGCTCCAGCGGCTCCAGAGTTCTCCCCAGCACAGAACCAGCTTTCTTGATCAGCTTGTTAAGTTTCTTCAAGTCTCTGGTTCTGGTTCTGGTCCTGGTCCTGGTTCTGATTCTGATGCTGCTTCCCCAGCAGATGCTGCAAAGCTGATTGCACTTTCCACAACAGACTTGTAGAAGATCTGCAACATCTTGGTGCAGACGTTGAATGATCTCAGCTTCCTTAAGAAGTAGAGTCTGCTCTGACCTCTCTTGTAGATGTAGTCAGTGTTGCATTTCCTGGTCCTGGTCCTGGTTCTGGTCCTGGTTCTGGTCTGTAGAGTCTGCTCTGACCTCTCTTGTAGATGTAGTCAGTGTTGCATTTCCTGGTCCTGGTCCTGGTTCTGGTCCTGGTTCTGGTCTGTAGAGTCTGCTCTGACCTTTCTTGTAGATGTAGTCAGTGTTGCATTTCCAATCGAGTCTGTTGTCCAGCTGAACTCCAGGTATTTGTAGTTCTCCACCACCTCCACCTCCTCTTCCAGGATGTAGACAGGACTATGCTGCTTATTCTTGCTCCTCCTGAAGTCAACAATCATCTCTTTAGTCTTGCTGGTATTTAAGATGAGCTGATTGTTACCATTTCACAAACTGACTGACCAGTTCCCTGTACTCGGCCAAATAGTGACACATTTTTTATGTTGACCTGTTTTTCTCGCACGTGGAACATTATCAGCAGGGTGTCCACAGAGCAATGCGTGCTCGTTGTGCGTGCTGGTATTTTCACCAAAGGCCAAATTTCAACTGAGAGCTAGCGAAGTTGATAAAACGGAGACTGCGGTGCAGTACCACGGCTGCACGCCAGGGGGCGCAGTTTCACCGCGAGCACATTGGCTGATCCTGGATCAGCTGCTGACCCATTTAAACACGCGATAGATGAGACGGAGCTGAACTGGAAACAGACTGCAATAAGCTGCGAGAAAGTACTTTCATTTGGTCCACAAGGATCGCCCGGCGGGGCGGTGTTTGTTCGTTCTTCCACAGCATTGGCTCACAGTGAAGAAGTGGTGCCGCTCCTTTGGTGTATTCTGGTGATCAAAGTCAAACGGAAAACGGTAAAGTTTCAATCTGAGCGGAGAAATTTTGGTAGAAGCGAAAGCTGGCCGCCTCCGGAGCGGCGCACGGTACCAGGAAACCGGAGTACATGCTCGCGCAGCGGGGACGGAGCTTCATCCACGCGACGGGACACCCTGGAAAAGACGGAGGCTTATCAGGAGGATGTCCAGCGCCGAGGACTGGAACTGAAAATCGTCACGGCAAGATGTGAGATGAGCCGGGAGAGAGCAGCAGCGGAGGCCAGCGACGCGATGGTGGTCCGGAGCTCGGTGAGTGCCGGCCGGGTTAGCTCCGACAGCAGCCGGGGGGGTGTGAGATACGCGGCGGGGTCGTGGACGGATGACCGCGGGGCCGCGACCGGCCTCTGGAAAGTGGGTCAGATGAAAGCTAGATGCTAATGGAGGTGTTAGCTTGCTGCCACCGGTAATGCTAGCAGCTAGCCGGAGCTTTCTGCTGGACATGAAGCTAAACCAGGAACATCCAGGAACGGTGACGTCAGACTTCTGTTCATTAATCTACAAAGATTATCTGTGAAAAGTTGGTAAAAGTCACAAACTTTAACTATTTAACTTCTGAAGCTTAAACGCGAGCCGCTAAAACAAAGTGCGTCTGAACTTTTCCTGTAAAAGGATTTTACAGCAGAAAAGAGGAGGGACATGTCCCCATATGTCCTCATGGGACATGAGGCAGGACATGTCCCCGTATGTCCTCATATGTCCCCATGGGACATGAGGCAGGACAGCTCCTCACATGTCCCCATGAGGCAGGACAGCTCCTCACATGTCCCCATATGTCCTCATGGGACATGAGGCAGGACAGGTCCCCATGTCCGGGACAGGGCAGGACAGGTCCCCACATGTCCCCATGTCCCCATGGGACAGGACAGCTCCTCACATGTCCCATGGGGAGGACATGTGAGGAGCTGTCCTGCCTGATGTCCTCATGTCCCCATGGGACAGCAGACGTCCCCCAGCAGAACCCACATCCAGGCTCTGCTCCGTCTGCTCGGCTTCTCTCTGTCTGACACTGTGAAACTACGACATTATCACCGATATCTGTCAGTGATATTGGCTTTAAACTGAGTGTCAATATCGGCCAATGGGGGGGGGGCGGGGGGGGGGGGGGGGGGGGGGGGGGGCGGGGGGGGGGGGGGCCGGGGGCCCGGGGGGGGCCGGGTGTGGGGGGCGGGGGCGCGCCCCCCGCGCCGCGCGGCCTGGGCGGCCGGGCGGGCGCCGCGCCCTATATTTGTCTCATCTATTCTAAATATTAGGGATGCACGATATAGTTGGCCCCCTATTGGTATCGACCTTAAGACTGAGTGTGGGACAATGGCCCCCCCACCAATATTTCACTGATCGGGCGGCCGTTTCCAGTCTGAAATAACCTAAAACACCTTCCTCAGAGAGCAGCAGCTGTTCTGCATCAACACGCTTCTTTTTCCCTCGTCTGCCGTTTGTATGTAGTTATTTACATCCTGAAGAGGAAAACAACAAATGTTGTTTGATGTGCAGGCGTTCGATATGAGGTCCGTCCCCAGGCGGGGGGGGGGGCGCCCGGCGGGGGGGGGGGCCGCTCCCGGAAGGGGGTGTGGGTCCCCCCCGGCCGGGGTGGCCTGCCCGAGCCGGGGTGTGGCCGCCGAGCACCGGGGAAAGGGCCCGTTCCCCCCCGGCACGGGGGCCCCGAGCCCGGCGGGTGGCCCGTCCCCGGACGGGGGGCCCCCCCGGAGGGGGATGTGGCCTGCTCCGAGGGGGGTTGGTCCGTCAGAGCACGGGGGAGGGGCCCAGAGCACGAGGGATGTGGCCCGTAGAGACGGGGGATGGGCCGTCCCCGTGCACGGGGATAGGGCGTCCCCCAGTCAGCACGGGGGTGTGGCCCGCCCCCCCAGTCGCGGGGTTGTGGTCCCACCAGTCAGACGGGGAGTGGGCCCCCCAGTAGACGGGGGGGGCCGCTCCCCAGAGCACGGGGTGTGGCGCCCCCAGTAGCACGGGAGATGGGCCCGCCTCCCAGTAGCACGGGAAGATGTGGGTCCCCCCCCCCCCCAGTCAGCACAGGGAGATGTGGTCGTTCCCCCCCCAGCACGGGGAGATGTGGTGTCCCCAGTCAGCACGGGGAGATGTGGTCCCGCTCCAGTAGACGGGAAGAGGCCCCCCCCAGTCAGCACAGGGAGATGTGGTCCTGTTTCCTCCCCACTCAGCACCGGGGAGATGTGGTCCTGTTTCCTCCCAGTCGCCCGGGGATATGTGGTCCCACCTCCCAGTCAGCACGGGGAGATGTGGTCCCGCCCCCCAGTCAGCACGGGGAGATGTGGTCCATTTCCCCCAGTCAGCTCGGGGAGATGTGGTCCGTTCCCAGTGCTCCGGGGAGATGTGGTCCTGTCTCCCCAGTCAGCACGGGGAGTGTGGTCCTGTTCCTCCCCCAGTCAGCACCGGGGATATGTGGTCCTGTTCCTCCCCCAGTCAGCACCGGGGATATGTGGTCCTGTTTCCTCCCCCAGTCAGCACCGGGGAGATGTGGTCCCGTTTCCTCCCCCAGTCAGCACCGGGGAGATGTGGTCCTGTCTCCCCACGCGGGGGCCCCCCAGTCAGCAC
Organism: Atherinomorus stipes; assembly: GCA_023101725.1. Lineage (NCBI taxonomy): Eukaryota > Metazoa > Chordata > Actinopteri > Atheriniformes > Atherinidae > Atherinomorus > Atherinomorus stipes. The sequence continues at coordinate 41,615 of JALJCO010002575.1, forward strand.
GGGGATGTGGCGTCCCCCCCAGTCGCCGGGGAGATGTGGTCCCGTTTCCTCCCCCAGTCGCACGGGGATATGTGGTCTGTTTCCTCCCCCAGTCAGCACCGGGGATATGTGGTCCCGTTTCCTCCCCCAGTCAGCACCGGGGAGATGTGGTCCCGTTTCCTCCCCCAGTCAGCACCGGGGAGATGTGGTCCCGTCCTCCCCAGTCGCACCGGGGATATGTGGTCCCGTTTCCTCCCCCAGTAGCACCGGGGATATGTGGTCCTGTTTCCTCCCCCAGTCAGCACCGGGGAGATGTGGTCCCGTCCTCCCCCCAGTCAGCACCGGGGATATGTGGTCCTGTTTCCTCCCCCCAGTCAGCACCGGGGAGATGTGGTCCCCCCCCACAGTCAGCACCGGGGAGATGTGGTCCCGTTCCTCCCCAGTCAGCACCGGGGAGATGTGGTCCCCCCCCCCCCACAGTCAGCACCGGGGATATGTGGTCCTGTTTCCTCCCCCCAGTCAGCACCGGGGATATGTGGTCCCGTTTCCTCCCCCCAGTCAGCACCGGGGATATGTGGTCCCGTTTCCTCCCCCCAGTCAGCACCGGGGAGATGTGGTCCTGTTTCCTCCCCCCAGTCAGCACCGGGGATATGTGGTCCTGTTTCCTCCCCCCAGTCAGCACCGGGGAGATGTGGTCCGTTTCCTCCCCCAGTCAGCACCGGGGATATGTGGTCCTGTTTCCTCCCCCAGTCAGCACCGGGGAGATGTGGTCCCCCCCCCCCCCCAGTCAGCACCGGGGATATGTGGTCCCGTTTCCTCCCCCAGTCAGCACCGGGGAGTGTGGTCCCGCCCCCCCCCCCAGTCAGCACCGGGGAGATGTGGTCCCGTTTCCTCCCCCAGTCAGCCCGGGGAGATGTGGTCTGTTTCCTCCCCCAGTCAGCACCGGGGAGATGTGGTCCCGCCCCCTCCCCAGTCAGCACCGGGGATAGTGGTCCGTCTCCCCAGTCAGCACCGGGGAGATGTGGTCCCCCCCCCAAGCGCCGGGGATATGTGGTCCCGTTTCCTCCCCAGTCGCCCGGGGATATGTGGTCCCGTTTCCTCCCCCAGTCAGCACCGGGAGATGTGGTCCTGTTTCCTCCCCCAGTCGCCCGGGGATATGTGGTCCGTTTCCTCCCCAGTCAGCACCGGGGATATGTGGTCCGTTTCTCCCCCAGTCAGCACCGGGGAGATGTGGTCCTGTTTCCCCCAGTCAGCCGGGGAGATGTGGTCCGCCCCAGTCAGCACCGGGGAGATGGGTCCCCCCCCAGTCAGCACCGGGGGATGTGGTCGTCCCATCAGCACCGGGGGATGTGGTCGTTTCCCCAGTCAGCACGGGAATGTGGTCCGTCCCCAGTCGCACCGGGGATATGTGGTCCGTCCTCCCAGTGCACCGGGGGATGTGGTCCGTTCCCCCAGTCGCACCGGGGATGTGGTCCTTCCTCCCCAGTCAGCGGGGAGATGTGGTCCCGTTTCCTCCCCCCAGTCGCCCGGGGTATGTGGTCCTGTTCCCCCCAGTCGCACCGGGGAGATGTGGTCCGTTCCCCCCCAGTCGCACCGGGGATATGTGGTCCTGTTTCCCCCCCAGTCAGCACCGGGGAGATGTGGTCCCCCCCCCCCCAGTCAGCACCGGGGAGATGTGGTCCCGTTTCCCCCCAGTCAGCACCGGGGAGATGTGGTCCCCCCCCCCCAGTCAGCACCGGGATATGTGGTCTGTTCCCCCCCAGTCGCACCGGGGATATGTGGTCCTGTTTCCCCCCCCAGTCAGCAGGGGAGATGTGGTCCCGTTTCCTCCCCCAGTCGCCCGGGGATATGTGGTCCCGTTTCCTCCCCCAGTCGCACCGGGGAGATGTGGTCCCGTTCTCCCCCCAGTCGCCCGGGGGATGTGGTCCGTTTCCTCCCCAGTCAGCACCGGGGAGATGTGGTCCGTTCCTCCCCCCAGTCGCACCGGGGATATGTGGTCCTGTTTTCCGTCGCCCGGGGTTGTGGTCGTCCCCCCAGTCGCACCGGGGAGATGTGGTCCCGTTTCCCCCCAGTCGCACCGGGGGATGTGGTCCTGTCCCCCCCGTCGCCGGGGGTGTGGTCCCCCCCCACAGTCGCCCGGGGATATGTGGTCCCCCCGTCGCCGGGGAGTGTGGTCCCGCCCCCTCCCCAGTCGCACCGGGGAGATGTGGTCCCGTTCCCCCAGTCAGCCCGGGGAGATGTGGTCCTGTTTCCTCCCCCAGTCAGCACCGGGGGATGTGGTCCCGCCCCCCCCCCAGTCAGCACCGGGGATATGTGGTCTGTTTCCTCCCAGTCAGCACCGGGGAGATGTGGTCCCCCCCCCCCCCCCAGTCAGCACCGGGGTATGTGGTCCCGTTTCCTCCCCCAGTCGCACCGGGAAGTGTGGTCCTGTTTCCTCCCCCAGTCAGCACCGGGGATATGTGGTCCCTCCCTCCCCCCAGTCAGCACCGGGGAGATGTGGTCCCGTTTCCCCCCCAGTCAGCACCGGGGATATGTGGTCCCACCCCTCCCCCAGTCAGCACCGGGGAGATGTGGTCCCGTTTCCTCCCCCAGTCAGCACCGGGGAGATGTGGTCCTGTTTCCTCCCCCAGTCAGCACCGGGGAGATGTGGTCCCGTTTCCTCCCCCAGTCAGCACCGGGGATATGTGGTCCCGTTTCCTCCCCCAGTCAGCACCGGGGTTGTGGTCCCGCCCCCCTCCCCCCAGTCAGCACCGGGGAGATGTGGTCCCGTTTCCTCCCCAGTCGCAGGGATATGTGGTCCCTCCCCCAGTCAGCACCGGGGAGATGTGGTCCCGTTCCTCCCAGTCGCACCGGGGAGATGTGGTCCTGTTCCTCCCCCAGTCGCACCGGGGAGATGTGGTCCCGCCCCCCCCAGTCGCCCGGGGATATGTGGTCCCGTTCCCCCAGTCAGCCCGGGGATATGTGGTCCCACCTCCCGTCGCACCGGGGAGATGTGGTCCCGTTTCCTCCCCAGTCAGCACCGGGGAGATGTGGTCCCGTTTCCTCCCCCAGTCAGCACCGGGGATATGTGGTCCTGTTTCCTCCCCCAGTCAGCACCGGGGATATGTGGTCCTGTTTCCTCCCCCAGTCAGCACCGGGAAGATGTGGTCCCGCCCCCCCCCAGTCAGCACCGGGCTGCTGCATTCTGGGCGAGCTGTAATCAGTGCAGGGACGTCTGATCAAGGCCGAAGTAGAGGGAGTTACGGTAGTCGGACCTGGACATGATCAACAGGTGGATCACTGTTTCCGGCTCTTTCTCCGGCAGGTAGAGCTTTACTTTACCAACTAGTCCCAGATGGAAAAATAAACTACTGACTACTGAGCTGATCTGACGGTGTAAATTTAAGGAGGGGTCAATGACTACCCCAAGATTTTTAACCCGAGGCCGACAGTGTGAGGAAAGCGGCCCGAGAACGCTGGCAGCACCTTCCAGAAGCTCTGGTTTGCCAAACACCACAATGTCAGTTTTCTCATCATTTAGATGAAGACAGTTTAAATCCATCCACGTTTTAAAATCTTTCAAGCAGCTCGCGAGTTTGGACAGAGAATCAGCTTGAGGCTTTAATGGAACATACATTTGGACATCGTCAGCAAAACAATGGTAGGATGTGTTATACTTCTCGACTATGGAACCTAATGGCAGCATGTACAAAGAAAACAACAGTGGACCCAGAATGGAACCCTGTGGAACCCCACAGCTGAGGGGGGCTACAGCTCAGGAGTGCTCATCAAGGTGGGCACAAAAAAGAAAGATCAAACAGATATGAACAGAACCATTGGAGGACAGAACGCTGTTCCAGTCGTGTCAGGAGGATTTGGTGGTGGACCGTGTCAAAGGCCGCAGTTAGATCCAAAAGAACCAGAACAGCAGGACCCCCAGAATCTAAGGTTAAAAGAATATCATTAAAAACGGGGGGGGGGGGGGGGGGGGGGGGGGGGGGGGGGGGGGGGGGGGGGGGGGGGGGGGGGGGGGGGGGCGGCCCGCGCGGGGTGAAGTTGGCCATTCAAATAAAAAGACCCCCCCCCCCCCCCTTGCGCGCCGAGCGCCGACCGGAGCGCGAGTTTCGGTTTCTCCCTTAAAAGAGCCGTTTCGGTGCTGTGGAGGGATTTAAACCCAGACTGGAATTTATCAAGGCTATTGTTAGACTGTAAGTGAGCCTGTAGCTGCTGTTGGACGACTTTCTCAAGCACTTTTGATAAAGGGAGTTTGGATATGGGTCTGTAATTAGCAAGGACAGACGTGTCTAGGTTGGGTTTCTTTCAGAGAGGTTGCATGAGGGCATGTTTAAACGCAGCTGGGACGCAGCCTGATGACAGACAGGTGTTAATAAGAGACAAAATAACAGGCCCAATGGAACTAAAAGCACTCCTAATTAATGTGGGGTAAATGCTGTCAAGCAGGCAAAACGTTCATTTTAGCTGGGAAACCGCCAGTCACCTGGTCAAACTGCTCCAAGACAGTAGGACACTGAGGGGGGACAGCAGGATCCAGAACAGAGGGAGGGGGAGGGCACCTAACGTTAGTAATTTTGTCAATAAAGAAGCTGAGAAATCTCTCACATAATAAGCGAGATGAAGCGGCGCAGGAGTGTGAAGAGAACGGGGAAGGATGGAGAGACGGGGGGATGAGGAAGAGTGTGAAGAGAACGGGGAAGGATGGAGAGACTGGGGGATGAGGAAGAGTGTGAAGAGAACGGGGAAGGATGGAGAGACTGGGGGATGAGGAAGAGTGTGAAGAGAACGGGGAAGGATGGAGAGACTGGGGGATGAGGAAGAGTGTGAAGAGAACGGGGAAGGATGGAGAGACTGGGGGATGAGGAAGAGTGTGAAGAGAACGGGGAAGGATGGAGAGACTGGGGGATGAGGAAGAGTGTGAAGAGAACGGGGAAGGATGGAAAGACTGGGGGATGAGGAAGAGTGTGTTGTGGCTAACAGCAGCTCTGTTCACGGTGGGAAAATAAAGTGAGAGTCGGCCCCCCCGTGTCTTCCTCACAGCAATAAGGAGACACAGACGTACAACATTACTGTGCGGAAACTTGTGACAAGCTGGTCAAATCGATGCCGCGGAGACTTCAGGCAGTCATACGAGCCAAGGGGGCAGCCACAAAATACTGAGAAAGTGATGATTCTAATTATAATAAAAATTCTGATTCAATGAAACGGTTTCTCCATTATTCTAATTCAATAAAACAACAGTGTCACAGTTAAATGGCCTAAATGGGCCTTTTGGAAAGCTCAGCTGAGCAAATTTTTTACAGGTAACCAGTTCTGTGATTAGTCTAACGAGTAGGACAGGTGCGGTGAACACCTGATTTACTTTCTGCACAAAAAATGCATTCAAAGAATTTAATGATTGCACTATTTCAAATTATTCCAATTCTGGACCAGCACCTGTATATAATTATACATATAATTATTACTATGATTACTATGAAAATCATAATAAAACTATAATTATACTACTGTTTAGAAGTACTGCTATTTAAGGTTATTGTACAAGCTACACACATTTTTCAATGCTGCAGGTACCCTTAGGGTTGAAATGGTACAAATGTGTACTTTATATCACTTTGGAGCCTTTTTCATAGTATATAGGTACTTCTGGCCTCATAAAGACCAATATTGTACTTTAGAGAGAACATTTGTAAAAATGTACCTGCAGGTACAGAAACGTTCCTGTGTCGTACCTCTGTTTATGAGTGTGTATGATAAGGGTGGGGAAGAGGGGGGGGCTCATCAACACGCTGTCCGTGGATGATGAACCTGCACATCGTCATCTTCATCAGCCTACGTAGCGTCAGCATCACGCCTGCGTTAACCGTTTCCTCTCTGGACTCTGCTCCACGTCTAAAGCTTCTCAGATGACGAGCTCAAGTTTACCTGCACCATTCTCTGCATGATGCATTCACGTACAAGGCCGTTAGCGGACATCAGAGTTACTACTGCCGCTTCGGGCAGCAGCGCAAGTTCAGTTTGAAACAATCATGTTTTCCCTGTAAAACGATGCTGTTGTTGGCATTCTGATGGCGTGTCGCAGCGCCACAGCTAGGCCTATGTAGAGGAAACACTGGAGCCATTTGAGCCGTAAATGTGCCATGACCTGTGAACATCGTAGTTTCTGCATTTATTGTCCAGGTATTTATCAGTAATTCAGTGAAAATGAGAGAAAATGTGAGCATTTGCTTTGTAAGTCGATTTCGGTGTGCTACAGTATAGGAATTAAAAAGAGCTGCAGCGCGGCATGGTGCAGCCTCACAGTAAGAAGGTTGCTAGTTCGAGTCCCGGCTGGGTAGGGACTAGAACTATTCCAACAGGTCCTTCCTGTGTGTTTGCATGTTCTCACCGTGTATGGGTTAGTGTTTCTGCAGCTTCCTCCTGCTGTCCACAAACCTGCGTGTCAGCAGTAAACGTCTGGATTTAAAAAGACATGTTTGGCAGTAAATGTATGAAATACATTTACCCCAAAACTTTAACAAAAACTTGTGTAACTTCACGTAGTCTGCAAGCTGAAGAGGCCTCTGTACTCCAGAGCTGAGGGAACTGGTGCATGTGATGGAGGAATGTGCAGCTCCTGCAGGGGGCGTGGCCTCAGCAGCAAGCAGGGAGCTGTGTGGGTGACTGAGCAGCAGCTGCATTAAACCTGCTTGTTTTGGCCGACATTATCCTACAGTATATTTCCCTCAGCTATATTCAAGTTCTCTGTAACAGAAATACACCTTCAGATCAGTAAATTTCCAGCTAATTCCCATGAAAAGTTTTCAACTTTGAAAATTCCCAGAATTTTGCAACCCCAGGGTTATACAGTCATCCTCATAATGAATCATTTCCTTCAAGTAGACAGAAACAAATCAGCTGCCAGTGAAATCTGCTGAAATTGACAAACGTCATAATAAATAAACATTCTATGAAAATCATGACGTTGATTTTGAATTGTGGTTCGACAGAAATATTAAAAACACGCAATAATAAAACCAGTAAACAAGCATGATGGGCTCCGAAGCTAAAATGTTAATGAGCAACACTTTGAGCCAATCACTGCAATCAGGTGTTTCTGTAACGTCCAATCAGACGTCTGCAAACATATATGTCGGTAACATGAAGTGAGGCTAACGTGTGCGTGTTGTTCCTGCAGTACGGCCGAGGCCGCGCCAAAGTGACTCATGCGGTGGTCGTGATCTTCCTGGAGTTCTTCGCCTGGGGACTGCTGACCACGCCCATGCTGACCGTGAGTAGACGCACCGACGCCACCTCAGCATCCGGGAGCATCTGCAAAAAACAACAAAAAGAGACCCCCCCCTCCCCCCTCTGCTATTAAATGCACTGTGTGGCGATGCCAGGCTGTTTTTCTGCAGGTGCTGCAGGGGTGCTGACCACATCATTGATGGAGCTGTTAAACGTCTGATTTGATGCCACGCCAACACCCACAAACGCATACAAACACGCTTGTATCTAACGCCATCAGGTCTATGTTTAATTTCCCCAGAAAGTCTATGTAGAATCTCACATCCAAAATGGGTCTAAATGTCTACTTTGTGCTTTTTAAAGGGGGAAAATCTGAAGAGATCTGTCCATGTGGGGCCTTTCGCCATGTTTTCATGAATTAAACATTACAAACTGGGACTGCTGCTGCTTTTCCAGCCAATGAGCAGCATCACTGGGAGTTTTTCAAAGTGCAGTAATCAGTCACTGTTTTAACCATAATTAAAATTTGGAACGGTATTACTAATCGTTGGTAATTATCACGGTTAACCATTTTACCGGTTATCGTTACATCCCTACACTGCAGTACACTGTTGAAGAAAAAAGCAACAGCTGATGTAGACACAGTGGCCCTCATTTATCGCACGATCGTAGAAATGGTCGCACATCTGATCGTAGAAATGGTCGCACATCTGATCTTCGTTGTGCGATCGTTTGATAAATGAGGGCCAGTGTCACAGCGCTGCGTTTTACGCACGCACACACCACGACCTCCGTTACAAACATCTACCTGATCCTGCTGCCTCATAACACTGCAGCGTCCACATCAGCAAATGCCTCTTTAGATATCACACCCAGAATAGAAAGAAGCACATATGAGCATAAATAGATTAACACTAGCAATCAATACGCAGCTGATCTCCAATCTACATGTAATCTACACACTGCTGCCACATAAACGCACTCTTACCTGACTCTGTTCCCCACCGTCAGAAGCACTTTTATCCATCTGTGCACGTTTTTACTGAACAAAACAATCCGTCCCTGCACTGCCTCACTCCAGCAAACTAGAAAATGACTTTGCACCAGCCAAAGAGTCAAAGGTTACTGCTAAATCGGGTCCATATTTCGGCAAATTCATTAAGAAAATATAAGTTTTAATTGAGTTTTAAAGTGTGTAACTAGCCTGCGAACCAGACTAGTGTGTGCTCCAGGCGTAGCTGTAGCACACCCGGCACCGCCTACATCGGAGGCTTTTATTTGACCTGAAAAATTAGCATAAGAACGAAATATTCTGCTCTCCCTCATCATGCGTTACTGAGGCGGCGGTTGCTGGTTACACACGGACGCACACTGCACGAGTACAATAACCCGACCCGTAACCCGCTGGCCCGTGCATCACTCACAGCTGTCGTCCTGCAGCTTCACATCAAACGGCCTCCAGTCACTTTAAAGAGACTTCCAGTCTCTGAAATTCCCCTTTTTCTGTCATGTCAATTTATGATGAAACATGATGTGTTTTGTTTGCCGTTATAACACACTTAAATGACACGCAACAGTCAGAATGCTTGTTTGTTTCTTTAAAATGAAAATGTCACAAATTTTCTTGACTGTGCAAAACCATGACACAGTTTCAGGTGAGCATGCAGAAACAAAACTACATTTTTGATGAATAACTAATGACATACATAGAATTGAAATTCAATTAATTCATAAAATCTCAACACACAATGGGAGAACATTTTTAAAATGTTTTATTTTATTTTTTTATCTTGGGTTTCTGTTTTTGTTAAATGTTTTCTCTAATATAATATTATGGCTTCTACTGTGTTTCCTGTTTTACTGTTTTCTTGTTACAAAAAAAAGTGAAATGTTAAACAAAAAGCTGCTACGTGACAGATCTGACTTCAGACTCTGGTCCTGAGCCTGGACTCTGTCCTGGTTTGGTCTTCAGTCTGAGCCTGGACTCTGTCCCGGTTTGGTCTCCAGTCTGAGCCTGGACTCTGTCCCGGTTTTGGGTCTTCAGTCTGAGCCTGGACTCTGTCCCGGTTTGGTCTCCAGACTGAGCCTGGACTCTGTCCCGGTTTGGTCTCCAGACTGAGCCTGGACTCTGTCCCGGTTTGGTCTCCAGTCTGAGCCTGGACTCTGTCCCGGTTTGGTCTCCAGACTGAGCCTGGACTCTGTCCCGGTTTTGGGTCTTCAGTCTGAGCCTGGACTCTGTCCCGGTTTGGTCTCCAGTCTGAGCCTGGACTCTGTCCCGGTTTGGTCTCCAGACTGACCCTGGACTCTGTCCCGGTTTGGTCTCCAATTTGAGCCTGGACTCTGTCCCGGTTTGGTCTCCAATTTGAGCCTGGACTCTGTCCTGGTTTGGTCTCCAGACTGAGCCTGGACTCTGTCCTGGTTTGGTCTCCAGTCTGAGCCTGGACTCTGTCCCGGTTTGGTCTCCAGTCTGAGCCTGGACTCTGTCCTGGTTTGGTCTCCAGTCTGAGCCTGGACTCTGTCCCGGTTTGGTCTCCAGTCTGAGCCTGGACTCTGTCCCGGTTTGGTCTCCAATTTGAGCCTGGACTCTGTCCCGGTTTGGTCTCCAGACTGAGCCTGGACTCTGTCCCGGTTTGGTCTCCAGTCTGAGCCTGGACTCTGTCCCGGTTTGGTCTCCAGTCTGAGCCTGGACTCTGTCCCGGTTTGGTCTCCAATTTGAGCCTGGACTCTGTCCTGGTTTGGTCTCCAGTCTGAGCCTGGACTCTGTCCTGGTTTGGTCTCCAGTCTGAGCCTGGACTCTGTCCTGGTTTGGTCTCCAGACTGAGCCTGGACTCTGTCCCGGTTTGGTCTCCAGACTGAGCCTGGACTCTGTCCCGGTTTGGTCTCCAGTCTGAGCCTGGACTCTGTCCCGGTTTGGTCTCCAGTCTGAGCCTGGACTCTGTCCCGGTTTGGTCTCCAGACTGAGCCTGGACTCTGTCCCGGTTTGGTCTCCAGACTGAGCCTGGACTCTGTCCCGGTTTGGTCTCCAGTCTGAGCCTGGACTCTGTCCCGGTTTGGTCTCCAGTCTGAGCCTGGACTCTGTCCCGGTTTGGTCTCCAGTCTGAGCCTGGACTCTGTCCTGGTTTGGTCTCCAGACTGAGCCTGGACTCTGTCCCGGTTTGGTCTCCAATTTGAGCCTGGACTCTGTCCCGGTTTGGTCTCCAGACTGAGCCTGGACTCTGTCCCGGTTTGGTCTCCAGACTGAGCCTGGACTCTGTCCTGGTTTGGTCTCCAGTCTGAGCCTGGACTCTGTCCTGGTTTGGTCTCCAGTCTGAGCCTGGACTCTGTCCTGGTTTGGTCTCTAGACTGAGCCTGGACTCTGTCCTGGTTTGGTCTCCAGTCTGAGCCTGGACTCTGTCCTGGTTTGGTCTCCAGTCTGAGCCTGGACTCTGTCCTGGTTGGGTCTCCAGTCTGAGCCTGGACTCTGTCCTGGTTTGGTCTCCAGTCTGAGCCTGGACTCTGTCCTGGTTTGGTCTCCAGTCTGAGCCTGGACTCTGTCCTGGTTTGGTCTCCAGTCTGAGCCTGGACTCTGTCCTGGTTTGGTCTCCAGTCTGAGCCTGGACTCTGTCCTGGTTTGGTCTCCAGACTGAGCCTGGACTCTGTCCTGGTTTGGTCTCCAGACTGAGCCTGGACTCTGTCCTGGTTTGGTCTCCAGTCTGAGCCTGGACTCTGTCCCGGTTTGGTCTCCAATTTGAGCCTGGACTCTGTCCCGGTTTGGTCTCCAATTTGAGCCTGGACTCTGTCCCGGTTTGGTCTCCAATTTGAGCCTGGACTCTGTCCCGGTTTGGTCTCCAATTTGAGCCTGGACTCTGTCCCGGTTTGGTCTCCAATTTGAGCCTGGACTCTGTCCCGGTTTGGTCTCCAATTTGAGCCTGGACTCTGTCCCGGTTTGGTCTCCAGACTGAGCCTGGACTCTGTCCCGGTTTGGTCTCCAGACTGAGCCTGGACTCTGTCCCGGTTTGGTCTCCAATTTGAGCCTGGACTCTGTCCCGGTTTGGTCTCCAATTTGAGCCTGGACTCTGTCCCGGTTTGGTCTCCAATTTGAGCCTGGACTCTGTCCCGGTTTGGTCTCCAGACTGAGCCTGGACTCTGTCCCGGTTTGGTCTCCAGACTGAGCCTGGACTCTGTCCCGGTTTGGTCTCCAATTTGAGCCTGGACTCTGTCCCGGTTTGGTCTCCAGACTGAGCCTGGACTCTGTCCCGGTTTGGTCTCCAGACTGAGCCTGGACTCTGTCCTGGTTTGGTCTCCAGACTGAGCCTGGACTCTGTCCCGGTTTGGTCTCCAATTTGAGCCTGGACTCTGTCCCGGTTTGGTCTCCAGACTGAGCCTGGACTCTGTCCTGGTTTGGTCTCCAGTCTAGCCTGGACTCTGTCCCGGTTTGGTCTCCAGTCTGAGCCTGGACTCTGTCCTGGTTTGATCTCCAGTCTGAGCCTGAACTCTGTCCTGGTTTGGTCTCCAGACTGAGCCTGGACTCTGTCCCGGTTTGGTCTCCAGACTGAGCCTGGACTCTGTCCTGGTTTGGTCTCCAGTCTGAGCCTGGACTCTGTCCCGGTTTGGTCTCCAGACTGAGCCTGGACTCTGTCCCGGTTTGATCTCCAGACTGAGCCTGGACTCTGTCCCGGTTTGGTCTCCAGACTGAGCCTGGACTCTGTCCCGGTTTGGTCTCCAGACTGAGCCTGGACTCTGTCCTTGTTTGGTCTCCAGTCTGAGCCTGGACTCTGTCCCGGTTTGGTCTCCAGACTGAGCCTGGACTCTGTCCCGGTTTGGTCTCCAGACTGAGCCTGGACTCTGTCCTGGTTTGGTCTCCAGTCTGAGCCTGGACTCTGTCCCGGTTTGGTCTCCAGACTGAGCCTGGACTCTGTCCTGGTTTGATCTCCAGACTGAGCCTGGACTCTGTCCTGGTTTGGTCTCCAGTCTGAGCCTGGACTCTGTCCTGGTTTGGTCTCCAGTCTGAGCCTGGACTCTGTCCTGGTTTGATCTCCAGACTGAGCCTGGACTCTGTCCTGGTTTGATCTCCAGACTGAGCCTGGACTCTGTCCTGGTTTGGTCTCCAGTCTGAGCCTGGACTCTGTCCTGGTTTGGTCTCCAGACTGAGCCTGGACTCTGTCCTGGTTTGGTCTCCAGACTGAGCCTGGACTCTGTCCCGGTTTGGTCTCCAGACTGAGCCTGGACTCTGTCCCGGTTTGGTCTCCAGACTGAGCCTGGACTCTGTCCCGGTTTGGTCTCCAGACTGAGCCTGGACTCTGTCCTGGTTTGGTCTTCAGTCTGAGCCTGGACTCTGTCCCGGTTTGGTCTCCAGTCTGAGCCTGGACTCTGTCCCGGTTTGGTCTCCAGACTGAGCCTGGACTCTGTCCCGGTTTGGTCTCCAGACTGAGCCTGGACTCTGTCCCGGTTTGGTCTCCAGACTGAGCCTGGACTCTGTCCTGGTTTGGTCTCCAGTCTGAGCCTGGACTCCGTCCTGGTTTGGTCTCCAGTCTGAGCCTCTGCGTCTGTCTTCCAGGTCCTCCATGAGACGTTTCCTCAGCACACCTTCCTGATGAACGGCCTGGTGCAGGGCGTGAAGGTACGAGCTCGTTCACACTCTCACAGCAGGTCTGGGGGACGAAAACCTCCGTCCTCGTCCTCAGTTAGCTTCTCCTGCAGCAGAGACAGACCCTCAAGATGTCATCATTCTCAGCTTGTTTCTGGCTGCAGCTCTGCTCCTGGGTTGATGATGTCATCATTCTCAGCTTGTTTCTGGCTGCAGCTCTGCTCCTGGGTTGATGATGTCATCATTCTCAGCTTGTTTCTGGCTGCAGCTCTGCTCCTGGGTTGATGATGTCATCATTCTCAGCTTGTTTCTCTGAGTTTCTGGCTGCAGCTCTGCTCCTGGGTTGATGATGTCATCATTCTCAGCTTGTTTCTGGCTGCAGCTCTGCTCCTGGGTTGATGATGTCATCATTCTCAGCTTGTTTCTGGCTGCAGCCCTGCTCCTGGGTTGATGATGTCATCATTCTCAGCTTGTTTCTGGCTGCAGCCCTGCTCCTGGGTTGATGATGTCATCATTCTCAGCTTGTTTCTGGCTGCAGCCTGCTCCTGGGTTGATGATGTCATCATTCTCACCTTGTTTCTGGCTGCAGCCTGCTCCTGGGTTGATGATGTCATCATTCTCACCTTGTTTCTGGCTGCAGCCTGCTCCTGGGTTGATGATGTCATCATTCTCAGCTTGTTTCTGGCTGCAGCCTGCTCCTGGGTTGATGATGTCATCATTCTCACCTTGTTTCTGGCTGCAGCCTGCTCCTGGGTTGATGATGTCATCATTCTCAGCTTGTTTCTGGCTGCAGCTCTGCTCCTGGGTTGATGATGTCATCATTCTCAGCTTGTTTCTCTGAGTTTCTGGCTGCAGCTCTGCTCCTGGGTTGATGATGTCATCATTCTCAGCTTGTTTCTGGCTGCAGCCTGCTCCTGGGTTGATGATGTCATCATTCTCACCTTGTTTCTGGCTGCAGCCTGCTCCTGGGTTGATGATGTCATCATTCTCAGCTTGTTTCTGGCTGCAGCCTGCTCCTGGGTTGATGATGTCATCATTCTCACCTTGTTTCTGGCTGCAGCCTGCTCCTGGGTTGATGATGTCATCATTCTCAGCTTGTTTCTGGCTGCAGCTCTGCTCCTGGGTTGATGATGTCATCATTCTCAGCTTGTTTCTCTGAGTTTCTGGCTGCAGCTCTGCTCCTGGGTTGATGATGTCATCATTCTCAGCTTGTTTCTCTGAGTTTCTGGCTGCAGCTCTGCTCCTGGGTTGATGATGTCATCATTCTCAGCTTGTTTGTGGCTGCAGCTCTGCTCCTGGGTTGATGATGTCATCATTCTCAGCTTGTTTCTGGCTGCAGCTCTGCTCCTGGGTTGATGATGTCATCATTCTCAGCTTGTTTCTGGCTGCAGCTCTGCTCCTGGGTTGATGATGTCATCATTCTCAGCTTGTTTCTGGCTGCAGCTCTGCTCCTGGGTTGATGATGTCATCATTCTCAGCTTGTTTCTGGCTGCAGCTCTGCTCCTGGGTTGATGATGTCATCATTCTCAGCTTGTTTCTGGCTGCAGCTCTGCTCCTGGGTTGATGATGTCATCATTCTCAGCTTGTTTCTCTGATTTTTTTTTTTTTTGTTTCTGGCTGCAGCTCTGCTCCTGGGTTGATGATGTCATCATTCTCAGCTTGTTTCTCTGAGTTTCTGGCTGCAGCTCTGCTCCTGGGTTGATGATGTCATCATTCTCAGCTTGTTTCTCTGAGTTTCTGGCTGCAGCTCTGCTCCTGGGTTGATGATGTCATCATTCTCAGCTTGTTTGTGGCTGCAGCTCTGCTCCTGGGTTGATGATGTCATCATTCTCAGCTTGTTTCTGGCTGCAGCTCTGCTCCTGGGTTGATGATGTCATCATTCTCAGCTTGTTTCTGGCTGCAGCTCTGCTCCTGGGTTGATGATGTCATCATTCTCAGCTTGTTTCTGGCTGCAGCTCTGCTCCTGGGTTGATGATGTCATCATTCTCAGCTTGTTTCTCTGAGTTTCTGGCTGCAGCTCTGCTCCTGGGTTGATGATGTCATCATTCTCAGCTTGTTTCTGGCTGCAGCTCTGCTCCTGGGTTGATGATGTCATCATTCTCAGCTTGTTTCTCTGAGTTTCTGGCTGCAGCTCTGCTCCTGGGTTGATGATGTCATCATTCTCAGCTTGTTTCTGGCTGCAGCTCTGCTCCTGGGTTGATGATGTCATCATTCTCAGCTTGTTTCTCTGAGTTTCTGGCTGCAGCTCTGCTCCTGGGTTGATGATGTCATCATTCTCAGCTTGTTTCTGGCTGCAGCTCTGCTCCTGGGTTGATGATGTCATCATTCTCAGCTTGTTTCTGGCTGCAGCTCTGCTCCTGGGTTGATGATGTCATCATTCTCAGCTTGTTGCTGGCTGCAGCTCTGCTCCTGGGTTGATGATGTCATCATTCTCAGCTTGTTTCTGGCTGCAGCTCTGCTCCTGGGTTGATGATGTCATCATTCTCAGCTTGTTTCTCTGCGTTTCTGGCTGCAGCTCTGCTCCTGGGTTGATGATGTCATCATTCTCAGCTTGTTTCTGGCTGCAGCTCTGCTCCTGGGTTGATGATGTCATCATTCTCAGCTTGTTTCTGGCTGCAGCTCTGCTCCTGGGTTGATGATGTCATCATTCTCAGCTTGTTTGTTGGTCTTTAACTTCCTTTCTTCACGCTGTTTAAACCCCTTTCTTCTTCTTCTCTTCTCAGGGTTTCCTGTCGTTTCTGTCGGCCCCTCTGATTGGTGCTCTGTCTGACATCTGGGGCAGGAAGTCCTTCCTCCTCATGACGGTCTTCTTCACCTGTGCCCCCATCCCCTTCATGAGGCTCAGCCCCTGGTGAGTCGCCGGGAACGACGCGTGAACGTGTTTATCCCTCGGTTGCTATGGCAACCGTCACAGAGGTGAAACCTGCAGTTCTCAAACAGATGTGTGGGTGTTTGTCTCTGCGGTCTGACTGCTGATGGTCGTCGTGGAGGCTGCTCAGATCTGCGGCTGCAGATGGTGGTGGGGGAGCGGGTTTCTCCATCGGGGGGGTGTTCCACCTACGTAGCTACAACAGGTAGAGGGATTTTCTGAGGACAACTAGAAAGAAGTCACATTCAAAGTAGGGATAAATGATAATTATTGGGCTGATAGCAGGAAATTATTCCATCATTCTGATAAGTCCGATATCAATAATAATAATGATGTAATAATTTCCTGTTATCAGCCCAATAATTATCAGGCATCCCTACGAATTATCAGGACGACTTGCCCTGATCACTTACTGTATATAATTCTTCATTTGGTATAATTGGCTACAGTCGTCCTGAAATTATTCATACCCTCAAATTAAAGAAGCAAAAAATATAAATAATAATAATTAAATCAGCTGTCAGTGAAATTTGGATGAAATTAACAAATTAATAATAAGTTAAAATTCTATAAAAATTAGGACATTGATTTTAAATTGTAGTTCAACAGAAATATTAAAAACAAACGCACAAAAAATGAAACAAGTAAACAAGCATGATGGGCTCTGAAGCTAAAATGTTGTTGATTCATTCACTGCAATCAGGTGTTTCTGTATCGTCCAATCAGGCGTCTGCACCTGCTGACAGGTATGTTGGTCCATGTTCATGGGAAAGATGCTCTGATGTGTCTGAGACAGTTTTGTTTGTTTTTTCAAATTATTTTCTCCATCCACAACTCAAAAGCAATATCTTATTCCATTAAATTATAATTTTGTAAATTTTGTTTATTACTAATTTGTTTTTCTAACTACTAATTTTCTTTAATTAGAGGGTATGAATATTTTTGAGGACTACTGTATGTATGTGTGTTATCGATATCGGTTATTGGTATCGACCTTTAGGAGCTGAAATTTATCGGTTATTGGTATCGGTTTTAAAAAGCGGTTATGGTGCATACCTAATTCAGAGCTTTATGTGACTCAAATGTTCCTTTTTTCCATTATTCGGATATTTTAAAGAGTTTATTTTATTTTAAATGGATGAAAACCAGGCTGGACTGAGAAATCTGCAGAAATCCAGTCTGGTTCTTCTAATGTTGTCAGTGTTTTATGTTTAAAATAGGGCTGTCAAAAAATGAATCCCAAACTAATCCTATTGTCAAACAAGAGATGTCCTTTTTAATTACTACTGCTTTATGCAGAAAATACATTAACTTTTGTTTTACAACTTAAAGGCTAAAACCAAGCTACACATCCGGGAGTAGTGCAGGACTCAGACCTGAATTTCAGCTTCACATTAGGACAGTTGTGAAGTCAGCGTGTGAGGACGTATCGGCAACATTCTGGACTAAACTGCAGCTGTCTGAAGGACTTTAGGGAGACATGTAAGGACAGAGTTTCAGTAGTTTAGTCTACTAAAGATAAATGCAGAATTCCTGGTGAGACACCTTTAACCCTAAATGTGTTCTAGAAGTGATAAACGTAATGTGATTAATCAGGATTCATTTTTGACAGCCCGTTTAAAAGGCTGCTGCTGGTCCTGGTCTCTGCTGGTCCTGGTCCTGGTCTCTGCTGGTCCTGGTCTCTGAGCCACATTGTGTTGGAGTTCAGTCGGTCACATGCTGCTCATGTGAGGATCAGAGAGAGAGCGAGGGGGGGGAGAGGCCCAAAACAGCAGCTGGATCACCACCAGGCTCCTCCTGCTGGTCTGCTGCAGTCCCGCTCCTCCTGCAGGTCTACAGGAGTCCTGCTCCTCCTGCAGGTCTGCTGGAGTCCCGCTCCTCCTGCAGGTCTACAGGAGTCCTGCTCCTCCTGCAGGTCTGCAGGAGTCCTGCTCCTCCTGCAGGTCTGCAGGAGTCCTGCTCCTTCTGCAGGTCTGCAGGAGTCCTGCTCCTCCTGCAGGTCTGCAGGAGTCCTGCTCCTCCTGCAGGTCTACAGGAGTCCTGCTCCTTCTGCAGGTCTGCTGGAGTCCTGCTCCTCCTGCAGGTCTGCAGGAGTCCTGCTCCTCCTGCAGGTCTGCTGGAGTCCTGCTCCTCCTGCAGGTCTACAGGAGTCCTGCTCCTCCTGCAGGTCTGCTGGAGTCCCGATCCAGTTATTAATTCTTGATCATGATCAATATGATCATTTACAAGCATCAAACGTGATGTAGGTGGTAAAATCCAGTTATTGATTCTTGATTATGATCCTGATGAGCAGGTGGAAACGCTGACCTGCAGCATGCTAACAGGACTGTGCAGTTCATCAAAATTGGATCATGATTTCAATCTTTGTGTCAAACAATCTCCAAACTCATATAATCCAGTTGAAAATGATATTTTTTTTGCCATTTTTTATTCTTGGCACAATTTCTAAAAGTAATTTTGAGGTTATTCCAGGCAGTTTGTTGGGTATCATTAACAAAACTGTTCGATTAGGAATGTTCTAGCATCGCACTAAAACTCAACAAAGTTTATTTTGGGCTATTTTTTATATGAATAAGTAGATTTATGTTATTTTTTAAATATAGAAAGATTGCAGGACAGCTGCATACATTGTTTATTTTGGATATATTTATGTTTTTCTATATTAATTTAACATTGAAAGTATACTTTTTTTATTGTTTTATTAATCTATATTTATTTTCAGAGCTAGAAATCTTGGAAAGAAATGCTGAATGAATGCATCGTGTAACTAGAAAAAAACGGTGACTTCAATATTGGCCAAAATGATGGTGATGATGATCTTTTCCCTGATGGATCAGCCCCGCGTGCTAACGTGTGTTTCCCGTGTTCAGGTGGTACTTCGCTCTCATCTCCGTGTCGGGGATCTTCGCCGTGACCTTCTCCGTCATCTTTGCGTACGTGGCCGACATCACCGAGGAGCACGAGCGGAGCACCGCCTACGGACTGGTACCCGGCACCAGCAGCTGGGACGCTCTACGTTCCTCTGCTGCCTTCGTGTTCTCACGAACCCTCCGTAGCTCTGCCGGTTTCCAGCCCGGACATCGGAAAACTGACGTCTCGTCCGTCTCTCCTCAGGTGTCCGCCACCTTCGCCGCCAGCCTGGTGACGAGCCCGGCCATCGGCGCCTACCTGTCGGCACAGTACGGAGACAGCCTGGTGGTCCTGGTTGCCACGGTGATTGCTGTGGTAGACATCGCCTTCGTGTTCTTCGTCGTCCCGGAGTCGCTGCCGGACAAGATGAGGCTGACGTCGTGGGGGTTCCCCATCTCCTGGGAGCAGGCCGACCCGTTTGCCGTGAGTTTCCTACGCTCCTTAAACGCATCGGGGCGATCAGCTGGCTGCGTGATTGACAGGTGGTGATGATGATGATGTGTGTGTGCAGTCTCTGCGGCGAGTGGGGAAGGACACCACGGTGCTGCTGATCTGCGTCACCGTCTTCCTGTCCTACCTGCCGGAGGCCGGACAGTACTCCAGCTTCTTCCTCTACCTGAGACAGGTAACGCATGACGAACCACATATCAAAGTATCGATACACTGAAATACTGCAGTATTTCACATGCTGATACCATATTGAGATTTAAAAACACGGCATCCGTCTGTTACTCATGAAATCTTTCCATATTTCATCGTTCTGTTTGGAAATTTCGCAAGAATTCGCGTAGATTTCATGATATTTTCATATGCTGATATATTGAGATTTAAAAACGCTGTATTGATCAAAATCTCGCGAGAATTCGCGAAATATCGCGAGAATTTGTAACAGAACGATGAACTCTCGCGAGATTTTGTACGTAAAAAAGATCAATACTTCATTTTTAAAAATCAATTTCATATCTGCTTATGAAAATATTGCGATATTTCAGTGCATCAATAATTTTTCCCACCCCTATTTTTCAATTATTCAGTTATTTGAACTGACTGCTTATTTTTTCAGCTTTAATATTGGTATCAATATCGGTTACCGGCCACATGAGTTTTAAAATATTGGCATATAGGGGGAGTGGGTGGCCTAGTGGTAGCGTCGTGGGCTTTGGTGCGGAGGACCCGGGTCCGAGTCCCCAACACGACTCCTGAGCAAGGTCCTTAACCCTCCAACTGCTCCCCGGGCGCTTTAAGTAGCAGCCCACTGCTCTCTGATACTCAGTACAGAGATGGTGAAATGCAGAGCCCTGATTTCCCCTCGGGGATCATACAAGTATAACAAAAAAAATAAATAAATAAAAAATAGGATATCTGACAAAATTCCAATATCGTGCATCCCTAATTTTAAAGGCCTCCTTCCACTGAAAAGCCGTTTAACTTGCTCCTTCTGAAATACGGAGGGTTTCCCCTTGTTTACGTACACATGCTGACTTGCTAGCGTTGCGTTCCCCCCAGTCGGCTGTGCTTCCTCATCACAGAAACAATACGAAGAAAAGAGCGAATCAGGAACAGCCTTGCACTTCTACGTCACATTGCAAATAGCGTATCCCACGTGGGGTTTCTATCTGTCCATTGGAAGGCAGGTAACCCTCCACTACACACTAGAAGTAAAGACAGCACGACTGTAGCTTCGGAGTTGAGAAGCTAATTAGCTAACTGTTTGTTAGCATGGCGGAACAAAATTGTTTGTCGGCTCTATTTCCTGTCTGTAACAAAATAAGAGCGGAGGGCGGAGCTTCCTTCATACACTGATGGCAGGCAGCCAATCAGACGGAAGTTCATGAGAAGGACCCGGAAAAGCTGCCGTTGGACCACAAGCCTCTCTTCTAGTATACAAATACAGCTGGATACAAAGATACCAGAAGGTTTTTTTAAACAGAAACGATGCAGAATGCATTCAATAATAATGGAGAACACAGAAATATTAATGACATCACCATGGAAGTACAACTTTAACATAAAAGATTATTCTAATAAGTTTTATAATATTATGACATCAGCTACTTGGGCTGTATTATATGTCCATGAGGATCGGTGAGGATTGTTGTAAACAGCCTATCAGGATAGTTTGGAATGATTTCTGAATGGAAATGAATTGAGTAGAACTGCTGGCGGCGGGAATGGATGTAATCACCTTCCTCTCCATAGGCTGCTACGTGTTAATGCGTTTTAACCATAGTTGAGAAGTTTAAAGTGCTGATGACACGACCTTCACTTCAACTAACTTTGCCATACAACAACACAGAAAGACAAAAGAAGTAGTTCTGTGCAGTTAGAAGGTAATCGCAGACCTGCAAACTCATCACAGGTGAAAAGGGTGCCCATCCAGGGGGGTCCGGGGGCATGCCCCCCCCCCCCGGGATTTTTTAAAATTTCAGCTTTGGAAAAGGTATTCTAGCGCACTCAGGAATAAAACAAACAAAAAAACCAAACATTTATTGGCAGGTTATTTGCAGTGCAGGGTGTAAAGGGAATTGTCTGTTTGGAAAATGGTGCCTTGGTCCTATTTAGGATTATTGTTTTACCCTGGACAGGTATCAACAGCTAGGTAGGGCTGGGCGATACAGCCTCAAATCTATATTGTGGTGTAATCTGGTTACAATATATATTGCAATATATTATTATCCTGTGCGTATGTATAATATATATATATATATATATATATATATATATATATATATGTGTGTGTGTGTATTATTATCCTGAGTGTGTGCATATAATATGTATATTTTATTATCCTGTGTGTGCATATTATTTATATATATAATTAATTTTTTTAAACACACCTACACACACATATCTGCACTGCATGGCCCAAAAAAAAGTGGCCACCTGGATGTAACTAAGCAAATAGGTAGGAGCCTCCTATTGGATAATTACATGATGGGTGATTAACTTTCAGCTGGCAACAAGTTATTTAACCCCAACTGGTGCAATGAGTTGCTTCTCATTTCCTAAACAACCATGTGGAAAGACACATCCGTGGTCTTGGAAAAGATGTTAGTCTGTCTGAGAAGGGTCAGATCATTGGCATCAAGAGGTGAAAACATCTAAGGAGATGCAGAAACTACTAAAACTGGGTTCAGAACAGTCCAACGCATTCTGAAAAACTGGAAGGATGGTGGACCATCGTCTTCCAGGAAGAAATGTGGCCGGAAAGGCAGATGAAGTGATGCAGCATCATGCTAGTGCTACTGTATGAGCCTGTGGGGGCAGTGTGATGATCTGGGGTTGCTGCAGTTGCTCAGGTCCAGGTTCAGCAACAGTATGAGCTCAGATAATGAGGTCAGCTGATACCTGAATATACTGAATGAGCAGGTTCTTCCATCAATGGATGTTTCTTTCCTGATGGCACGGCCATATTCCAAGATGACCGTGCCAGAATTTATCGGGCTCAGATTGTGAAAGATGGTTCAGGGATCATCAGACATCATTTTCACACATGGATTGGCCCCCACAGAGTCCAGACCTGAACCCCATTGAGAATCTTTGGGATGTGATGAGAGGGCTTTGGGAAGCGGCCAGACTCTACCATCATCATCAAGATCTTGGTGAAAAATTAATGCAACACTGGATGGAAATAAATCTTTTGATATTAGAAGCTTATTGAAACAATGCCACAGCGAATGCTGCCGTAATCAAAGCTAAAGGCGGTCCAACAAAGTTTTAGATTTTTTTTTGGTGGCAACTTTTTTTTTGGCCAGGCAGTGTATATGTATTTTTTTTTTTTTTTTAAACACACCTGCACACACACACATATATACGGTATGTGTGCAAGCGAAACTTATTTTTTAAAATAAACCATTCTAGTTCTGCAGGTTTTTTTCTGTTAAATTAAAAGAGCAAATTTCAAAATGTAGGGCAAATATGAACCCTGAACATCAGCATTTATGGTCTTAGCGTGCAGTGATTAAACTTTCCTGCACATCTGTTCGTCAGGTACAGCAACGCTTTAACTTTGCCAAGTGTGTGTTCGTGTTCTTCATGGGTGCTCGGGTTTGAAATCAGCGCCTATGTTGAACAGTGTTCAGTTTATCAGCCTGCTGAGCCGATGGTAGCGTTAGCATCACGTTTAGTTTGCAGTTCATTTACTAAACTTGTAACAGCTGGACTGGAACTGGTTTGTGTGCTGGATCATCGGCCAGTTCAGAAAAGTGATGATGATGAGGAATTTGGGGAAATCACATTTTACAAGCTAGAACCGGAGTAGAACTGTAGCAGCTGTCTACAGTCTGGCCCAATCCCAAACCCCCCTACACACTACCCCTTAACTATGGAGTGTCACTCCCAATGAAGTCACACTTGCAGCTGTAGAAGCGCTTTGATTGCAGGTGGAGGGTGTTAATGACAACGAGACGCCCTCCTCCCCCAACTGGAAAAGGAAAGCAGTCATCGCCGTGGCAACAGAAACACCCCCGTGTCAAATAAATCTGTGTGGAAATACTAACTCGCACTCATGT
Source organism: Atherinomorus stipes (assembly GCA_023101725.1). NCBI lineage: Eukaryota > Metazoa > Chordata > Actinopteri > Atheriniformes > Atherinidae > Atherinomorus > Atherinomorus stipes. Next base: position 64,671 of record JALJCO010002575.1, read on the forward strand.
GTGAAGAATAATGTTTTATTTTAAATAAATAATAATAATCATGATCCTAAACAGTTAAATAAATGATAAAATTATTATTATTACTACGAATGATCATTTATCATTGTCATCATCATCATCATCATCATCATCATCATCATCACGCCAATAGAAAGATTATAATCCTCTTTTCCTGCTCAAACATTCCCTTCCATGAGCGCCAGTGGTTTGAAGGATACCTGTGCACCTGTCGTTTTTTTTATTTTCTTTTACCCCATAAAATAACTCCATTCATGATTTTCTGTCAGTAATGACAAACATGCATGACACGTGCGGAACTCATGTGTGGAACATGACTGTTTCCTCCTCCATTTAGCCGTTGCACCCGCTGCAAAATTCTGGCGAGTCTGCACTGATGCAGACTCGCTGATTGAGGGCTGAACAGTCCCCCCCCCCCCCCCCCCTACACGGTTTGGGACGGCCCTTAATATGGCGGAGCCTCCGCGGGAACCCACAAACGGAGGGGTAGTGTGTAGGGGCCGGTTTGGGATTGGGCCTCTGTCTCCAGCCTCAGGTCCACTGGTTGGAGAAGGGTCTATCTGCGGCTCGCAAGACAGGGTCACGACTCTACGACACGCCCACCGGGGCTATGAGAGCACGGTAAAAACTAGCCCTACCCCTGACCCCTCCCCTAAACCTAACCAGACCCACCCACAATGTGACACGCCCACTATATGACACGCCCACTGGGTTGCAAGCCGCAGATAGATACACTTGACTGGTTCAGCTAAAAGCCTGTAAGACCACACGGAGGGAACTGGAACTGTGAGGAGCGACCTGGACCAACAAAAAACAGACAACAGACCCAAAAAAGAGTTTGACAGAGCCAGGCGTGACAGAAATGAGGCACTCGTCCCGTGTTAGCTCGCAGCTATCGGCAGCCGCAAGCTAGCCGCAGTAAATAATTAGCCTTTAAAAAATGAGAAGATAACAACTTCCATGGTTCCAGTGGAGTTTTAATAGTTCCCATTTCTAAGGATGAAGATGAAGGAAAGGATGCAGCTTTGGAAGCAGCTGGAGGACATCTGATGAAGGAGACGTCCTCATATAACCGAGCCGCAGCTGTCTGTCCGTACAGCAGCTGTCTGTCCCGGAGACGTCCTCATATAACCGAGCAGCAGCTGTCTGTCTGTACAGCAGCTGTCTGTCCCGGAGACGTCCTCATATAACCGAGCAGCAGCTGTCTGTCTGTACAGCAGCTGTCTGTCCCGGAGACGTCCTCATATAACCGAGCAGCAGCTGTCTGTCCCGGAGACGTCCTCATCTAACCGAGCAGCAGCTGTCTGTCTGTACAGCAGCTGTCTGTCCCAGAGACGTCCTCATATAAGCGAGCAGCAGCTGTCTGTCCCGGAGACGTCCTCATATAACCGAGCAGCAGCTGTCTGTCCCGGAGACGTCCTTATATAACCGAGCAGCAGCTGTCTGTCTGTACAGCAGCTGTCTGTCCCGGAGACGTCCTCATCTAACCGAGCAGCAGCTGTCTGTCTGTACAGCAGCTGTCTGTCCCGGAGACGTCCTCATATATACGAGCAGCAGCTGTCTGTCCCGGAGACGTCCTCATATAACCGAGCAGCAGCTGTCTGTCCCGGAGACGTCCTCATCTAACTGAGCAGCAGCTGTCTGTCCCGGAGACGTCCTCATCTAACCGAGCAGCAGCTGTCTGTCCCGGAGACGTCCTCATCTAACCGAGCAGCAGCTGTCTGTCCCGGAGACGTCCTCATATAACCGAGCAGCAGCTGTCTGTCCCGGAGACATCCTCATATAACCGAGCAGCAGCTGTCTGTCCCGGAGACGTCCTCATATAACCGAGCAGCAGCTGTCTGTCCCGGAGACGTCCTCATATAACCGAGCAGCAGCTGTCTGTCTGTACAGCAGCTGTCTGTCCCGGAGACGTCCTCATATATACGAGCAGCAGCTGTCTGTCCCGGAGACGTCCTCATATAACCGAGCAGCAGCTGTCTGTCTGTACAGCAGCTGTCTGTCCCGGAGACGTCCTTATATAACCGAGCAGCAGCTGTCTGTCCCGGAGACGTCCTCATCTAACTGAGCAGCAGCTGTCCGTCCCGGAGACGTCCTCATCTAACCGAGCAGCAGCTGTCTGTCCCGGAGACGTCCTCATATAACCGAGCAGCAGCTGTCTGTCCCGGAGACGTCCTTATATAACCGAGCAGCAGCTGTCTGTCCCGGAGACGTCCTCATCTAACTGAGCAGCAGCTGTCTGTCTGTACAGCAGCTGTCTGTCCCGGAGACGTCCTTATATAACCGAGCAGCAGCTGTCTGTCCCGGGGACGTCCTCATCTAACTGAGCAGCAGCTGTCCGTCCCGGAGACGTCCTCATCTAACCGAGCAGCAGCTGTCTGTCCCGGAGACGTCCTCATATAACCGAGCAGCGGCTGTCTGTCCCGGAGACGTCCTTATATAACCGAGCAGCAGCTGTCTGTCCCGGAGACGTCCTCATATAACCGAGCAGCAGCTGTCTGTCCCGGAGACGTCCTCATATAACCGAGCAGCAGCTGTCTGTCCCGGAGACGTCCTCATATAACCGAGCAGCAGCTGTCTGTCCTGGAGACGTCCTCATATAACCGAGCAGCAGCTGTCTGTCTGTACAGCAGCTGTCTGTCCCGGAGACGTCCTCATATATACGAGCAGCAGCTGTCTGTCCCGGAGACGTCCTCATATAATCGAGCAGCAGCTGTCTGTCTGTACAGCAGCTGTCTGTCCCGGAGACGTCCTCATATAACCGAGCAGCAGCTGTCTGTCCCAGAGACGTCCTCATCTAACTGAGCAGCAGCTGTCTGTCTGTACAGCAGCTGTCTGTCCCGGAGACGTCCTCATATAACCGAGCAGCAGCTGTCTGTCCTGGAGACGTCCTCATCTAACTGAGCAGCAGCTGTCTGTCCCGGAGACGTCCTCATCTAACCGAGCAGCAGCTGTCTGTCCCGGAGACGTCCTCATATAACCGAGCAGCAGCTGTCTGTCCCGGAGACGTCCTCATATAACTGAGCAGCAGCTGTCTGTCCCGGAGACGTCCTCATATAACCGAGCAGCAGGTCTCTGCCGTTATCAGGAGCTGTATGACCGATGTGATGAAGCAACGATGGATGAAAAAGAAGATTTCTGAGGAGATGATTGCAGTTTCATTGTGTTAGAAGTCTCAACACGCTGGTTCCTGCACTTTCAGCAAACAGATGCTGTAGACGATCAGAGAGGTCCTGTTGCTGCCTGTTTACCGGTGAGTACGACTCATAGGTACGACTCCGACCTGCTTCTTTATCCTCTTCAAAATAAAATCCGAATCTGTAGAAAACCTAAATAAACTAACGCTGCTCTTACGAGCTTTTAACCATTAACTGTCAACACAGTTTGAAGGCTGAGTCGTTACTGTTTTTCTGTAAAATGAGAAAAGGAGCTTAAAAACCGCAATGAAGCCACTTCAATGTAAAATGAGCAGCGGAGAAGAGGACTCTCCGTTCTCTCGCAGACGTCATATCCGGTTTGGGCTCACAGCGCCACCGTCTGGTCAGAAAAGCAGCCATGTTTTCTAATAACTCATCTATGCAGCTGCGCTTGTTTCTGTTACATAGATCATCATGAAGGACGTTTTGGTCGATAAAACATGGCAAAAATGTAAAAAAACGTGTCATCTGCACTTTAAAGCTCTTAAAAATGACGGTGCTGTGTTTTATTTGGTCCGTACGTTAGCGATAATAAGCTGCTTATTCCAGTCCAGAATGGCGGATGCTCATGGGTTAAATGTTGCATTGGACGATCTGTTGAGTGTCGCCTCTTGGTGTTCTGGACTCTTTGGTTTCAGTTCTTCACTCTGACCCAGCTCAGAGCAGAACTGGTTCTCACGGCTTCCATGTTCCACCGGTAACCAGCAGCGTACTGGTACTGCTGAGGCTGATCACCCTCTGTTTGTGTTCCAGGTGATCGAGTTTTCTCCCGAAGCCATCGCTGCCTTCATCGCCATGGTGGGAATCCTCTCCATCGTCGCTCAGGTACGCAGCTGAACTCCAGCCCCCAGATAAGGATTATTTAGAGGCTGCGCCAGGTTGCCTGCATCACTTACATTATGTTGGACGCACGCTAGACCGGCACGATTTTGACAAAAAACTTAACTGCGATTTTTCTGACAAATATTGCGATTTGCCATTTTTACATTTGATGCTTTTAAATGCATGAAACTAAAATGATGAATGAAAGAGGTCGTTACTTTTACAAATATAATCTACTTTAACCCTCATAGCTCCGTAAGCTGTCTGAAGGGGGGGGGTAAATGACCTTTTATGTTACTTTTATCTACTAATGCAAACAGCATAAACTTGGTGCAGGTGTGTGTTCTGGTCTGACTCATGATCTTCTAGAAGATGGGGGGTGTAACTCTTTCTCTAAGGTCTCTAACTAAAATCCTCCTCATTTCCTCCTTAGAGCCAATCCGTGCCACATTGACTTGCATTGAAAAGGACCTTTCTAGAATCAAATGTTATTCCAGAATAAATGTTTAGGAGAACATTTTTAGGCTATATTTTATGCTGCGGAGGGTTGACGATGAGGATGAGGAAGAGGAGGCTGTAAATGAGTGATGTTCTCTCTCCGTCAGACCCTCTTCCTCAGCGTTCTGATGAGGACAATCGGAAACAAGAACACGGTTCTGCTCGGTCTGGGCTTCCAGCTCTTCCAGCTAGCCTGGTATGGTTTTGGATCCGAGCCCTGGTGAGTCCACGTCCTGTGATTGGTCTCTGGACCTGGTCCTGGGACGACCTTAGCTGGACTGTCTCTGCTTCTGTCCCTCCAGGATGATGTGGGCCGCGGGGACGGTGGCTGCCATGTCCTCTATCACCTTCCCAGCAGTCTCTGCTCTGGTGTCCCACAGTGCCTCACCTGACCAGCAAGGTGAGCCCCTCCAGCAGCAGCTGCCTCCACCTGGCCAACCAACACAGACCAACTGACACCAACCAACACAAACCAACCGACACACGCCAACCAAGACAAACCAACCGACACACGCCAACAGACACAAACCAACTGACACCAACCAACACAAACCATCAGACACACGCCAACCAAGACAAACCAACCGACACACGCCAACAGACACAAACCAACTGACACCAACCAACACAAACCAACGGACACACGCCAACCAAGACAAACCAACCGACAAACGCCAACCAAGACAAACCAACCGACACACGCCAACAGACACAAACCAACTGACACCAACCAACACAAACCAACAGACACACGCCAACCAAGACAAACCAACCGACACACGCCAACAGACACAAACCAACTGACACCAACCAACACAAACCAACGGACACACGCCAACCAAGACAAACCAACCGACACACGCCAACCAAGACAAACCCAACCGACACACGCCAACAGACACAAACCAACTGACACCAACCAACACAAACCAACAGACACACGCCAACCAAGACAAACCAACCGACACACGCCAACAGACACAAACCAACTGACACCAACCAACACAAGCCAACAGACACACGCCAACCAAGACAAACCAACTGACACCAACCAAGACAAACCAACAGACACACACCAACCAACACAAACCAACAGACACACGCCAACCAAGACAAACCAACCGACACACGCCAACAGACACGAACCAACTGACACCAACCAACACAAACCAACGGACACACGCCAACCAAGACCAACCAACCTACACACACCAACAGACACAACCAACTGACACCAACCAACACAAACCAACGGACACACGCCAACCAAGACAAACCAACCGACACACACCAACAGACAAAAAGCAACTGACACCAACTAACACAAACCAACGGACACACGCCAACCAACACAAACCAACTGACACCAACCAACACAAACCAACGGACACACACCAACCAAGACAAACCAACCGACACACGCCAACAGACACAAACCAACCGACACGCCAACAGACACAGACCAACCGACACGCCAACCAAGACAAACCAACCGACACACGCCAACAGACACAAACCAACTGACACCAACCAACACAAACCAACGGACACACGCCAACCAAGACAAACCAACCGACAAACGCCAACCAAGACAAACCAACCGACACACGCCAACAGACACAAACCAACTGACACCAACCAACACAAACCAACAGACACACGCCAACCAAGACAAACCAACCGACACACGCCAACAGACACAAACCAACTGACACCAACCAACACAAACCAACGGACACACGCCAACCAAGACAAACCAACCGACACACGCCAACAAGACAAACCCAACCGACACACGCCAACAGACACAAACCAACTGACACCAACCAACACAAACCAACAGACACACGCCAACCAAGACAAACCAACCGACACACGCCAACAGACACAAACCAACTGACACCAACCAACACAAGCCAACAGACACACGCCAACCAGAGACAAACCAACTGACACCAACCAAGACAAACCAACAGACACACACCAACCAACACAAACCAACAGACACACGCCAACCAAGACAAACCAACCGACACACGCCAACAGACACGAACCAACTGACACCAACCAACACAAACCAACGGACACACGCCAACCAAGACCAACCAACCTACACACACCAACAGACACAACCAACTGACACCAACCAACACAAACCAACGGACACACGCCAACCAACACAAACCAACCGACACACACCAACAGACAAAAAGCAACTGACACCAACTAACACAAACCAACGGACACACGCCAACCAACACAAACCAACTGACACCAACCAACACAAACCAACGGACACACGCCAACCAAGACAAACCAACCGACACACGGCAACAGACACAAACCAACCGACACGCCAACAGACACAAACCAACCTACACGCCAACCAAGACAAACCAACCGACACGCCAACAAGACAAAAAACCGAAAAGAAAAACACAGACCAACCGACACGCCAACCAAGACAAACCAACCGACACACGCAACAGACAGACCAACCGACACGCCAACCAAGACAAACCAACCGACACACGCCAACAAACACAGACCAACCGACACGCCAACCAAGACAAACCAACCGACACACCCAACAGACACAGACCAACCGACACGCCAACCAAGACAAACCAACCGACAGACGCCAACAGACACAGACCAACCGACACGCCAACCAAGACAAACCAACCGACACACGCCAACAAACACAGACCAACCGACACGTCAACCAAGACAAACCAACCGACACACGCCAACAAACCAACCGACACACGCCAACAAACACAGACCAACCGACACGCCAACTAAGACAAACCAACCGACACCAACAGACAGACCAACCGACACGCCAACCAAGACAAACCAACGACACGCCAACAGACACAAACCAACCGACACCCAACCAAGGCAAACCAACCGACACATGCTAACAGACACAAACCATCCAACACGCCAACCAAGACAAACCAACCGACACACGCCAACAGACACAGACCAACCGACACGCCAACCAAGACAAACCGACCGACACGCCAACAGACACAGACCAACCGACATGCCAACCAAGACAAACCAACCGACACATGCCAACAGACACAAACCAACCGACACTACAACCAAGACAACACGACCGACACACGCCAACAGACACAAACCAACCGACACACGCCAACCAAGCACAAACCAACCGACACATGCCAACAGACACAAACCAACGGACACGCCAACCAAGACAAACCAACGGACACACCCAACAGACACAAACCAACCGACACACGCCAACCAAGACAAACCAACCGACACACGCCAACAGACACAAACCAACCGACACCCCAACCAAGACAAACCAACCGACACACGCCAACAAAGACAAACCAACCGACACACGCCAACAAAGACAAACCAACCAACACGCCAACCAAGACAAACCAACCGAAACACGCCAAAAAACACAAACCAACCGACACGCCAACCAAGACAAACCAACCGACACACGCCAACAGACACAGACCAACCGACACACCAACCAAGACAAACCAACCGACACACACCAACAGACACAGACCAACCGACACGCCAACCAAGACAAACCAACCGCACACGCCAACAGACACAGACCAACCGACACGCCAACCAAGACAAACCAACCGACACACGCCAACAGACACAAACCAACCGACACACCAACCAAGACAAACCAACCGACACACGCCAACAGACACAAACCAACCGACACGCCAACCAAGACAAACCAACCGACACATGCCAACAGACACAAACCAATCGACACGCCAACCAAGACAAACCAACTGACACACGCCAACAGACACAAACCAATCGACACACCAACAAAGCCAACCGACACATCCAACAGACACCGACACGCCAACCACGACAAACCAACCGACACATGCCAACAGACACAAACCATCTGACACGCCAACCAAGACAAACCAACCGACACACGCCAACAGACACAGACCAACCGGCACACCAACCAAGACAAACCAACCGACACATGCCAACAGACACAAACCAACCGACACACGCCAGCAGACAAACCAACAGACACAACCAACCGACACGCCAACCAACACAAACCAACCGACACGCCGACCAAGGCACGCCAACCAAGACAAATCAACACACGCCAACAGACACAAAACCAACACCCCACCAAGACAAACCAACCGAGGTGCGCCAGGAGAAACCAACCGATACGTGTGAGTCAGACCAACTGTGGACACGCCAACCCAAGACAAACCAACCGCACACGCCAACCAAGACAAACCAACCGATCGGCAACCAAGCACAAACCAACCAACACAAACTAACCGAGACACACGCAACAGACACAGACCAACCGACACAACAACCAAGACAAACCAACCAACACACACCCACAGACACAGACCAACCGACCCGCCAACCAAGACAAACCAACGTTACGCCATGGAAGAAAACAAACCAAGACAGACGCACAGATCAGACACAGACCAACTGACACAAAACCAAGACAATACCACCAACACACACCAACAGACCGACCAGACCGATCCGCCAACCAAGACAAACCAACCGTTACGCCAACCAAAACAAACCAACCGACACGCCAACCAAGACAAACCAACCGACGAGCCAACCAAGACAAACCAACCGATAGATAGATAGATAGACTGATTAGATAGCATGGATAGATAGACTGATTAGACAGATGGATAGATAGACTGATTAGATAGATGGATAGATAGACTGATTAGACTAGATGGATGGATAGACTGATTAGATAGATGGATAGATAGACTGATTAGATAGATGGATAGATAGACTGATTAGATAGATAGATAGATAGACTGATTAGATAGATAGATAGATAGATAGACTGATTAGATAGATAGATAGACTGATTAGATAGATAGATAGATAGACTGATTAGATAGATACATAGATAGATAGATAGACTGATTAGATAGAAAGATAGACTGATTAGATAGATAGATAGATAGACTGAAAATTAGATAGATAGAGATAGATAGATAGATAGACTGATTAGATATAGATAAAGTACTTTATTCATCCCCAGAAGGAAATTCTATGTTACAGCAGCAACTGAATAAAATAAACAAAGAACAGTGTACAAAGACAAAGTGTGTACATAAATGAGAAACATAAATTAACTTGTAAAGACACAATATACAAGTACGGCTCTAGAAACGGGATGAAAAGATGAAAATAAAAAAATAGAATAATAAACCAACAAATAAGTTACAGTAAGTATAATTAAATAACAATGAATTAAATAATGGCAATATTTACATGCATGTACAAATTATGTTACACACCGCCAACACAAACCAAACGACACATGCCGACTTACCGACGTGGTCTCAGGACTGACGTGGTCTCAGGAATGACGTGGTCTCAGGACCGACGTGGTCTCAGGAATGACGTGGTCTCAGGAATGACGTGGTCCCTGTAATGATGTGGTCTCAGGACGGAGGAGGGGGGGGGGGGGAGGGGGGAGGGGGAAGAGGGGGGGGGGGAGGTGGTGTAGGATGAGTGGTCTCAGGAATGACGTGGTCTCCGGCAAGTGGTCTCAGGAATGACGTGGTCTCAGGAATGACGTGGTCTCAGGAATGACGTGGTCCTGTGGAGCGTGGTCTCAGGACTGACGTGGTCTCAGGAATGACGTGGTCTCAGGAATGACGTGGTCTCAGGAATGACGTGGTCTCAGTAATGACGTGGTCCCTGTAATGACGTGGTCTCAGGACCGACGTGGTCTCAGTAATGACGTGGTCACAGGACTGACGTGGTCTCAGGAATGACGTGGTCCCTGTAATGATGTGGTCTCAGGACTGACGTGGTCTCAGGACTGACGTGGTCTCAGGACTGACGTGGTCTCAGTAATGACGTGGTCTCAGTAATGACGTGGTCTCAGTAATGACGTGGTCCCTGTAATAACGTGGTCTCAGGACTGACGTGGTCTCAGGACTGACGTGGTCTCAGGACTGACGTGGTCTCAGGAATGACGTGGTCTCAGGACTGACGTGGTCTCAGGAATGACGTGGTCTCAGGACTGACGTGGTCTCAGGAATGACGTGGTCTCAGGAATGACGTGGTCTCAGGAATGACGTGGTCCCTGTATTGACGTGGTCTCAGGACTGACGTGGTCTCAGGAATGATGTGGTCTCAGGACTGACGTGGTCTCAGGAATGACGTGGTCTCAGGACTGACGTGGTCTCAGGAATGACGTGGTCTCAGGACTGACGTGGTCTCAGGAATGACGTGGTCTCAGGAATGACGTGGTCTCAGGAATGACGTGGTCTCAGGAATGACGTGGTCCCTGTATTGACGTGGTCTCAGGACTGACGTGGTCTCAGGAATGATGTGGTCCCTGTAATGACGTGGTCTCAGGACCGACGTGGTCTCAGTAATGACGTGGTCACAGGACTGACGTGGTCTCAGGACCGACGTGGTCCCTGTAATGACGTGGTCTCAGGACCGACGTGGTCTCAGGAATGACGTGGTCTCAGGAATGACGTGGTCTCAGGAATGACGTGGTCCCTGTAATGACGTGGTCTCTGTAATGACGTGGTCTCAGGACTGACGTGGTCTCAGGAATGACGTGGTCCCTGTAATGACGTGGTCCCTGTAATGACGTGGTCTCAGGACCGACGTGGTCCCTGTAATGACGTGGTCTCAGGACTGACGTGGTCTCAGGAATGACGTGGTCTCAGGACTGACGTGGTCTGTGGACTAACGTGGTCTCTGGACTGACGTGGTCCCTGTATTGACGTGGTCTCAGGACTGACGTGGTCTCAGGAATGACGTGGTCCCTGTAATGACGTGGTCCCTGTAATGACGTGGTCCCTGTAATGACGTGGTCTCAGGACTGACGTGGTCTCAGGACTGACGTGGTCTCAGGACTGACGTGGTCTCAGGAATGACGTGGTCTCAGGAATGACGTGGTCTCAGGAATGACGTGGTCTCAGGACTGACGTGGTCTCAGTAATGACGTGGTCCCTGTAATAACGTGGTCTCAGGACTGACGTGGTCTCAGGAATGACGTGGTCCCTGTAATAACGTGGTCTCAGGACTGACGTGGTCTCAGGAATGACGTGGTCTCAGGAATGACGTGGTCTCAGGAATGACGTGGTCTCAGGAATGACGTGGTCTCAGGACTGACGTGGTCTCAGTAATGACGTGGTCCCTGTAATAACGTGGTCTCAGGACTGACGTGGTCTCAGGAATGACGTGGTCTCAGGAATGACGTGGTCTCAGGAATGACGTGGTCTCAGGAATGACGTGGTCTCAGGACTGACGTGGTCTCAGGACTGACGTGCTCTCAGGAATGACGTGGTCCCTGTAATGACGTGGTCTCAGGAATGACGTGGTCTCAGGACTGACGTGGTCTCAGTAATGACGTGGTCTCAGGACTGACGTGGTCTCAGGACTGACGTGGTCTCAGGAATGACGTGGTCTCAGGAATGACGTGGTCTCAGGAATGACGTGGTCTCAGGACTGACGTGGTCTCAGGACTGACGTGGTCTCAGGAATGACGTGCTCTCAGGAATGACGTGGTCTCAGTAATGACGTGGTCCCTGTAATGACGTGGTCTCAGGAATGATGTGGTCTCTGTAATGACGTGGTCTCAGGACTGACGTGGTCTCAGGACTGACGTGGTCTCAGGAATGACGTGGTCCCTGTAATGACGTGGTCTCAGGACTGACGTGGTCTCAGGACTGACGTGGTCTCAGGAATGACGTGGTCTCAGGAATGACGTGGTCTCAGGACTGACGTGGTCTCAGGACTGACGTGGTCTCAGGACTGACGTGGTCTCAGGAATGACGTGGTCTCAGGACTGACGTGGTCTCAGGACTGACGTGGTCCCTGTAATGACGTGGTCTCTGGACTGACGTGGTCTCAGGACTGACGTGGTCTCAGGACTGACGTGGTCTCTGGACTGACGTGGTCTCTGGACTGACGTGGTCTCTGGAATGACGTGGTCTCAGGAATGACGTGGTCCCTGTAATGACGTGGTCTCAGGAATGACGTGGTCCCTGTAATGACGTGGTCTCTGGACTGACGTGGTCTCAGGAATGACGTGGTCTCAGGAATGACGTGGTCTCAGGACTGACGTGGTCTCAGGACTGACGTGGTCTCTGGACTGACGTGGTCTCTGGACTGACGTGGTCCCTGTAATGACGTGGTCTCAGAAATGACGTGGTCTCAGGAATGACGTGGTCTCAGGAATGACGTGGTCTCAGGACCGACGTGGTCCCTGTAATGACGTGGTCTCAGGAATGACGTGGTCCCTGTAATGACGTGGTCTCAGGAATGACGTGGTCCCTGTAATGACGTGGTCTCAGGACTGACGTGGTCTCAGGAATGATGTGGTCTCTGTAATGACGTGGTCTCAGGACTGACGTGGTCTCTGGACTGACGTGGTCTCTGGACTGACGTGGTCCCTGTAATGACGTGGTCTCAGGAATGACGTGGTCTCAGGAATGACGTGGTCTCAGGAATGACGTGGTCCCTGTAATGACGTGGTCTCAGGAATGACGTGGTCTCAGGAATGACGTGGTCTCAGGAATGACGTGGTCTCAGGAATGACGTGGTCTCAGGACTGACGTGGTCTCAGGACTGACGTGGTCTCTGGACTGACGTGGTCTCTGGACTGACGTGGTCCCTGTAATGACGTGGTCCCTGTAATGACGTGGTCTCAGGAATGACGTGGTCTCAGGAATGACGTGGTCCCTGTAATGACGTGGTCTCAGGACTGACGTGGTCTCAGGAATGATGTGGTCTCTGTAATGACGTGGTCTCAGGACTGACGTGGTCTCTGGACTGACGTGGTCTCTGGACTGACGTGGTCCCTGTAATGACGTGGTCTCAGGAATGACGTGGTCTCAGGAATGACGTGGTCTCAGGAATGACGTGGTCCCTGTAATGACGTGGTCTCAGGAATGACGTGGTCTCAGGACTGACGTGGTCTCAGGACTGACGTGGTCTCAGGAATGATGTGGTCCCTGTAATGACGTGGTCTCAGGACTGACGTGGTCTCAGGAATGATGTGGTCTCTGTAATGACGTGGTCTCAGGACCGACGTGGTCTCAGTAATGACGTGGTCCCTGTAATGACGTGGTCTCAGGACTGACGTGGTCTCAGGAATGATGTGGTCTCTGTAATGACGTGGTCTCAGGACTGACGTGGTCTCAGGACTGACGTGGTCTCAGGACTGACGTGGTCTCAGGAATGATGTGGTCTCTGTAATGACGTGGTCTCAGGACTGACGTGGTCTCAGGACTGACGTGGTCTCAGGAATGACGTGGTCTCAGGAATGACGTGGTCTCAGGACTTAGGTGGTCTCAGGACTTGGGTGGTCTCGGGACTTAGGGGGTCTCGGGACTTGGGTGGTCTCAGGACTTGGGTGGTCTGGGGACTTGGGGGTGGTCTCAGGACTTAGGTGGTCTCGGGACTTAGGGGGTCTCGGGACTTGTGTGGTCTCAGGACTTGGGTGGTCTCAGGACTGTGGGTGGTCTCGGGACTTGGGGGGTCTCAGGACTTAGGTGGTCTCAGGACTTGTGGGGTCTCTGGACTTTGGTGGTCTCAGGACTTGGGTGGTCTCGGGACTTGAGGGGGTCTCGGGACTTAGGTGGTCTCAGGACTTGGGGTGGTCCCTGTAAGGACTTGGTGGTCTCAGGACTTGGGGGGTCTCGGGACTTGGGTGGTCTCAGGACTTGGGTGGTCTTGGGACTTAGGGGGTCTCAGGACTTGTGGGGTCTCGAGACTTGGGTGGTCTCGGGACTTGGGGGGTCTCGGGACTTGGGTGGTCTCAGGACTTGGGTGGTCTCGGGACTTGTGGGGTCTCAGGACTTGGGTGGTCTCAGGACTTGGGTGGTCTCGGGATTTGGGGGTCTCGGGACTTGTGGGGTCTCAGGACTTGGGGGTCTCAGGACTTAGGGGGTCTCAGGACTTGGGTGGTCTCAGGACTTGGGGGTTCTCGGGACTTAGGGGGTCTCGGGACTTAGGGGGTCTCAGGACTTGGGGGGTCTCGGGACTTGGGTGGTCTCAGGACTTGGGTGGTCTGGGGACTTGGGGGGTCTCGGGACTTGGGTGGTCTCAGGACTTGGGGGTTCTCGGGACTTAGGGGGTCTCAGGACTTGGGGGGTCTCGGGACTTGGGTGGTCTCAGGACTTGGGTGGTCTGGGGACTTGGGGGGTCTCGGGACTTGGGTGGTCTCAGGACTTGGGTGGTCTCGGGACTTGGGGAGTCTCGGGACTTAGGGGGTCTCAGGACTTGGGTGGTCACGGGACTTAGGGGGCCTCAGGACTTGGGGGGGTCTCGGGACTTGGGTGTGTGCTGTGGTTGTCTGTGCGGTAAATGACCCGTCTCTGTTGCAGAGGGCGCTGATCCCGGGTCCTCCGTTCCTGTTCGGGGCGTGCGCCGTCCTCCTGGCTCTGGTGGTCGCCGCCTTCATCCCCCCCCACCACCGTCTGGCCGACGTCAAGACCTGCTCGGCCAACAAGGCCGGGAACGGCTCCTTCGCACACGCTCAGAGCGCCGGCCCTCTGGCCACGCCCACCAGCGATGCGGAGGACATCGAACCGCTCCTACAGGACAGCAGCATGTGACTGACAGACGGCCAATCAGCTGCCGCCGACATTCCTCCCCGTGACTGAGGATATTTATTAGCTTCTGTTTTCAGTGTAACGTCAGCTTTAGTCCTCCGGTCAGACCCGGGCATCCGGGAGCAGGTAGAAGCAGAGACCACCTCACCACGACGCAAAAACCACAGACTGCAGACCTCCTCCCTCACACTGAGCTTGTGCAGAGCTCTGTGACAGCAGATGGTGGAGGTTTTTCCGGGTCCAGATCTGAACACGTCGCCGCTGATCACGGTCTCCATCATGACGCCTCCGAGCTGCTCTGGTCTCATCACCTCCTTCTTCGTCCTCGTGTGTTTGCAGTACTTGAAGTCGGTCTGAGAGTTTCTGATTTCATTCTCCAGCTCAGACTGCAGAAACAAACGGTGCCATGACCTGTTTTTATTCTCTACATCTTTCTGTTGCTTACATTCCACAGCGACAGTCCTGTTGCCATGACTACAGCCAGGAGATGCTGTGTCATAGCAACTGTAGCTGCGCTGTTTCTGCTCGTTAACGATCCCCATGACCCGATCAGGGTGGTTTTGAAACCGGGTTACTGGTGGTGGTTTGAGCTCACCGTCACTTTTATCCTGAGGTTACTGACGACGCTTCACTGCTCTGTAAACTGTCTGAAAACTGCAGCAGGAACAAACACGAGTGTCGGCACGGCCGGAAGAAAGATTCACCCACGTCACGAACGTGGGGAACCTCCGCGTGTCGGATGATTGGTGGTAAACCGTCCTGATCAGCGTCCTCCGTTCAGATCCAGGATTTTAGAGCTTGTTTTCAGGTACAGTCTGGATCCAGACTCCTGAAGCACATCTGGACGTGACATTATGGTTTGGGTTCAGGTCCAGTCTGGATCCAGACTCCTGAAGTAAATCTAGATGTTACAGTTTGGGTTCAGGTCCAGTCTGGATCCAGATTCCTGAAGTAAATCTAGATGTTACAGTTTGGGTTCAGGTCCAGTCTGGATCCAGATTCCTGAAGTAAATCTGGACGTGACGTTATGGTTTGGGTTCAGGTCCAGTCTGGATCCAGACCCCTGAAGTAAATCTGGATCGTGACGGTATGGTTTGGGTTCAGGTCCAGTCTGGATCCAGATTCCTGAAGTAAATCTGGATCGTGACGTTATGGTTTGGGTTCAGGTCCAGTCTGGATCCAGACTCCTGAAGTAAATCTGGATCGTGACGTTATGGTTTGGGTTCAGGTCAGTCTGGATCCAGACTCCTGAAGTAAATCTGGATCGTGACGTTATGGTTTGGGTTCAGGTCCAGTCTGGATCCAGACTCCTGAAGTAAATCTGGATCGTGACGTTATGGTTTGGGTTCAGGTCCAGTCTGGATCCAGATTCCTGAAGTAAATCTAGATGTTATGGTTTGGGTTCAGGTCCAGTCTGGATCCAGATTCCTGAAGTAAATCTGGACGTGACGTTATGGTTTGGGTTCAGGTCCAGTCTGGATCCAGATTCCTGAAGTACATCTGGACGTGACATTATGGTTTGGGTTCAGGTCCAGTCTGGATCCAGACTCCTGAAGTACATCTGGACGTGACATTATGGTTTGGGTTCAGGTCCAGTCTGGATCCAGACTCCTGAAGTAAATCTGGACGTGACGTTATGGTTTGGGTTCAGGTCCAGTCTGGATCCAGACTCCTGAAGTGAATCTGGATCGTGACGTTATGGTTTGGGTTCAGGTCCAGTCTGGATCCAGATTCCTGAAGTAAATTTGGATCGTGACGTTATGGTTTGGGTTCAGGTCCAGTCTGGATCCAGATTCCTGAAGTAAATCTAGATGTTACGGTATGGTTTGGGTTCAGGTCCAGTCTGGATCCAGACTCCTGAAGTGAATCTGGATCGTGACGTTATGGTTTGGGTTCAGGTCCAGTCTGGATCCAGAGTCCTGAAGTAAATCTAGATGTTACGGTATGGTTTGGGTTCAGGTCCAGTCTGGATCCAGACTCCTGAAGTAAATCTGGATCATGACGTTATGGTTTGGGTTCAGGTCCAGTCTGGATCCAGACTCCTGAAGTAAATCTGGACTTGACGTTATGGTTTGGGTTCAGGTCCAGTCTGGATCCAGACTCCTGAAGTAAATCTGGATCGTGACGTTATGGTTTGGGTTCAGGTCCAGTCTGGATCCAGACTCCTGAAGTAAATCTGGATCGTGACGTTATGGTTTGGGTTCAGGTCCAGTCTGGATCCAGACTCCTGAAGTAAATCTGGACGTGACGTTATGGTTCAGGTCCAGTCTGGATCCAGACTCCTGAAGTAAATCTGGATCGTGACGTTATGGTTTGGGTTCAGGTCCAGTCTGGATCCAGACTCCTGAAGTAAATCTGGATCATGACGTTATGGTTTGGGTTCAGGTCCAGTCTGGATCCAGATTCCTGAAGTAAATCTAGATGTTACAGTTTCGGTTCAGGTCCAGTCTGGATCCAGATTCCTGAAGTAAATCTGGACGTGACGTTATTGTTTGGGTTCAGGTTCAGTCTGGATCCAGACTCCTAAGGTAAATCTAGACGTGACGGTATGGTTTGGGTTCAGGTCCAGTCTGGATCCAGACTCCTGAAGTAAATCTGGATCATGACGTTATGGTTTGGGTTCAGGTCCAGTCTGGATCCAGACTCCTGAAGTAAATCTAGACTTGACGTTATGGTTTGGGTTCAGGTCCAGTCTGGATCAAGACTCCTGAAGTAAATCTGGATCATGATGTTATGGTTTGGGTTCAGGTCCAGTCTGGATCCAGACTCCTGAAGTAAATCTGGAGGTGACGTTATGGTTTGGGTTCAGGTCCAGTCTGGATCCAGACTCCTGAAGTAAATCTGGATCGTGACGTTATGGTTTGGGTTCAGGTCCAGTCTGGATCCAGACTCCTGAAGTAAATCTGGACGTGACGTTATGGTTTGGGTTCAGGTCCAGTCTGGATCCAGACTCCTGAAGTAAATCTGGATCGTGACGTTATGGTTTGGGTTCAGGTCCGGTCTGGATCCAGACTCCTGAAGTAAATCTGGATCGTGACGTTATGGTTTGGGTTCAGGTCCAGTCTGGATCCAGACTCCTGAAGTAAATTTGGACGTGACGTTATGGTTTGGGTTCAGGTCCAGTCTGGATCCAGACTCCTGAAGTAAATCTGGACGTGACGTTATGGTTTGGGTTCAGGTCCAGTCTGGATCCAGACTCCTGAAGTAAATCTGGATCGTGACGTTATGGTTTGGGTTCAGGTCCAGTCTGGATCCAGACTCCTGAAGTAAATCTGGATCGTGACGTTATGGTTTGGGTTCAGGTCCAGTCTGGATCCAGACTCCTGAAGTAAATCTGGACATGACGTTATGGTTTGGGTTCAGGTCCAGTCTGGATCCAGACTCCTGAAGAACATCTGGATTGTGACGTTATGGTTTGGGTTCAGGTCCAGTCTGGATCCAGACTCCTGAAGTACATCTGGATCGTGACGTTATGGTTTGGGTTCAGGTCCAGTCTGGATCCAGACTCCTGAAGTAAATCTGGACGTGACGTTATGGTTTGGGTTCAGGTCCAGTCTGGATCCAGACTCCTGAAGTAAATCTGGATCGTGACGTTATGGTTTGGGTTCAGGTCCGGTCTGGATCCAGACTCCTGAAGTAAATCTGGATCGTGACGTCATGGTTTGGGTTCAGGTCCAGTCTGGATCCAGACTCCTGAAGTAAATTTGGACGTGACGTTATGGTTTGGGTTCAGGTCCAGTCTGGATCCAGACTCCTGAAGTAAATCTGGACGTGACGTTATGGTTTGGGTTCAGGTCCAGTCTGGATCCAGACTCCTGAAGTAAATCTGGATCGTGACGTTATGGTTTGGGTTCAGGTCCAGTCTGGATCCAGACTCCTGAAGTAAATCTGGATCGTGACGTTATGGTTTGGGTTCAGGTCCAGTCTGGATCCAGACTCCTGAAGTAAATCTGGACATGACGTTATGGTTTGGGTTCAGGTCCAGTCTGGATCCAGACTCCTGAAGAACATCTGGATTGTGACGTTATGGTTTGGGTTCAGGTCCAGTCTGGATCCAGACTCCTGAAGTACATCTGGATCGTGACGTTATGGTTTGGGTTCAGGTCCAGTCTGGATCCAGACTCCTGAAGTAAATCTGGACGTGACGTTATGGTTTGGGTTCAGGTCCAGTCTGGATCCAGACTCCTGAAGTAAATCTGGACGTGACGTTATGGTTTGGGTTCAGGTCCAGTCTGGATCCAGACTCCTGAAGTAAATCTGGATCGTGACGTTATGGTTTGGGTTCAGGTCCAGTCTGGATCCAGACTGCTGAGGTAAATCTGGATCATGACGTTATGGTTTGGGTTCAGGTCCAGTCTGGATCCAGACTCCTGAAGTAAATCTGGATGTGACGTTATGGTTTGGGTTCAGGTCCAGTCTGGATCCAGACTCCTGAAGTACATCTGGCTGTGACGTTATGGTTTGGGTTCAGGTCCAGTCTGGATCCAGACTCCTGAAGTAAATCTGGATCGTGACGTTATGGTTTGGGTTCAGGTCCAGTCTGGATCCAGACTCCTGAAGTAAATCTTGATCGTGACGTTATGGTTTGGGTTCAGGTCCAGTCTGGATCCAGACTCCTGAAGTAAATCTGGATCGTGACGTTATGGTTTGGGTTCAGGTCCAGTCTGGATCCAGACTCCTGAAGTAAATCTGGATCGTGACGTTATGGTTAGTGGGGGTGGGAAAAGACATTGATACACTGAAATATCACAATATTTTCATATGCCGATATATTGATATTTAAAAAAGCTGTATCGATCAATTTTACTTAATAAATCTCACAAGATTTCATCGTTGTCATGAAACCTTGTGAGATTTAACAAAAATTTGTGATATCTTGCAACATAAAATAAAGTACAATTAGTTAGTAAAATAGAGCAATACCTTGTTTTAAAATATTGATATATCGGCATATGAAAATATTGCGATATTTCAGTGTATCTATATCTGGACTGTGATGTGGTTCGTGTTTAGGACTTCCACTCAGCGTGTGATGGGTTAGTTTTCTGTCCAGGATGAAGGTGGTGGATCCAGGATCCTGGTGGATCCTGACTGCGGTTTTCAGACCCGTTTCATCAGAGCGCTGCGTTCAGGTTCCGTGTTGAAGTGGAACGCTGCATTCAGGTGCAGTGTTCAGCGTAGTAAGCTGCAGCTTCTGACCGCTCCTGGTGGCGGCTGTAGACATACCTGAGCGCCCGCGGTGAGGTAGATGATGGTGTGGAGCCTGATGAAGCACCGTGGTGGTTCTCCGATGTCTCAGCTTATGTTTAACCTTTAATTCCTACGTCAGAAGTTGTCCCTGAACGTGTCAGAACCGGGTCCGCAGTGAACTGACTGAACTGGAAGTGGACTGGGAGCTCTGGCGGTCTCCAACGGGACCACCGGACCAGACGACGATGTTACTGGAGAATCCGCAGGTTTACTGAGAAGAGCTTTATTTTAGCTGATATTAGAGCAGAAACTTATGCAGTCTCCATCTTCCTCCTCCTCCTCTTCCTCCTCCGCATACATGATGCAGAACGTTTGCTGAATGCTGCACTTTAATTTCTCTGAACGCGTGCCTCTAATCATACATGTTCATATCTGTTTTTATATATAAACTGAGAAAGACGTTGTTGTTGCTCTTTTATTGTAAGAACATAATTTTGAATATTAATATCTGATGATAATAAAGAGAAACGTATAAAGTTTGAAACCAGACTGGCTTTATTTATGTTTGTAATTCCAACATTGAAGCGTTGGAGGTTTCAGTGAACCTCACTTTTACGCCTGAATGAAGCATGCTTATCGTTTGTTTACATTTCTGATTGCACATCTGACAGAAACATTAAATAAACATGTAAATGTGCTTTAAAGGGACATTGTGTAATCGGGAGCAGCTCCCTCGTACTTTTCATGCTGCATTCGCGTGAAACCGGGCAGACCGACGACATCCGCTGCATGTAAAGTTATCACCGGTCTCTATGTGAAGACGTGGTCCGTCAGTTACAGTGACATCAGTCCACATCTGATTTGTTGTCATGGCGATGTCGTATTGTTTTCCCTGACCCATGTTTTACCGTCTTTCGCTCGGCTTCATTGATTAAAATGACATCTGGTTTGTTACCAACGGCCGTCTGCCCAACTGCACGTGAACGCAGCATCAGTGAGACGCTGGTTTCTCCCACTGCAGCGAGGTGACTTTTCAAAGGCATTACCTCGAACTGAGCTGAAAACTCCGGTGTGTCCGGTGAGTTTCTGTGTTTTCCTGCCGTCACGCTTCTCCCGAACGCAAAAACATGGCGATACGACATGGCAGCCCCCACCGAGCCGCCCCGCTCGATGTGTAAATGAATGATGCGAACGGCAAATTTAGAACTTAGAGGAGCACTTCAGTTTGTTGATGGGAGTGATTACTGATTAATGAAAAAACACTTTTGAACCAAATAATCAGTTTTTGTGAATAAAACACAGGAGAACTTACACAATATCCCTTTAAAGATGCATCTTATCACCGTAAGAGGGTTCATCGCTTTATGCAAATTGTTGATAAAAAGTTTTTCAAAGTGTGATAATCCCGGTTTCACCATGATTAAAATCTGAAGCGGTAATACTTATCGTTTGGGGAATTATATCAGTTATTGTGACACCCCTAAGTGGCTTTTAATGAGCACTGTTTGGATGAGTAATGCCTTAAAAGCACCACAGAAGAAGACCGTACACCTGTAGGTACCTGTGGTGCAGTCATTGATGCACCTGAGGCTGCAATCTACTCACACATGAAAACAACTGAATGTGTGGGAGAAGTTTGGCTGCTGACGGCCACCGTACATTCACTCCTGTGTATTTGAAGTTATTGCTATGCCCATCTTTACCACCAGATGGCAGTAATCCCTACACACCGATGCTCTGACCCCTTCACTGTCTTCAGTTCAGATCAGGTTCTGGATGAAGGTCTCCTGAATCCACCTCCTGTCCTTCCTGGAAGCCTTTCCAGGGGCTTCGACTACTCTCACGCCACAACATGAATGAACTGCTTTATTTGTCGTTGGTCCAGCGTCCCAGTACAACTAAATTACTTTCAGGACAACCCGTCCAAGATCAGGCAGACGGACATAAATGTGAACGTACAGGAGCTGGGAAGACTGGAGGACGTGGCCATGACGGCACACCTGTGTTTGCAAATACATGATGAAGGATAACTTTGAGGGAGGGGGAAAGGCATGCTGCCACGCCTCTATGGAGCAGTGATTTTAAAACAACAGCAGATGAATGCTGCACCCACTGTAACCATGATGATGGGATGGTCAGTTTGTCCCATCATCCACTAGAGGCTCCAAAACACAGCAAATCCCCATAAACTCCCCATGTTTAAAAGACCAACTTCACAGCAGAAATACATTGGGGCAAAAAAGTATTTATTCAGCCACCAATCGTACAAGTTCTCCCACTTACAAAGATGAGAGGCCTGTAATTGTCATCATAGGTAAACCTCACCTGTGAGAGACAGAATGAGAAACAACATCCAGAAAATCACATCGTCTGATTTTAAAGAATTTATTTGCAGATTATGGTGGAAAATAAGTATTTGGTCACGTACAAACAAGCAGGATTTCTGGCTCTCACAGAGCTGTAACTTCTTCTTTAGGAGGCTCCTCTGTCCTCCACTCATCACCTGTATTATTGCACCTGTTTGAACTCATTATCAGTATAAAAGACACCTGTCCACAACCTCAGACAGTCACACTCCAAACTCCACTATGACCAAGACCAAAGAGCTGTCAAAGGACACCAGAAACACAATTGTAGACCTGCACCAGGCTGGAAGCCTGAATCTGCAATAGGTGAACAGCTCGGTGTGAAGAAATCAACTGTGGGAGCAAATATTAGAAAATGGAAAACTTACAAGACCACTGAGAATCTCCCTCCATCTGGGGCTCCACGCAAGATCTCCCCCCGTGGGGTCAAAATGATCACAAGAACGGTGAGCAAAGATCCCAGAACCAATGACTGTTTCTGTCTACTTCTGTTTACAGCAGGAGTAAACATGTTTACAGCAGGAATACACATGTTTACAGCAGGAATACACATGTTTACAGCAGGAATACACATGTTTACAGCAGAAGTAAACATGTTTACAGCAGGAATACACATGTTTACAGCAGAAGTAAACATGTTTACAGCAGGAGTACACATGTTTACAGCAGGAGTACACATGTTTACAGCAGAAGTAAACATGTTTACAGCAGAAGTAAACATGTTTACAGCAGAAATAAACATGTTTACAGCAGAAGTAAACATGTTTACAGCAGGAATAAATATGTTTACAGCAGAAATAAACATGTTTACAGCAGGAATACACATGTTTACAGCAGAAGTAAACATGTTTACAGCAGAAATAAACATGTTTACAGCAGAAATAAACATGTTTACAGCAGAAGTAAACATGTTTACAGCAGAAATAAACATGTTTACAGCAGAAGTAAACATGTTTACAGCAGGAATAAATATGTTTACAGCAGAAATAAACATGTTTACAGCAGGAATACACATGTTTACAGCAGAAGTAAACATGTTTACAGCAGAAATAAACATGTTTACAGCAGAAGTAAACATGTTTACAGCAGGAGTAAACATGTTTACAGCAGGAATACACATGTTTACAGCAGGAATACACATGTTTACAGCAGGAATAAATATGTTTACAGCAGGAATACACATGTTTACAGCAGGAATACACATGTTTACAGCAGGAATAAATATGTTTACAGCAGGAATACACATGTTTACAGCAGGAATACACATGTTTTCAGCAGAAGTAAACATGTTTACAGCAGGAATACACATGTTTACAGCAGAAGTAAACATGTTTACAGCAGGAATACACATGTTTACAGCAGGGATACACATGTTTACAGCAGGGATACACATGTTTACAGCAGGAGTACACATGTTTACAGCAGGAATACACATGTTTACAGCAGGAATACACATGTTTTCAGCAGAAGTAAACATGTTTACAGCAGGAATACACATGTTTACAGCAGGGATACACATGTTTACAGCAGGGATACACATGTTTACAACAGGAGTAAACATGTTTACAGCAGGAATACACATGTTTACAGCAGGAATACACATGTTTTCAGCAGAAGTAAACATGTTTACAGCAGGAATACACATGTTTACAGCAGGGATACACATGTTTACAGCAGGGATACACATGTTTACAGCAGGAGTAAACATGTTTACAGCAGGAGTACACATGTTTACAGCAGAAGTAAACATGTTTACAGCAGGAATACACATGTTTACAGCAGGGATACACATGTTTACAGCAGGGATACACATGTTTACAGCAGGAGTACACATGTTTACAGCAGAAGTAAACATGTTTACAGCAGGAATACACATGTTTACAGCAGGGATACACATGTTTACAGCAGGAATACACATGTTTACAGCAGGAGTAAACATGTTTACAGCAGGAATACACATGTTTACAGCAGGAGTAAACATGTTTACAGCAGGAATACACATGCTTACAGTCTGGTTCAAACATTTTAGGTTTAGTAGGTCAAGTTTATCTTCATATCAACTGTGAGGGGGGTGAATTTTTTATAACTCATCCGTTTAGATGTTATTTAATCTTGAAATTACACATAATTAGGGGCGTGTATTTTGATTGACAGGTGGCAGTATGGATGTCGGCCTGCTGGCCGGTGGCTAACAGTTAGCCCCTTGTTAGCTCTCAGTAAGGTCTCAGTTTGAGCAGCAACATGGTGGTTTTTAGCAGCTAACAGTCCAAACATGTCTGACCTTTACCCGCTGCTCAGGAGGCTAATCTTTGTTAGCTCCTGTTTAGACTTAGCTCAATTAGCTAACATACTTGGGGCTAAATGCTGTCAATCATTTGCCCCGAGGCCAAGTTGTACCCATTTTAGTATTTTCTGGAAGTGATGACACACGCGACACGGCAAGATGGCGACAGTGGAACACGCCCACCTGGCTTTACTTTGCTCCATTCAGATGTGACCGGATATAACCTCCATATTTTCTAGTCTTTGGTGAGCTTCACTTCGCTCTTCATCTTCCTGGTGTTTCTAAGGTGAATGTGGGAACCATCCCTGGGTTCTCCTGACTGACCGTTGATGGAGGTTTCTACAGTTATCATTATATTATCATTATCATTGATATCATCATCATCATCATTATTATCATTATTGCCATCATCATTATTATCATCATTATCATTATTGCCATCATCATTATTATCATCATTATCATTATTGCCATCATCATTATTATCATCATTATCATTATTGCCATCATCATTATTATTATCATCATTATTGCCATCATCATCATTATTGCCATCATCATCATTATTATCATCATCATTATCATTTTTGCCATCATCATCATTATTATCATCATCATTATTGCCATCATCATCATTATTATCATCATCATTATCATTTTTGCCATCATCATCATTATTATCATCATTATCATTATTGCCATCATCATTATTATCATCATTATCATTATTGCCATCATCATTATTATTATCATCATTATTGCCATCATCATCATTATTGCCATCATCATCATTATTATCATCATCATTATCATTTTTGCCATCATCATCATTATTATCATCATCATTATTGCCATCATCATCATTATTTTCATCATCATCATCGCCATCATCATCATCATTATTTTCATTATCACCATCATCGTCGCCATCGTCTTTGTCATCATCATCATTCCCCGATAGCTTCCTAAAATATTAAAACATCTGGAAAACTGCTCAGCTTTACTTTTTACCTTCTACTCAGTAGAAGGTACAGTCGTACTGTAGTACACTATCTCAGCACACATTACTTTAGTCATTTCTAGGATTACTTTACTTATTCATAGTACTACTTTACTCATTCCTAGGAATACTTTACTCGTGCAGTGAATGCACGAGTAAAGTATTCACAGGTCAGTTAAGTGAAAGTTAAGCGGTCATGTATCAGGACTGGTCTGGAACTGGTGCGGTACCAGTACTGGACTGGAAATGAGGGGAAAGGCAGGAAATGTGGAAAGGAAAACTCGGAAAACGCTCCAGAAAAATGGAGAACTAGTAATCAAAACCACTTTAGGAGAGATGAAGATGAGAGACTGGATCAGGAGTTTTACTTAAACACATAAAGGAATTTATTTTCATGGAAAAAATGTCTAAATATTTATTTGCAGTATTGGAGAAGATGGATTTATAAGTGTCGGTGGGCTCTCGTGATCTCGTACAGACACTTTAAAAGATCAAGCTTTCTTCTTCAACGTTAGAATAGACTTTTCGCTTAAATAAAAAAAAAAAAAAACCTGTTGCCCCCAAAATTCTCAAATGAAACTGGACGGAGGCGTTGCGACCACCAGGGTCTTCATCTGCTCAGGAAACTATCAGCTTTTCACTGGATGAACTTCATGTCAGAGAAACCACAGCAGAGGAAAATCATTTCCACAAAAGCATTTATTAAACAAACAACAAAAAATGCAGAATAAAAACAAACATCACAGATTCACAGAAACGTCTAGATGCTTTTCAGTCCATGTATTCAACCCCAGTTCCACCGTTCTACTCATTTTATTCCAGACGAGGATCTAAAGAGTGTAGATTTCACTTCCTAGTTGGGAAACCACAGAAAAATAAAGCCACAAACTAAAACTTGAGTTTGCTGGATGATGTGTAGTTAGCAGCCTGTCCTGTTGTCTGACGTTCTGCTTTATTCTTTTTTGGTCACATCTTTCAGCAGATAAATCCAGTTTATCCCAAAACAAAGCTTCACACTGCAGCAGCCAAAGACAAACCGGGAGGAGGGTTTTCCACCACTGATAGATGAGAGGAACCGGGATCCTGGACATGGACCAACTGTTTGTCTTTCATCTGTACGTCAATACATAGATTTCATTATGGAACGCAAATGAATTAGATCTAGTTTTAAAAGTGCTCAAAGTGATTTAAAGAAATAATTTTGATAGAAAAGTCTTTTCAGACTTTGTCTAAAATTTCTGCTGCGTCAGCATAAAACTGCACCATGATTTTGTTATTTCATTTGAGCTGATCATCATTTCCCCCCAACTTTTATCCCTAAAACCACCGTTTGGTTTTGATTTTCAGTTTGTTCTTAAGTTTACACGCTGATGACTCCGCCCTGTTAGGCCCCGCCCCCTCCAGACAGCAGGAGGGAAAACTGCCTCATGGTGACATAGATATCTATATAATAGGCCCATTTCACGATTTCCGGGTTTATTGCTTCGACGGGGTACACGGACTTCCGGTTACAGCATTCAATGGATGTTAACATGGCGCAGTCTAAAAACAAAAGCTTCTGCTGTGTACCCCAGTGCTCAAATTCCAGACAAAAACAGCCCTATTTACACTTTCACGAGTTTCCAAAAGACGAAGAGTTAAGAAGAAAATGGATTGTAGCAATACGACGTGACGAAGGAAAATATTTCAATATTCGTAAGGGCACTGACTCGCGCCCGCGCGACTACCTGTGAACCGGAGCCCGGGAGGGAGGAGGTGATTCGTGAGCTGACACTGTTACTGTGTGGTCCTATGTGCAGCTGAGCCAGGAGGAAGGAGGTGAGTGGTTCATCCTTGGCTTGAGTCCGGCTGCTACACGTATTGTGAGCTTCCACTGCACCAGTTATTTAGTTTGTGTGCTGCGAGTGACGCCGTCGCCGAGCAACAGAGTGAACTGAGTGATTCGGTCATGTTGTGAGATACGAGCAATGACTTGGAGCTCACTCAGGGCTACAGCACCACCTGCTGTAAAAATGAACGAAATGACTCGTTCAAGATTCGTTCTTTTTACTGTTCGAGAGTAGAAGATCCGAGTCAGCCAAAAGAATCGGTCTTCCAATCACTAATTGTCACTGCTGAACAGTAGACCGGAAGTCCGTGTACCCCGTCAACACAATAAACCCGGAAATCGTGAAATGGGCCTATCCTTGGATCTCTTCTGGTGGATTGGCGGACGTTGTCACCAGCGGCCATCTTACCACAGGCAGCCTCTCTCAGGACTCTGGTGTCTGAATGAAGGAGAGTTTCTCCACAAACGCAAATATTCACATTTCACTGAAATCTTGACGGATTTACAAACAGTTTGGTTTCTTACAAACGTTATAAACGTGGCTATAATTCTGGATGCTTCCCCTTACCAAAAAGTACTATTATGCAAGTACGCTTTAAGTATACTAATTCTAAACTTAAAATAAGACATTATACTTTCAGTTTACTATTTATGTACTTGTCAGAAATATACTTAACAAAGTTTACTTGGCATTTACTAATAAATATACTAGAAATTTCACATATTTAGCCTATACTTATATTTAAACTTTTGAACAATATACTTTAACAGTAGTACATTCATAGTACATTTTCAAACATACTAAGAGTTTAAATGTTACTGGACCATTTGGTGGAGTCAAATAAAACACCTGAATCTATTTTTGACATAAATTTTGTAATATTTATTTTACTCAGCATTAAAGGTGGAGTAGAAGTATAATAAGGCAAATTTTAGTATATTTGAAAATGTATTTTTAAACACTAAACAGTGGACTATACGTGTATAATCAGTAAACTCAGCAAACCTAAAAGGTCGACTACTTTCTTAAACTGAAAGGGCATTGAGAAGTTTACTGCTAGAAAACTAACAGTATACATAGAAGAATACTTTTAGTATACTTAAAAGTGTACTTTGTAAGAGTAAAAGTAAGCTTGAAGTTTTAGTACAAGTACACTCACGGTATACCAGAAGATTACTTTAAGTATACTTTCAAATACTTCAATTGGGCCAATTTAGTCCCAAGAAGTACACTAGTTAGTATACTGGTAGTACACTGATAGCAGTGTACTTGGTAAATAAAAGTACACCTGGGGGATATACTTTAGTATACGTTAGCATACTTAACGACATGTACTTAAGGAATACTTTTTGGTTAGGGTCAACATGTTGAAATTACAGCATTTCTTTCATTTCACTCAACGACACGCCCACCAGGCCAATGAGAGCACGGTAAAATCTAGCCCTACCTCTGACCCCTCCCCTAAACCTAACCAGACCCACCCACAATGCGACACACCCACTGTAGGACACGCCCATTGTATGACACGCCCCCTGGGTTGCAAGCCGCAGATAGATACACTTGAGCTAATCGGACTTCAGACTTCACACACACGCTCACTCGTACCACAGTGAGCAAGGCTGAACTTCGGCATTCATGGTGCGTTTAAGTGCTGTTAGAAAGCTGGGTCGACTCCACTGTGATTAGCTGGGGTGTGTTTCCCAAATACATTGTTGCTAATGCAATGTAATGTAATTTCCCAAACTATGTTGCTAACAGTTTAGCAACTATGGTTTTAGTAAATGTCTGAAGCCTTATTTAGGCTACACCCTACAGACGGAGCTTTAGTCTGGTCCTCCCGTCCGTCTTTTTTAAAAAGATTACGTTTGAATGAACCTACGTGGCCAAAAGTCGGTGTAATTCAGGTAGAAATGTGTGAGTGGGACCTGGTAGTAAAGTTTACTCAGAAATTTTACCATTTAATTACATTTTATTGAATGCATTTTGAATAAACTCAAACTCAAATCTTTTTTTCTTCATCAAGCTTATACACTCACCGGCCACTTTATTAAGTACACCTTGCTGGTACCGGGTTGGACCCCTTTCACCTTCAGAACTGACTGAATCGTTCATGGCAGAGATTCAACAAGGTTCTGGAAACATTCCTGAGATTTTGCTCCATATTGACATGACAGCATCACACAGTTGCTGCAGATATGTCAGCTGCACATCCATAATGAGAACCTCCCGTTCCCATTCCACCCGTTCCTCCCGTTCCACCACATCCATGAGAACCTCCCGTTCCACTACATCCATGATGACAACCTCCCGTTCCACCGCATCCATGATGAGAACCTCCCGTTCCATCACATCCATGATGAGAACCTCCCGTTCCACCACATCCATGATGAGAACCTCCCGTTCCACCACATCCATGATGAGAACCTCCCGTTCCATCACATCCATGATGAGAACCTCCCGTTCCACCACATCCATGATGAGAACCTCCCGTTCCACCACATCCATGATGAGAACCTCCCGTTCCACCACATCCATGATGAGAACCTCCCGTTCCACCACATCCATGATGAGAAGCTCCCGTTCCATCACATCCATGATGAGAACCTCCCGTTCCACCACATCCATGATGAGAACCTCCCGTTCCACCACATCCATGATGAGAAGCTCCCGTTCCATCACATCCATGATGAGAACCTCCCGTTCCACCACATCCATGATGAGAACCTCCCGTTCCACCACATCCATGATGAGAACCTCCTGTTCCACCACATCCATGATGAGAAGCTCCCGTTCCACCACATCCATGATGAGAACCTCCCGTTTCACCACATCCATGGTGAGAACCTCCCCGTTTCACCACATCCATGGTGAGAACCTCCCGTTCCACCACATCCATGATGAGAACCTCCCGTTCCACCACATCCATGATGAGAAGCTCCCGTTCCACCACATCCATGATGAGAAGCTCCCGTTTCACCATATCCATGATGAGAACCTCCCGTTTCACCATATCCATGGTGAGAACCTCCTGTTCCACCGCATCCATGGTGAGAACCTCCTGTTCCACCGCATCCATGGTGAGAACCTCCTGTTCCACCGCATCCATGATGAGAACCTCCCGTTCCACCACATCCATGATGAGAACCTCCCGTTTCACCATATCCATGGTAAGAACCTCCCGTTCCACCGCATCCATGATGAGAACCTCCCGTTCCACCACATCCATGGTGAGAACCTCCTGTTCCACCACATCCATGATGAGAACCTCCCGTTCCACCACATCCATGATGAGAACCTCCCGTTCCACCGCATCCATGATGAGAACCTCCCGTTCCACCACATCCATGATGAGAACCTCCCGTTCCACCACATCCATGATGAGAACCTCCCGTTCCACCACATCCATGATGAGAACCTCCCGTTCCACCACATCCATGATGAGAACCTCCCGTTCCACCACATCCATGGTGAGAACCTCCCGTTCCACCACATCCATGATGAGAACCTCCCGTTCCACCACATCCATGATGAGAAGCTCCCGTTCCACCACATCCATGATGAGAACCTCCCGTTCCACCACATCCCAAAGCTGCTCTGTTGGATTGAGATCTGGTGACTGTGGAGAACATTTGAGTACAATGAACTCATTGTCATGTTCCAGAAACCAGTCTGAGATGATTCCTGCTTTATGACATGGCGCGTTCTCCTGCTGGATGATGTCATCTTTATGACATGGCGCGTTCTCCTGCTGGATGATGTCATCTTTATGACATGATGCGTTATCCTGCTGGATGATGTCATCTTTATGACATGGTGCGTTCTCCTGCTGGATGATGTCATCTTTATGACATGGCGCGTTCTCCTGCTGGATGATGTCATCTTTATGACATGATGCGTTATCCTGCTGGATGATGTCATCTTTATGACAT
Organism: Atherinomorus stipes; assembly: GCA_023101725.1. NCBI lineage: Eukaryota > Metazoa > Chordata > Actinopteri > Atheriniformes > Atherinidae > Atherinomorus > Atherinomorus stipes. The sequence goes on from JALJCO010002575.1 coordinate 96,432, forward strand.
GGCGCGTTCTCCTGCTGGATGATGTCATCTTTATGACATGGCGCGTTCTCCTGCTGGATGATGTCATCTTTATGACATGATGCGTTATCCTGCTGGAAGCAGCATCAGAGGATGCTACACTGTGGTCATAAAGGGATGGACATGGTCAGCAACAATACTCAGGTAGGCTGTGGTGGTAAAACCGCCATGTTGGTACTAAGGGGCCCAAAGTGGGCCAAGAAAATCTCTCCCACACCATCACACCACCACCACCAAGCTGAACCGTTTATACAAGGCAGGATGGATCCATGCTTTCATGTTGTTGACACCAAATTCTGAGCCTACATCTGAATCTGGGAGCAGAAATGGAGACTCATCAGACAAGGCAACATTTCTCCATCTTCTATTGTCCAATGTTGGTGAGTCTGTGTGAATTGTAGCCTCAGTTTCCTGTTCTTAGCTGACAGGAGCGGCACCCGGTGTGGTCTTCTGCTGCTGTAGCACATCTGCTTCCAGGTTGGATGTGTTGTGCATTCAGAGATGCTCTTCTGCAGACTTCGGTTGGAACAAGTGCTTATTTGAGTTCCTGTTGCCTTCCTATCAGCTGGAACCAGTCTGGCCATTCTCCTCTGACCTCTGGCATCAACAAGGCATTTGCTCCCACAGAACAGCTGCTCACTGGATATTTTCTCTTTTTGGGACCATTCTCTGGAAACCCTAGAGATGGTTGTGCAGGAAAATCCCAGTAGATCAGCAGTTTCTGAAATACTCAGACCAACAACTATGCCACGTTCAAAGCCACGTAAATCACCTTTCTTCCCCATTCTGATGCTGGTTTGCACTGCGGAAGATCGTCTTCACCATGTCTACATGCCTACATGCACTGAGTTGCTGCCATGTGATTGGCTGATTAGAATTTTGCATTTATGAGCAGTTGGACGGGTGTACCTAATAAAGTGGCCGGTAAGTTATATATGTTTGTTGAAGAAAAAAGATTGGAGTGTATTTATATAAATATATGTATGTATGTATGTATATGTACAGTATATATGTATATTTTTCACACATACATATATCCAGTGTGTACGCTAGTTCTAAACACTGATTTACTATAAATGTGGTGGGCGTGTGTATATTTATTGCACCTCACCTGTTTATTATAACATTGAAGTCCATGGTTATAACTCGCTCCGCTCTGGAATCCTTGTAATCATTAAGTATGTAGTTTCATAACTACATCTCTGATATTTATAATAAACCAGACTGATTGAAAATCGGTAGAAAACTGAGTAAGTTATGGTTATTTAAAAAGTATATCGCCATTAGCGAGCTGACTGTGGTAAGATGGCCGCCGTGTGCCGACGTTCAGCTCCGTTGGCGAACAGCCAGTAGCCATTATATATAGATATCCATGCATGGCGACACGTCCTCACCTCCTGTTTGGATCACACTGAATCACCACATCGGTAGAACAAGAAAACAATCACAGTTTGAGCTAAAACGCCATCTTTTTACAACACAAACATTGTCATTGGCACCATTTACTGGCTGCCATGGTTACTAGGTAAACGCGTCACTTCTCCATCAAACTTTGCTACTTCCTGTTCATCTTTAGGCAGAACGGCACCTGGCTGGGGTCAGAAATCGATCCATTATAACGGCACCGTCCGTAATGGACCCCGTTTTCATCAACACATGCAGTTCCTCTCACGACCACTAGAGGTCGTAAATTATCACCTGCCTTCACCTGAAATACTTTATTTTTATTTTTCCTGACAGAATTACAAAGTCTTCTTCCAAAGGATCTAAGATTAATTTCTATCGAAATATTTAAATCTATTGACCGTCCTTAATGAAATGGATGTTTTTAAAAAGGGAAAATTCAGAGAATAAATTTGGTCTTACGTTCATGGTAAAATCATATTGGCTTAATGGGTAAATTTCAGGACACGTTTTTCTTTGCTATTTGGTGAAATAATCGGCTAATTTTCACCGCATTGATTTGATTTCCTAACCTGAAGCTAATGAGACATAATATATTTCCCACCACCATCTCATGGTTTTAAATAATCTGGCTATTTTTTTTAAAACTTTTTTCCCCCATCCACTCCCATAAAGACACATTTCACTTAAACACCTCACAACCTTTCTGGACAACTTCACATCTTTAGCCACTGTTAGCATATTAGCATTAGCGTTGGAGAAAACAAACGTCCTGCTGCTGATTTGTTAGCATGTTGTAGTCCTGCTCAGCACAGCGTGGTATCCGGTCACCTTCGAGCCACTCAGCGTGTCGGACCCTCAGCCTGAACGTCATGGCCATCCTCTTCCTCACAGAAGGCAGGAGATGGAGACCTTGGTGGTGGCGCAGGGCACGGTGTCTGACGAGGGGAAAAACAAATAACGTTTCAGTGATTATGTCTTTCAAGCTAACTTGGTTTTAGCCAGCTGGTCCGTCACCATCTCTGATTCAGACGATGTAAATGAAAATAAGGGAAGAAAGTTGACGAACTGGATGTTTTTGTTGCTTCAGAAGAAAAAGATGCACCAGGCAGAGTGGAAGACATACTTAATGAAAGATTAAAATTATGTGGGTGAACAGCTGGTTATCGTCCAACTGACCAGAGATCCCAGATTAGATCAAATATTCTGACTTTCCTGGTGATGGAAGGAATTCCTGAAAAAGCTCTTTTAATTTCTATGTGGTGGATGTCCGCCACAGTTGTTTCTGCCTCCTGGTCCGTGTCCTAGAACAACTTCTTCTTCTCCTAAATAAACACCACTAACAATGCGGGTTATACTGCCCCCCAGAGGCGACGACAGTAATTTAGGGCCCCATGAAAGACAGTGATTTATACTGTAGTTTCAATGCAATTCCTCTTTGTAAAATTCCAATATTGTAAAAATGTCTTGAAATGAAAGAAAGTTAAATATACCACCATCATGTCACACAGAAGCTAGAATCTGATAGGCTACAACCATCATGTGATACAGAAGCTAGAATCTGATAGGCTACCACCATCATGTGATACAGAAGCTAGAATCTGATAGGCTACCACCATCATGTGATACAGAAGCTAGAACCTGATAGGCTACCACCATCATGTGATACAGAAGCTAGAATCTGATAGGCTACCACCATCATGTGATACAGAAGCTAGAATCTGATAGGCTACCACCATCATGTGATACAGAAGCTAGAATCTGATAGGCTACCACCATCATGTGATACAGAAGCTAGAATCTGATAGGCTACCACCATCATGTGATACAGAAGCTAGAATCTGATAGGCTACCACCATCATGTGATACAGAAGCTAGAATCTGATAGGCTACCACCATCATGTGACACAGAAGCTAGAATCTGATAGGCTACCACCATCATGTGATACAAAAGCTAGAATCTGATAGGCTACCACCATCATGTGATACAGAAGCTAGAATCTGATAGGCTACCACCATCATGTGACACAGAAGCTAGTATCTGATAGGCTACCACCATCATGTGACACAGAAGCTAGAATCTGATAGGCTACCACCATCATGTGATACAGAAGCTAGAATCTGATAGGCTACCACCATCATGTGATACAGAAGCTAGAATCTGATAGGCTACCACCATCATGTGACACAGAAACTAGAATCTGATAGGCTACCACCATCATGTGATAAAGAAGCTAGGATCTGATAGGCTACCACCATCATGTGATACAGAAACTAGAATCTGATAGGCTACCACCATCATGTGATACAGAAGCTAGAATCTGATAGGCTACCACCATCATGTGATACAGAAGCTAGAATCTGATAGGCTACCACCATCATGTGATACAGAAGCTAGAATCTGATAGGCTACCACCATCATGTGATACAGAAGCTAGAATCTGATAGGCTACCACCATCATGTGACACAGAAGCTAGAATCTGATAGGCTACCACCATCATGTGATACAAAAGCTAGAATCTGATAGGCTACCACCATCATGTGATACAGAAGCTAGAATCTGATAGGCTACCACCATCATGTGACACAGAAGCTAGTATCTGATAGGCTACCACCATCATGTGACACAGAAGCTAGAATCTGATGGGCTACCACCATCATGTGATACAGAAGCTAGAATCTGATAGGCTACCACCATCATGTGATACAGAAGCTAGAATCTGATAGGCTACCACCATCATGTGACACAGAAACTAGAATCTGATAGGCTACCACCATCATGTGATAAAGAAGCTAGGATCTGATAGGCTACCACCATCATGTGATACAGAAACTAGAATCTGATAGGCTACCACCATCATGTGATACAGAAGCTAGAATCTGATAGGCTACCACCATCATGTGATACAGAAGCTAGAATCTGATAGGCTACCACCATCATGTGATACAGAAGCTAGAATCTGATAGGCTACCACCATCATGTGACACAGAAGCTAGAATCTGATAGGCTACCACCATCATGTGATACAGAAGCTAGAATCTGATAGGCTACCACCATCATGTGACTATTGAGTCTGGCTCCAGTCTGGTCCTGGTCTCCAGGAAGCAGACTCTCCCCTCAGTCTCACCTCTGTTTTCCAGTGAGCTGATATACGCCTCCATGAACTCCTTCTCTCTGCTGTCTTTCACCTCCTCCTTCTGCTCCCTCCACCTCCTCCTCTTTTCCTCCTCCTTCTTCTTTTTCTCCTCCTCCTCCCTCTTCTTCCTCCGCTCTTCGCTGACAGGGTTGTCGTAGAGACGGATGAACCTGCGGGAGCAGCAGAGGATGATTGCTGGGAACCTCTGAGGCTGTGATGATGATGATGATGATGATGATGATGATGATGACTTGGGCCTACTTGATGCTGGGGTTGCAGCAGAGGCGGGTGGGGATGCAGGTGAGCTCGTCGCCGCTGACGACGATCATCTTCAGGGTGGTGATGTTGGTGAGACAGTGAGGGAGGTAGGACAGGTTGTTCTTGTGGAGGAAGAGCTGGACGAGCTGCTCCAGCCTGCGGACAAGGACAAGGACATGTGAAGACACATAAGGACATGGATGGGGACATGTGAGGACTCGGACAAGGACATGGGAGAACACGGATGAGGACATGTGAGGACAAGGATGAGGACATTGACAAGGACATGTGAGGACACGGACGAGGACACAGACAAGGAAATGGACAAGGACATGTGAGGACACGGACGAGGACATTGACAAGGACATATGAGGACATGGATGAGGACACAGACAAGGACATTGGCAAAGACATGTGAGGACACGGATGAGGACATGGACGAGGACACAAACAAGGACACGGATGAGGACATGTGAGAACACGTGAGGACGACAGCTGAGGTGATGCCGAGCCGTCTGACCCGGTCATGTCCCCGTACCTGTCCATGTCCTCCGGCAGGTCGCTCAGCTTGTTGTTGCTCATGTCCAGCACCTGCAGGCCCGTCATCCTCAGAGCGCAGATGGGGATGGAGACGAACCCGTTCTCCGCGATGTCCAGGTGAACCAGCTGCTTCAGGCTGCTGAGCTGCAAACGGGGAAGACAAGCTGACGTCAGAACGGCCGAAGACACGTCCCAGAAGCGTCCTCGTCCGTCTCACCTCGAAGGGCAGCTCCTGCAGGCTGTGGTTCCCCGTCAGTTCCAGCTTCTCCAGCTTCTCGCAGCCCCCCAGCTCCGGAGGAACCCGGGACAGACGGTTGTAGCTGGCGTTCAGCTTGCGGAGCTCCCCCAGTTTACCTGAAAACACAGAAATTACTCAGAAAAACGATCCAGCAGCGGCCAGCAGGGTAACAGACTCGGAAAACTGTTCCAGACCAGGTAACCTGCATGTAACTGTCCGTCCTTCCACACCGAAGCTTTTATATCAGCGCTCTCTGCAGAGTCATGCTCATGTAAACCAGATAAAAGCAGTTTGACTTTGGTTTTGGGCAGCAGATGATGAAAATGAAAAGTGTCAGATGTTCCCGGCTTTGCCTCCTGATCAGATCTGTAGTGATGATAGCATCTTTGTGCTGAGTCTTTGTCTCGTTGACATTAAAACATTTCCACCGCCTCACCTGCTGGTTTCTGCAACGACTTATGTGAGGATTTTATTCTAACATGCCGTTTTGTTTTAAACTTGGGTTGGAAAAAGAACACTCAACATCATAAAAGAGGAGGATCAGGTGGTTTCTCTCCTCATTTTGTTCATCTGGAGCAGCGTTCACTTTCCTCCTGACCTCTGGTTTTTAAAATTCCAGCTGTGACGCTTTGCAAATGTCCAAAATAAAAGGTAAGTGTTCATCTGTGGCTTCAGGTCACCCCCGTGAAGCAGAATCTTCTTTTCCCCATTTAATTACTCTCATGGAGATATGCCAGGATAAATGATTACGTCAGAATGTCTAAATGAAGCAGCATCGCCGTCTCAAGCAGGCAGTGGCGTTGGAAACTCTGCTGTCTGACATCTGCTGTGCACATGAATGCAACGTGCAGCACAGTGTGGCGACAGGCGGAGGCAAGACCAAGGGGCAAACTCCGCTGGAAAAGCCCGGAAGTTAAAGGGGAACTTCGTTTTTTTTTTCATTCTGGACCTATTTTCTTGCATGAAATATGTTAATTTCCCCACCCAGACAGTTTTGGTGCAACTTGAATTCCTTCGGGAGATATTTAGATCCACTAATGTTTCATAACAAAACATTGGTGAAATGAGGGAGTTTGTGGCAGATAATGTCTTATTTACAGGCTGGCTGCAGTTGCCCCATCACTCCCATTATATGGCGCATACGCTGATCTCAAGTGGATCTAAATATCTGCCGAAGAAATTCAAGTTGCACAGAAACTATCTGGGGGAGGAAATGAACATATTTCATGCAAGAAAATAGGTCCAGATTAAAAAAAAAAAAACCAAAGTTCCCCTTTAAGTTTAAAAATTGTAATTCTTTCTTCATCCACTAGGGTTCCAAAACAGAGAGAATTCCCACAGACTCCCATGTTAGAAAGACCAACTTTACAGCAGTAATAAACATGTTTATGGTAGTAATAAACATGTTTACAGGAGACATAGACATGCTTACAGCAGAAATAAACATGTTTACAGGAGACATAAACATGCTTACAGGAGATATAAACATGCTTACAGCAGAAATAAACATGTTTACAGAAGACAAAAACATGCTTACAGGAGACATAAATATGTTTACAGGAGACATAGACATGCTTACAGCAGAAATAAACATGTTTACAGGAGACATAAACATGCTTACTGCAAGAAATAAACATGTTTACAGCAGAAATAAACATGTCCACAGGAGACATAAACATGCTTACAGCAGAAATAAACATGTTCACAGGAGACATAAACATGCTTACAGCAAGAAATAAACATGTTTACAGCAGAAATAAACATGTCCACAGGAGACATAAACATGCTTACAGCAAGAAATAAACATGTTAACAGGAGACATAAACATGCTTACAGCAAGAAATAAACATGTTTACAGCAGAAATAAACGTGTCCACAGGAGACATAAACATGCTTACAGCAAGAAATAAACATGTTCGCAGGAGACATAAACATGCTTACAGCAAGAAATAAACATGTTTACAGCAGAAATAATCATGTTTATGGTAGTAATAAACATGTTCACAGGAGACATAAACATGCTTACAGCAAGAAATAAACATGTTTACAGCAGAAAAACATGTTCACAGGAGACATAAACATGCTTACAGCAAGAAATAAACATGTTTACAGCAGAAATAAACATGTTTATGGTAGTAATAAACATGTTCACAGAGACATAAACATGCTTACAGCAAGAAATAAACATGTTTACAGGAGACATAAAGATGCTTACAGCAAGAAATAAACATGTTTACAGCAGAAATAAACATGTTCACAGGAGACATAAACAAGCTTACAGCAGAAATAAACATGTTCACAGGAAACATAAACATGCTTACAGCAAGAAATAAACATGTTTACAGGAGACATAAACATGCTTACAGCAGAAATAAACATGTTCACAGGAGACATAAACATGCTTACAGCAAGAAATAAACATGTTTACAGCAGAAATAAACATGTTTATGGTAGTAATAAACATGTTCACAGGAGACATAAACATGCTTACAGCAAGAAATAAACATGTTCACAGGAGACATAAACATGCTTACAGCAAGAAATAAAAATGTTTACAGCAGAAATAAACATGTTTATGGTAGTAATAAACATGTTCAAAGGAGACAAACTTGCTTACAGCAGAAATAAACATGTTCACAGGAGACATACACATGCTTACAGGAGATATAAACATGCTTACAGCAAGAAATAAACATGTTTACAGCAGAAATAAACATGTTCACAGGAGACATAAACATGCTTACAGCAGAAATAAACATGTTCACAGGAGACATAAACATGCTTACAGCAAGAAATAAACATGTTTACAGCAGAAATAAACATGTTCACAGTAGAAATAAACATGTTCACAGGAGAAATAAACATGTTTACAGTAGAAATAAATATGTTTACAGCAGAAATAAACATGTTTACAGTAGAAATAAACATGTTTAGCGGAGATATAAACATGCTTACAACAAGAAATAAACACATTTACAGCAGAAATAAACATGTTCACAGCAGAATAAACATGTTTACAGCAGAATAAACATGTTTACAGCCTGGTTCCAAACATCATTTTAGGTTTAATAAGTCAAGTTTACCTTTATATCAACTGTGAGGGGGTGAATTTTTTTTTTATGTCATCCGTTTAGATGTTATTTAATCTTGAAATTACGCATAATTAGGGGCGTGTCCTTTTGATTGACATGCAGCAGACCGGATGCCAGCCGGTGGCTAGCAGTTAGCTCCTTGTTAGCTCTCAGTAAGGTCTCAGTTTGAGCAGCAACATGGTGGTTTTTAGCAGCTAACAGTCCAAACATGTCCTACTTTTATCCGCCGCTTAGGAGGGTAATCTTCATTAGCTCCTGTTAGTTTAGAGTTGGCTCAGTTAGCATTTAAAAAAAAAAAAAAAAAATCCGGAATGCGATGCTAGGTGGCTGCAGTTTGTAACAGCTCTCTCATAGCTTTTGTGTTTTTTTCAAATATAGTTGTCTTTGTTATTGACATTACTTGTCAGATTAGGTTTTCTGGGAGTATTTTTTATGCTGGTTTGAAGGGTGTGCAATTCAGGAGTTTTTTCTTCATATTTTTGGCTTTTTTCACTACTTGTTATGATGTGTATCCATGGGAACGGAAAAATTGTTTACCACAGAGATCAACTGTTAAAACTCTCCCAAATCAAGATTACCAGCGAAATAACACATCAAATCCCAGTGGAGTTAAAGAGAAAGAGAAGAGGAAGCAGGGCAGGGGTAAGGCAGAGAGAAAAACGGTGGAGATTTAAACCGTTTCTTCCAACTGTTGTGATGGGTAACGTGAGATCGCTAGCTAACAAGATGGACGAGCTCGAAGTGCTAACAAGGTCTCAGAAAGAGTACAGAGAATGCAGTATCATGTGTTTCACCGAGACATGGCTGCATGAACACATCCCGGACTGTAATGCGTCTGTACACGGCTTCAAGACGGTCCGTGCAGACCGAAATAAACAGCTCAGCGGGAAGCTAAAGGGAGGCGGAATTGCAGTGCTGGTCAGTCAGCGCTGGTGCCATCCAGGACATGTCACAGTCAAGGAGAAGATCTGCACAAGAGACATTAAACTGTTAGCTGTGAGTTTCCATACATATTATTTACCCAGAGTTTGCCTGTGTTATTCTGGTAGCGGTTTATATAATACCAGGTACCGCACCAGAGACAGCCTGTGATGTCATCAGCTCCCTCTCTGCTACGTTACCAACTTTCCAGCAGTTTGTCAGCTGCTCCACCAGAGAAAATAAGATGTTGGACTTATTTTATGCAAATACAAAGAATGCATACAGCTCCTCTGCCCTGCCTCCTTTAGGAAGATCAGATCATAATCTGGTTCTTCTCACCTCCACCTACAAGCCCATCGTTCAGCAGCAACCAGTCATTAGGAGGACGATTAAAACCTGGTCTACTGAGGCTGAAGATGCTCTGAGAGGGTGCTTTGAGGCCACAGACTGGAATGTCCTCTGTGAACCTCACGGAGACGACATCAACACCATGACTGAGTGTGTGACAGATTACATAAACTTCTGTGTGGACAGCATCGTTCCAACAAGAACAGTGAGGTGCTTCCCCAATAACAAACCCTGGATCACCAGTGACCTGAAAAAGCTGCTGAACATCAAAAAGAAAGCTTTCAGGGATGGAGACAGGGAGTTACTGAAGACCACACAAAAACAACTGAAAACACAGACTAAGAAGTGAAGGAGGACGACAGGAAGAAGTTGGAGAGCAGCTCCAGCAGAACAATGTGAGGGATGTGTGGTCGGGAATGAAGAAGATCACCGGCTTCAAGTTAAAGGGGGACCAGACTGATGGAGGCCTGGACAGAGCTAACGAACTGAACATGTTCTTCAATAGGTTCAGTTCCCCCCTGCCGACAACCCAACGCACCACACACCCTCCATGAGCCCACAGCTTTCCTGTCCCACCTCCACTCTGTCACCCTGCACCTCAGTCATGGACCTGAACACAGCCTCATCTCCCTCCACATCAGGACATCCTGAGACCTCCTCTCCCTCCACATCAGGACATCCTGAGACCTCCTCTGTCTCCACATCAGGACATCCTGAGACCTCCTCTCCCCCCACATCAGGACATCCTGAGACCTCCTCTCCCCCCACATCAGGACATCCTGAGACCTCCTCTGTCTCCACATCAGGACATCCTGAGACCTCCTCTGTCTCCACATCAGGACATTCTGAGACCTCCTCTGTCTCCACATCAGGACATTCTGAGACCTCCTCTGTCTCCACATCAGGACATCCTGAGACCCTCCTCTGTCTCCACATCAGGACATCCTGAGACCTCCCTCTGTCTCCACATCAGGACATCCTGAGACGACCTCTGTCTCCACCTCCCGCCTGACTGTCTCCTGTGACCAGGTCAAGAAACAACTAGAGAAACTGAACCAGAACAAGGCTGCAGGTCCAGATGGTGTCAGTCCCAGAGTTCTCCAGACCTGCTCAGAACAACTATGTCCGGTTCTCCAGCACCTGAGACGACCTCTGTCTCCACCTCCCGCCTGACTGTCTCCTGTGACCAGGTCAAGAAACAACTAGAAAAACTGAACCGGAACAAGGCTGCAGGTCCAGATGGTGTCAGTCCCAGAGTTCTCCAGACCTGCTCAGAACAACTATGTCCGGTTCTCCAGCACCTTTTTAACACCAGCCTGAGACAGAACAGAGTTCCTGTGCTGTGGAAGACATCCTGTCTTGTTCCTGTCCCTAAAAATCCACAACCAGCTGAACCAAATGACTACAGACCAGAACCAGAACCAGGACCAGAACCAGATGACTACAGACCAGAACCAGAACCAGGACCAGAACCAGAACCAGAACCAAATGACTACAGACCAGAACCAGAACCAGGACCAGGATCAAATGACTACAGACCAGAACCAGAACCAGAACCAGATGACTACAGACCAGAACCAGAACCAGAACCAGAGCCAGGACCAGGACCAAATGACTACAGACCAGAACCAGAACCAGGACCAGAACCAAATGACTACAGACCAGAACCAGAACCAGGACCAGGACCAAATGACTACAGACCAGAACCAGGACCAGAACCAGGACCGGAACCAGATGACTATAGACCAGAACCAGAACCAGAACCAGAACCAAATGACTACAGACCAGTTGCCCTGACATCTCACATCATGAAAGTCCTGGAGAGACTCTTACTGGCTCACCTCAACATGCAAGTGAACACCTTTCAGGACCCATTACAGTTTGTATATCGTAATGGGCTTGGGGTTGAAGACGCCATCATCTTCCTGCTTCAGAGAGCCCACTCTCATCTGGACCAGTCAGGCAGCACTTTGAGGGTCATGTTCTTTGATTTTTCAAGTGCCTTTAATACTATTCAGCCTGCTTTGCTATGTCAGAAGCTCCATAACTTCCAGGTGGATCCCTCCACAACCACCTGGATTTACGACTACCTAACAAACAGACCACAGTTTGTGAGACTGAAAGGTTGTGTGTCTGAGATGGTGATCAGCAGCACTGGAGCACCACAAGGAACTGTACTCTCACCATTCCTCTTTACACTGTACACCTCAGACTTCCAGTACAACTCTGAGTCCTGTCATCTGCAGAAATATTCTGATGAGTCTGCTGTTGTGGGGTGTATCAGTGATGGACAAGAAGCCGAGTACAGGGAACTGGTCAGTCAGTTTGTGAAATGGTAACAATCAGCTCATCTTAAATACCAGCAAGATTAAAGAGATGATTGTTGACTTCAGGAGGAGCAAGAATAAGCAGCATAGTCCTGTCTGCATCCTGGAAGAGGAGGTGGAGGTGGTGGAGAACTACAAATACCTGGAGTTCAGCTGGACAACAGACTCAACTGGAAATGCAACAGTGACTACATCTACAAGAAAGGTCAGAGCAGACTCTACTTCTTAAGGAAGCTGAGATCATTCAACGTCTGCACCAAGATGTTGCAGATCTTCTACAAGTCTGTTGTGGAAAGTGCAATTAGCTTTGCAGCATCTGCTGGGGAAGCAGCATCAGAACCAGAACCAGAGACTTGAAGAAACTTAACAAGCTGATCAAGAAAGCTGGTTCTGTGCTGGGGAGAACTCTGGAGCCGCTGGAGCTGATCGTTCAAAAAGAATGCTGCACAAGCTGATGAAGATGATGGAGGATTCTTCCTCCTCTCCACAAAACGGTGAAGAATCAACAGAGTGTGTTCAGTGGGAGGCTGCGTCAGGTTCACTGTAGGACGGAGAGATACAGAAATTCATTCCTACCAGCAGTCATCACCCTGAAGAACAAGCCTGACTGACTGAATTATTATTATTATTATTATCATCATCATCAATGTTATATTGTTAAAAAAAAAAAAAAAAACAGAAAAGAAAAGAAAAAAAAAAGCTTTTTTACATAATTGAATTTCCCTTCTGGGATAAATAAAGTCTTTTTCATATCATTTCATTTCATTTAGCCCAGAGTACGTCAGCTGTCAATCATTTGCCCCGAGGCCGCTATTTGCCCATTTTAGTATTTTCCAGGAGTGACGACACACGCGAAACGGCAAGATGGCGACGGTGGGACACGCCCTCAGACGTAACCGGATACTATGACCATTTTATTTACAGTTTTTGGGTGAGACCTGGCAGGTAGACTTCTAGACCACCCGACAAGCTACGAGTGGAGGCCGGAGACAGGGAGAGTAGCGGCTGATAAGCTGCTTTAGATGCTACAAGCTGAATATACGGATAGTAAACGTGATGCTAGCGCTACTGTAGGCTGATGAAGTTGACACTGGTAAACATCTACCCACATGGGGTTGATGGCTTTGCTGTTCATGGTGAACAACCTCTGATGTTCAAGAAAGCTTAATCACTGCAGACAAAGAGCAGAAACACTGATGTTCAGTCTTCATATTTGCACTAAATATTGAAAGTTAAAAATCAGGAAAATCCCTGTAGAGCTTTAAAAATGGTTAGAAAATTAAAAATTGTTTTCTAGTTTTTTAAGATTTAAGGGTAAGGTTTTGCACAATACATGTTCTTAAAATGGCTTCCAGTACTTTTATAAAAGTGTTTGTTCTGCTGCAGTGTGTCTAGTATACGAGTATGTTCAGAAACAGTCATTCTGACACATACAGAAGAAACAATTTATCACAGTATATCTTATTGCACAAAATTCAGATTATTCTGCATTATAGATTTGAGGCTATCAACCACCGCTAGCTTGAAGGAAGACAGTTTGGATCTCAGGGAGCTTTTAGGCACCCCCTCTCCGGAACATAATTTTTGAGTCAAAGACAGGGCAACGTTGGCGTCTCACTCTCCTCAGATCGCTAAGACGTCCTCTTCCAGGCAGATCCAGTCCAGCTTCCTGTTTTTCATCTTGCACCATCTACTGTCGGGAGCAGCTTTGATTTAGATGACTTTGACCTCTTTGATAAGAAACTGGAACATTACTCAGTCAGACCAGAGGAGGGTCTGACTGACCCGGGATTACACCATGAATGACCAGAGAGGGGGCTGACTTTCATTTCCTTCTCCTGTGATTGGTTGACCCTGCTGTCACTCATCCGACTGAAGGAGCTGGTGCTTCTGGTTAGCACTAGCTGCTAGAGCGATGCTAACAGGTAAGGGGTGGGAAAAAAAATATCGACACACTGAAATATGCTGATTTCATATTGATATTGTAAAACGGGGTATCGATCTATTTTACCAACAAAATGTAACAGGATGATGAAATCTGGTAACAGAATGGGGAAATCTCGCGAGATTTCACTAAAACCCACAAAATTCTGTAACAGAACGTAACATAGATCAATACTGTGTGTTTTTAAATATCAATATGATATGTGAATATGAAAATATAGCAATATTTCAGTGTATCAATATTTTTCCCACCCTATTAACGGTGTCCTCAGAACATCAAGTGTTCAGAAAAGAAATGAGGACATCAGGACTTCTTCTGAGTCATAAAATCTAAAAGTTAGAGTCAGAAAGTTTTCTTTACTCCTGCTGAGTCCTGATCAATAATAGAAATCTTGCCTCCTTAAATGCATCAGTGTGACGTTGTCATGTCTCTGTGTGGGAATCACACCTTCAACCTTGTTGCTGGTTGTTCCATCACTGCAGCTCTGACCAGGACAACGTTTAACTGTAACCATGACAACCTGCCTCCCAGACTCACCGATCTCCGGCGGCAGCTCCGTGATGGCGTTCTTGGGGATGTCCAGCACGGTGAGCTGGGCGAACAGGGCCAGGTAGCCGGGCAGCTGGCGGATCTTCGTCCCTCTGACGTACCACTCCTGCAGGTACGTCATCCACTGCAGCTCCTTGGGGAAGTCCTGCAGGAAGGTTTTCTGGCACATGAGCGTCCCTGATCTCGGCCCCCACAAAGCCCCCACTTACCCTCCACTGATCCCCTTCCAGCCGGAAGACCAGCTGGTTCTGGTCCGGATCCTTCTGATCCTGCTGGACTCGCTGATCCTGCTGCAGCTCATCTGGATAAAAACACACCATCATCGTTATTAATATCATCATCATCGTCATCAAACCTCCATGTCCCTGTGTGAAAAAGTGATTGCCCCCTAAACCTAATAACTGGTTGTTCCACCTTAGCAGCAACAACTGCAACTTGCTGGTGTGTTCTGGATCATTGTTCTGCTGCAGAACCCAAGTGCGCTTCAGCTTGAGGTCACCAACAGATGGCCGGACGTTCTCCTTCAGGATTTTTTGGTAGAAGCAGAATTCATGGTTCCATTTACCACAGCAAGTCTTCCAGGTCCTGAAGCAGCAAAACAGCCCCAGACCATCACACTACCACCACCATGTTTTACTGTTGCTATGATGTTCCTTTTCTGAAATGCCGTGTTACTTTTACGCCAGATGTAATGGGACCTCCACCTTCCAGAAAGTTCAACTTTTGTCTCGTCAGTCCACAGAGTATTTTCCCAAAAGTCTTGGGGATCATCAAGATGCTTTCTGGCTAAACTGAGACGAGCCTTTATGTTCTTTTTGCTCAGCAGTGGTTTTGGTCTTGGAACTCTGCCATGCAGCCATTTTTGCCCCCAGTCTCTTTCTGATGGGGGAGTCATGAACACTGACCTTCATTGAGGCAAGTGAGGCCTGCAGTTCTTGGATGTTGTTCTGGGGTCTTTTGTGACCTCTTGGATGAGTCGTCGCTGTGCTCTTGGGGTCATTTTGGTCGGCCGGCCCCTCCTGGGAAGGTTCAGCACTGTTCCATGTTTTCACCATTTGTGGATAATGGTTCTCACTGTGGTTCTCTGGAGTCCCAAAGCTTTAGAAATGGCTTTGGAACCTTTTCCAGACTGATAGATCTCAATGACTTTGTTTCTCATTTGTTCCTGAATTTCTTTGGATGGCAGCATGATGTCTAGCTTTGGAGGATCTTTTGGTCTACTTCACTTTGTCAGGCAGGTCCTATTTAAGTGATTTCTGATGGAGAACAGGTGTGGCAGTAATCAGGCCTG